>CM029368.1:31902099-32067099 GCA_017165825.1 Hepsetus odoe
AGGTGCTGATGATCATCAGTGTCACACGGAGCTTGAAAAACAGTCGTGTTTGGAACGACCTACCAGCCGAGTTCCTTCAGAAACTGTACAAGTGTACCTAGAAGAATTGATGCTGTTTTGAAGGCAAAGGGTGGTCACACCAAATATTGATTTGATTTAGATTCTCTTTTGTTCATTCGCTGCATTTTGTTGATTGATGAAAATAAATGATCAACACTTCCATTTTTGAAAGCATTCTTTGTTTACAGCATTTTTTCCCACCTGCCTAAAACTTTTGCACAGTACTGTATATATTGTTCAATTGCTCTCTCAAGTCAATTCATAGGTTTTTATTGTCATTTCAAGCATATACACAGTACATAGTGAAACGATCCTCCAGGACCCTGGTGCTACACATAAGACGACATCAGGCACAAGATAAGGCACACAAGTGCAGACAACAGCAGACAGACAACAACAGCATTTTTTCACACCTGCCTAAACCTTTTGCACAGTACTGTATATATATGCTATGTATGTGTGCCCTGCCATGCTTTTCCCTGATGATGTGGCCTTTATATAAAAATTATAAATATACTCTTGTTGACATAAAGCAACAACATGCAACCATGGACTGCAATCTGCCATGTGGGCAACACACTGGAAATCTCCCCTATTTTAAGTTTTCCAGAAAACATCCAGGCATATATACACAACAGGGTTAGAACTGTTTTATTGAATTAATAATCATCATCATTTGGTTCTTTAGAGGTACATTTCCCAGACTAAACCAAAATGATCTGTAGAAAATGAAGTTATTAAAGCAGACATTAATGATGAATTAATATTTGCAGCGCAATTTATTGAAATCAGAGAACATTGACAATTGTTTCAGGCCAAGTAGTAATCACACTACGTCTGCCTATACGGAGCTTCTAAAGCCGTGCCTAACAAGACACATTTCATATGTTTTGTTCATTATTATTTTTTTTCCCATAAGTGAATAAATAGCTTGAGTGTTCTTCAGTACAGATGTAGATGTCCAGGTCTTTTCTTTATTTCTTGACCTCCACATGTAAAGAGTGAACTGTGGAAAAGGAAAAGTGACATACCCTCTAATCATATTAGCATTATCTCACCCACTCCACTCCGCTTCAAGTGTCACTCTACATTTGACACTTAGGGCACGAGCTAAAGGAGGGCCGATGAAACGAATGAAAGGCCGCTCATTTGACCCTGGAACGTGGCTCAGTGTGAATTTCAAAACGGATCTCTCTGCTTATCTTTCCCTATTGGCCGGCTCTTCCTTTTCTTCCTTTTCCTTTTAGGCTTTGTCTGGAGCGTCACTCCCTCATTGTTTGTCACATGGTGCAACATGCTTATTTCTAAGCGATCAATAAAGTGCATTTTAGTACAGCTTGCTGACGAGGGATTTCATTGTGTTATCAGGGTTTCTAACCATAAAAATGACTGATGGTTTTATGCTGTTTGTTTGTACCTTATTACGGAAATGCATGCATATATGAGAAAGTTTAAGTCTCTTTATTTTTCAAGTGTCTGGAGTCACTGTGTAAGCTGAGAGACACAACGTATGCAGAATACCATTTAAAAGTGAATATTTTCCTATAAAAGTTAATGTACAATGACGTTCTAATGATGAAATCACAGTTTGGAAAAAATCAGGACTAAACTGTCAGCACTTTATGAACTTGTTCAGCTATGACTGACTCATTAGCGCTGGTCACAGGATCCAAAAACTGTCATTAGCCGTGGTCAGCTAAGGAGAATACCAGAGTGGAATAAATTCTTTGACCTTTCCACAACAAAGGGCTGACAATTTGAAAAAGAAACTAATTAATGGCAACAGAAGACCATAAAAATATATCAAAGCGCACCCATTTCACACTGTCACTGCATGAAATGTTATTAAGAAATGGCAGTTATGAATTGTAGAAGTAAAGACATCAAGTTGAGGATCAAGAAAACTCTAAGATAGAACTACTTGTATGCCAGCCAGAAAGGTGAAGCAAAACCGCAGCCGAGGACCTGCAGGGATGTTTGGCTTTCACAGAATGTTGAGGTGTAACAGTCTGCTGTGCAGCTCTGCTTGCATAAGCATGATCTGCATCAAAGAGTCAGCAAAAGGAAACCTTACCTGTGACCTCATCACAAAAGTCATCTGAAGTGCACAGCATTCACACAAGCCGGGGGTATTTTAGAAATTAGTGCTGTGGACCGATGACAATAAAAAGTGAAACATTTCGATCACGATCCTGAAAGGTATGTTAGGAGGATAAAAAGAAGAAGCACTTCAAAAAGAACACCTTGCCAGCTGTAAAACGTGATCTTTTCAGCTTCAGGATGTGTGTCAGACAGCAAGACAGGAAATGTTGTATGGGTGAAAGGATGAAAACTTTCCACTAAGTTTCATCCAATTCTGGAAGCCAATGTGAAGTGAAAGTGACTAACGGTCACTGTGAAAAACAGCACAGCACTCAGTGAAACACAACGAGATGCTTCCTCAGCATTTCACCCATATACACACATGTGGGGAGCAGTGAAGGGGATGGTACCTTGCTCAGTGGTATCTCAGGGCAACCTACTGGTCTGGAATTCAAGCCCACAACCTTCCAGTCCTGGGCCCTAGTCCCTAACCACTAGGCCACTGCTGGCCCACAGGTAAAGATACTGAAGCTGAAAAATAGATTGACTTCTACAGCAGGACAGTGATCCAAAACATACTTTTTAGGTACTTCAAGAAATGCATATTGAATCCCCTTACTGAACGATATTCACTGTTGGTAGATATTTATGCAAATGGTGCAGAAATATCAGAGAAGCTCACTGCAAGGAAAAAAGGCTGAAAACACCAAAGCAAGAACATAAAGACTTCTCGGTTGCTTGGTAGGGTCTCCAAACCTTAGTTGTACAGTATTTAAATTTTGTTAATAGTCACACATAAAACAACAACAAGCAGTAACTGCGTTAATAGAATTTTAGTCCTGTTGAAATCATGTACATGTCTTATTGATGGATTCAGTGCAGCTTTTTTTTTTTTGCCTGCAACTTCTACACAATCCATTTCGTCCAGCTATTGCCACCATCTGGGATCCAATTTATTATTTATTTGTTGCCTGTTGTGTTGCATGCCGTTTGCAATACCGCCTTACTGTATGTGCAATACCTCGACTTTTTGGTTTTGATTTTCCTCCCCAGGTAGGTCTAGCCTGCGGGGGAATTTAAGGGTTTAATGTTCAAACTGAATAAATGCAACAATATATGTGACTAGACGTGTGTAGTACAAACAACATTACAGGGGAATCCCACAAAGCCTTCAAAATCTCTCATTATGGAAAACCATTCAGGTGTGCAAAAATGTACGTAGGTTTTGATGTAACGTTCAGAGGGGTGGTGACATCAGAGGGACGGGGTTGTGGAGCATTCATTTACCATCCAAAATCACCAGTGATGTTAGCAAATTTGTCATGAATATGAAGATATGACGCTTTTTTGTCTTGAGACAGCCTGTTTGACATGCATTAAAAAAAAAAAGTTTTTGAAAAGTTTTAGACAAATTCCATGCCTATTATTGAGTAATGATGCCTCAGGCAGCATGTTCACGTGAACTCTTTTAGAAACTCTCTCGTCACACATGCAAGTGGCTTAAGAAAGAATGAATTAAGCTTATTATTAATCTTAAATCAAGTAGTGAAGTCAAGCAGTCCGGTAGGTTTTTATTGGACCCTGGTGCCACACACAAGACGACTTCAAACATGATACAGAACACAAGACAGACAAGTGCAGACGAAACAAGACTCACAGTGCAGACAAGATACAAAGAACAATTGCAAAGATAAATCAGAAGAATGACAGAAAGGAGTTTTTATATTTGCTGTGGATGTTACTAAAAGAAAACTGTGCTGATCCTCGAGAACTGTTGCATTTGCTCAACACTTCCATCCTGTAGCTGCAGTAAAAGGTGTGTTAAGCTACTGACCACAAGAGGGTAGTAACATCCAACACTGAGCGGGGGGGTGATAATATGTGCCTGTTGTTAATCAGTGGATTTCAGTTTCTGACCCGTTTCAAGGCTTGACTTTAATTCATTTCTATATTTAGTGGATCTTTAGACTGACTTTTAATATGGAAAACAACAGTCTGCCACTGGTAGTGTTGTTTCTGTATTTACTACCGAAGATCCTCACACACAGATACAGGCCAGTTCATTTGCTTTTGCTATGTATTGAAGCCATTTGAAATCAAAAGATGAATTTGAGACGAGAGATCAGATTTTCAGCTTTTAGCTTCAGCTTTTATTTCCTGGTATTTACTTCTACAGATGTTACATGGGGCAGCGGTGGCCTAGTGGTTAGGGAGTTGCTCCCCCACATTGGAAGATTGTGGGTTCAATTCCCTCCCCAGTGAGTTGCCCTGAGGTACCCTTGAGCAAGGTACCGTCCCTGTCACTGCTCCCTGGGTGCTTTCAATAGCTGCCCACTGCTGCACGTGTGTGTATGGGTTAAATGCAGAGGTCCAATTTCGTTGTGGTTCACTCTGTGCTGTGCTGTGACCTTGCAATGACAAGGGTTGTCACTTTCACATGCAGCATAATGCCTTTCGTATCTGGCCTCCCACTCTGTTTTCAAGTGAGCAAAAGTATTTGATCAAAAAGCTTTTAGAGACTTAATATTCAGTCGCATATTCATTTTCTGTAACAGTCACATTAACCACTGGCTTGACCAAGCACAGCAGTAAATGAAAGCGACTATTCTTGGCATTGTGAAATACAGCTCACCACAAGGAAATTCAGCCTGTGCATTGTGCCCAAACGTGTAGCATTTAAAGCAGCCAGGGAGCAGTGATGGGGACTGTACTTTGCTCAAGGGAACCTCAGGGCAACCTACTGTTCAGGGATTTGAACCCACAACCTTCTGGTCCCTACACATACTTTCAGGGTTTAACCAAAAGTTGTTTAGTTGTCCAGTCGCCATTTTATTTCTGTGGGTTTCTCGCTATGTCGGTCTTCTTCAGGATATGAGGTTTATTAGGGTTCAAATCTGATGATTGACCTGGCCACTTCTAAACTTTCTGCTTTTTCCATCACACAAATCCTTTGTTCATTTTGCAATGTCTTATGGATCGTAATCTTGCTGCATGATAAAGTTCCTTCTGCTTAGCCTGAACGAATTTCTCTGTACTCAGGCAGATAAATTGTTTTTGTAGTTTTCAAGGTTACTTAATACAATAATATTGATAATGTGACTCCCAATGGTAGCAGCAGGTTGAACTCTGCAGATTTATACAGAAAGTTGTGGCCAATTTACAGAGAAATGCATTCAGACTAATTGGGAGGAATTTAATTAAGCAGTGAGACAATGATCCAAAACACAGAGACGAGTTAACAAAGGACTTTCTATCAGGGGGACAAAGCGGAATGCTTTGTTGTGGCCCAGTCAGTCACCAGTACTGAACCCACATGAGCGTGAATTTCATCTCCTGAAGAGGACACAGAAGAGAGATACCCCCAGAACAATCAACAACTGAAAACTGTGGGAAACCAACATTTTGTTGAGAATATATTAATATCATTGGGTCACAGGCTTAATGCAACTATGGCAAGCAAGGGATACGTAGCCAAATGTGATCATTTATTATATATTGTAAGACTTTCTGCTTCAGTTCTTTTGTTCACTTGAAAACTGGGTGGTCAGATAGCAAAGGTACTATTTTCTATGCTATTTAACATATATAGCTGTATAACTGAGAATCTTTGCTCTCGTCTTATGTTCTTGTAGTCTTTTGGTCTCAAGCACAAAGGGCTTCAGTGGCGGAACCTTTCTGCTGCGCTGGGTTTCCGTCAGTGTTTGAATGCGGGTGGGACCTCTGTCGTCAGTGGCGCGTTAGCTCCTTCGGTCAACTCGTTCTCGAGTCCGTTTCAGAAACTCTACCTTTGGGAAGGACCGAAAGTCATGGAGACGATTTTAGAGCAACAGCGTCGCTACCATGAGGAAATGGAGAGGTTGATGGACGCCAAGACAAAGGAGATGCTACACAAGAAAACGACGGTACTGTTTGCTAGCAGGCTAAGCTAACCTAGCTAACCCAAAGTGATTGTTAGCCGAGAGAAGGACGCAAAACTGGACATTTTTCTGCGTTAACTGAAACATTATTAATACTACACACACAAAACCACCAGCCTGGGGTGTAATCTAAGTAATTAAAACTCCCAAGCTATTTATTAGCTTTGTAGCAGCCAGCTACTGCTGAAGTTAGCGATCGTTAGTAGCGAGCTCAGCAGCCCGGGTTGTTAACCCATCCGAACCCGATCCGCTCTAAAGCAACACAAAACGCCCAGTAGAAAGTCACTCTATGAAAAACTCTCTACACTGCCTGTGTTTTACAATAGTTCTGATCTAAATTTGTCTCTTTTTCTTGAACGAGAGGCACATTCAGGGAGTTTTCAGGCAAATTTGAATACACGATTTCAAGACATGAAGACTTGTGCAGGATCACTGGTGTATTGAAGCAGTTCTGTATTTGTGTTGTATATATCATGCGCCCTGGTTCACTCCCCATTCAAAAAATGCAGATTTAACCATTTCACATCAGGTGATGCTAAATCATTTTCTTACATTTTAGACTTGAATAAAAGTATCAATTTGTTATTGTGAAACAACAAAATGCAACCTCTTTAACCCATACACACTGAGCAGCCCAGGGAGCAGTGAAGGGGATGGTACCTTGCTCAAGGGTACTTGAGGGTGACCTACTGGTCTGGGAATTGAACCCATGACCACCTGGGGCCTGGTTGCTAACCACTACGCCACTGCTGCCCCTTCTGCAAAGCATTTGAAAAAAATGTAGTTGTCACCTTTTAGCTCTAGATTTACTTTTGTTATTAATTTTACAGCAAAATATCGAGCGACTGCTTTGAATTATTTAAATGCCGTGAATCTGATCTGTATGTTCTTTTGTGATGAAAAGGAGGAATTACTCATTGTTTGTGTTTCTCTTGCTTTCAGTTACGTGACCAGATTAATTCCGACCACAGAATACGAGCCATGCTGGATGTAGGTGCTTTCTGTGCTAACATTCATTGTTATTCGGTTCAATTTAAGGCGGGTTGTTTTTTTTTAAATTCAGTAACTTGACCACATTCTCCTTTTTTCTGCTTTTGTAGAGGTATATGGAAGTGAGTGGAAACCTTAGGGACTCTTATGATGATAAAGATGGGTAAGTAAGTTGTTACTGTAGCCCAAGAATGTGCAGTCAGAATACATTTTATTAACATGCTTAAATTATATAGTCGCATCCTCAAAATTGCATCCGCATTATATTGCCTTATTTGCACCAGTATGCGGAAAGAAGAACTCAGTGCAATTTCTGGGCCAAATGAGTTTGCTGAATTCTACAACCGCCTGAAACACATCAAGGAGTTCCACAGGAAGCATCCTAATGAGGTAACACATTAGCATTCAAATCATGACCGCAGTAACTTTTCATTATATTATCTTGCTATCCTTTATAATAGAGAGTTGCTGAATCTTGCTTCTCTAACTCACTTTGTTTCTCAAATTCAGATCTGCGTGCCCATGTCAGTAGAGTTTGAAGAGCTGATAAAAGCCAGAGACAACCCCAGTGAGGAAGCTCAGAGTAAGTCATAGTTGCCTTGGTGCTCTTGGAGATTTAGAGGTGAACAATATGGATGGTTGTGATAAACTGCATACACCATTAACGAAACAGATTTAGAGTGCCTGTTAACAGCCATTTTATAGTGACAATCTGTTGGTATGCCTTTTCTATGGTTGAATTAGTCCCTCCTTTCTTAAAAGCTAAGCTTCTTCCATTTTTATGTTCCTCTAGCTTTTTTGTGGCACTAGTGTGAGGGAAAGGGCTTTGAGTGTTTATTTTAAACCTAATGTCACTGTATATATTGTTATTTAAATGCCTGACTCTGATGTAATAACTTTAACACATCGCTCACTCTACTTGAAGTGGGTCACCTTTTATCACATCAGGTGTTTTTACCATCTGTGTGTGTTTGATTTTACAGATCTTGTAGAGTTCACTGATGAAGAGGGATACGGTCGCTATTTAGATCTTCATGACTGCTACCTGAAGTACATCAACTTGAAGGGAGCTGAGGTATGATTCCTCTTTCTCAAACATCCATTTGGTCCCTCTTCATTGGAATATATTTACATCCTGTTTTTGGCAGCACCTCAAGTTTGGAAAGTTTTATCTTTGCCTTTAATCAGATACATTGCTTTCGGAAAAGGTTACGCGAGTAAACATTAAAGTGGTCTTTTTGTGTTTGTGTTTTTTGTTACATTATTTTTTCAAGAAAGCTGCAGTAGCGCAAGTTATCTTGCATGGTTGTCTTTGTGGAGAGGTGCGAAGTGCCTCAGTACAGCAGTTCTCGTTCTCAGGCATTCCTTCTCACCCTTCGTTGCTTGTCAACAGCTCAACTCGCACAACAGTAACAAGCAGTGATGATCTTTAATGAAATGTTGTTCTGTTACTCTTGCAGAAACTGGAATACATCTCCTATTTGTCATCATTTGATCAACTCTTTGATATCTCCAAGGACAGGAAAAATGCAGAGTACAAAAAGTAAGCCTGGGGAGCAGTGTGAATTGAAACAATGTTTAATTATATTAAAATATTTTTTGTGGTAATCATTGGGAGAATCTTGGAAACATCGGGAGTCTGTGTTTAAGCCATTTATGGTGAAAAAAGTGTTAAATCCACTGCGGGAAAGTTTTGGCGTTATTGGTACATACAGTACTGTGCAAAGGTTTTAGGCAGGTGGGAAAAAAGGCTGTAAACAAAGAATGCTTTCAGAAATGGAAGTGTTAATCATTTTTCATCAAGCAGTGGATGAACAAAAGAGAAATCTAAATCAAATCATTATTTGGTGTGACCACCCTTTGCCTTCAAAACAGCATCAATTCTTCTAGATACACTTGCACACAGTTTTTGAAGGAACTCGGCTGGTCGGTTGTTCCAAACATGACTGTGTTTCAACCTCCGTGTGACATTGATGATCATCAGCACCTGTTTGGTAAAATTGGTTGATCATACACCGACTATAATCCTACAAAATCCCTGACATTGTGCAAGTGTACCTAGAAGAACTGATGCTGGATTGAAGGCAAAAGGTAGTAACAAATATTGATTTGATTCCGATTTTTCTTTTGCTCACTTTGCATTTTGTAAATTGATAAAAATAAACAATCATTATTTAGATTTCTGAAAGCATTCTTGTTCACACTTGCCTAAAACCTTTGCACAGTACTGTATAAATTGAGTTGCTAAGTAAAATAATTTACCATTATTGTTGCAGAGGTCCTAGTAAATGCTACCAGTAAAGGCTTTTTAAGTTAATTCTCCACATTTAAAAAAATGTTCTTGTACAGTCAGCCTAGGAATTAGTTACTACAATTCATGATGCCATGTGATATCATTGTTTATAGGTGCTTTGTTCATCCTCACCCATAAATATTAAATATTGATGGAACATGTATGTGCTGGACAGATATCTGGAGATGCTGCTGGAGTATCTACAAGACTACACTGACCGAGTGAAGCCTCTGCTGGACCAGAATGAACTGTATGGAAAAGTGCTGACCGAGTTTGAGAAGAAGTGGGACAATGGGACCTTCCCTGGCTGGCCGGTGGGTTTGGGTTAAATGTCTTTGAAGAATGGAAAAAATGGCCAAGGTCTATGATATGAAATAACATCTTCTAAATGTAAAAGTGAATGGAAGTTAATTTCCTATTAGAGTAATAATACAATTGCTGATTGTCTCCTGACCGTATGAATACATTCGTTCATTGTGTAAACGGTTCTGGAGTTCCATTAAATCACCAGTTATTACACTGGATAAATGTAATATAAAACATTAAAAATATATGAGACCATCGAAGTGCCCCATTCGTGTATAAAATTTCCCTGAATCTGTCTGAGGGCATAGCTGTCTCTTAAAGTATTATTTCTTTCCCTATCACGGTACAAATATATTTATTAGGACGTTGATCAGCGACTAGGCTAGCAGCCAAGATTTTTTGCACACCGTAGGAATCACCATGAATCCCTAATATACCGTATTTTAGTCATTATATTAGGTGTGTAAATATATATTTTATGCAGCGGTGGCCTAGTGGTTAGGGAGTTGCCCTTGCATCGGAAGATTGTGGGTTCGATTCCCCACCAGTAGGTTGCCCTGAGGTACCCTTGAGCAAGGTACCGTCCCCGTCACTGCTCCCCGGGCGCTTTTAGTAGCTGCCCACTGCTGCACGGTGTTTGAGTGCATGGGTTAAACGCAGAGGTCCAATTTCGTTGCGGTTCACTGTGTGCTGCGCTGTGACCTCGCAATGACGAGGGTTGTCGCTTTCACTTTCACTTTTCAAATATAAAGCACTGCGCCTAGTGGAGCTGTGAATCATGTCTTTTTCAGTAAAATTATTTCGTGTCTGCCTTTCACCCTGTGAGCACTGGCTCCAAAACATGATTAGGATAAACGGCCCAGATCGTGGATCAAATGAAGGATTTTGTGAAGTAACATTAAAATGTGTTTGTGTGAACAGAAAGAAGCAAGCAGTGCCCTGACTCATGCTGGAGCTCATCTGGACCTGTCTGCCTTCTCTTCCTGGGAGGTTCGTCTTGCAGTGATGAATGTTTACAGCTGCTAAGCCATATAGAGCTATGTTTAGAGGAAAATGAAGAACTATACTGAGTCGTTTGCTAAAGTTCACATGAAAATACCATAATACATATATTAAATTATTTTATACAACTAGTTGCAGGAGTTATGGTTCAATGATCATATTCAGATTACAAAAACCTAAAACATTTTAGAAATGTAGTAAATGAAGGGAAGTTTTAACATCTGCATTCATATCTTTCCCTGGTTTACATTTTCAGAATGTTTAGTGGAGATGATGTCTTAACTGAGCAGAAAGCCTTTTTAGCTCAAACCGCAGTGTGCAAAAAGTGTCATTGTGATCAGAATGCATGATTCTTTCCAGGAGTTGGCGTCTCTGGGATTAGACAGGCTGAAGTCTGCCCTCATGGCCCTGGGCTTAAAGTGTGGAGGGTGAGTGTCCGTGCTTGTGTTTGTCCTTTCTTCTATGGTCTGCAGGTGTTCTCAAGGCATTAAAATAATATACATTTATGAGCTTAATACTATCCACCTTATTCCTAGCTTCCATGCTCCCTGCATAATTTTGGTTGAAACTGCTGATGTTACACCACTGAAAAGTCTCTTTTTTTTTGAGTGATTAGAAAATACCAATTTGGACATTGTCATACGTCTTCTGTCTGTGCTTAATGGATGGGAGGCTGATCTTAAAAATATTTATTTTATAACATGCAGTAATATATTTAGTTACCCATACTGAGTCGCAAAGGATGACGAGACGATGAAAAATCTCCGGGGTGTATAAATGTCTCCAAAGTAGCAAGAAGGAGCGTGTTTTGTTGAAGAATGTGGAGAATCCTTGTTTGCTAGAAGGTCAGAGCTGTAAAATCCCACATCACTTGGCCTGGTTTGGTTTTCCACATCAGGAGACACAAACGATCAGATGCCTGTGTGTAACAGGACCACACAGCTGCAGCACTGTGGAAAGTTAGTGGTTTACACGGTTCTTTTGACTCTTTTGCTCTTTGTGGTGTTTTTTCATCCAAGCTGAAGCTGCTGTAGTGTGCTTTACACAAGCTTAATGTAGGTGGAGAATGCAGCCAGACGGGGTTAGACAGACTTCATGAAGTAATATTTAGTGGAAATTGATTGTGTGGAGAACAAAGAGGTGAAAGAATTTCAAGATCGATTATCTTTTAGATGGGCAATAAAAGGTTTCCAAATAATGATGGTTAAAGTCCCTATTTGTTTATGGCACATGATCCGGGCAATGTTGCCATATTTTCCGGGCCTGATTAATTCTACAGTGAACAGCGCACCATTTACCTGAACCCTTTAGAATCATTTCAGGAGCAACAGGCAGAGGAACAGTATAAACACAGTAATTAACACTATACATGTTTGATATGCTGGAACTGTTCATAGCTAGCAACTCCTAAATAAGCTAAGTTCTATTTGGCTGTTGAGCACTGTACCTCATTCAGTTCGCTATAACTGGCTTTTTTGTTTGCTCAACGCAAAGGTGTCCTGTTTTTTCATTAAAGGTCATCATAGGTCACTTTATCGCCTTGAAATTCAGCTCTTGGGTGTTGATCTACACCCTGCCGTGTAAATGATTTGATCACAAGAAGGATTAGTTTTTTTTTTGTTGTTGTTTTTTTGCGTGTGGTGTTTTTTTTTGTTTGTTTTTTAAAAAAATGCTTATTCAAATGAATCAAATGAGAGTTTAAAACGCTGGAACATTTTGACAGATGGAGCAGAACCCTCCCTGCAGCTACCCTCCTCTGGCTACTTCACAGGCTGAAACATGAACCAAAAGACATGCATTAGGCCACATTAGAGGCTTTTCTGGAGGCTAAACATTTTTCACGAGATCTTAATTTGCTTATGGCACATACCGATGTTTTGTTGTTGAAAATACATACATACATATTCTGCTCAGAGAACACTGTTTTCTACACAATTTGTAAATATTTTACAAAAATATTTCACATTGAAATGTAATAACCTATATGCAATTGTTTTGTGCGATCATTTTCATATAATTGATTATAATCGACCAAACATGCCATCTTAGCAAAATTGTATTGTATTTGTGTCAGTTTCCTCACAAATTACTCTTATTTTAGAGTTAATATTTTCTCCTCCCTGGCTAACCTGGTTCTAGACGCTGTGGAACCATTCATGGATCGCAATCTGCTCTAGACTTGGTCTCTTTGTTGATTCATAATCCAGGCATGAGGCAATCAGATCACAGCATTCTGTGCAGAGAGATTTGGAAGAGTGAAGTTGTATCACTAGATTTCAAAAGTCTGTGGTGTGACTTTGACATTGAAAATACACTGGAGTTACTCCATCTATCTGATCTCTGCTGCAGATTTTCCAGTATTACTCTGCATTTTCACCTCCAACTAAACACTGTTACAAAGTCAAACGTCTAGTTTAGCAGGACGCCCATAATTCTCTTACCATTGGACAGGCCGTCTTTGAGATAAAGGATGCAATGAATAATCTCCTGCTCTTCCAGAAATGGAAAGGATCCACAAAGCATCCTGAACAGTAAGACACCCAGGGACCATACAGTTGCAGGAATGGCGTGATAGCACCCCTCATATATAAATTCAGGAGGACAGTAATAAAATGTGCCTGTGAGCATAAAAAGAACAGCAGAGCTTTTGATTCTGTACAATCGTTTAACAGTCCAGTTGCAACAGAACACTCTGCTCCTGCCAGAACCATCCTTTTAAAGTGCCAATAAATAGTGCCTTATAAAGTAGTTCATGGATCTGGCTTGTAACTCAGGGGTTTGCTCTCAGTACTCAATTCCACTGTTTAGCGAATGAATTATTTTTTTCTATTACTACACTCATTACCTTCAAAATGGTCATAGTGTGTTTCTTTGATCCAGCCCCCGCAGCCAAAGTCAGTAAGTGTGACTTCTGAGGTGTCTGTGTTGATTAAAAGATTCTCCAGTTTAATGTCCCTGTGGAGGACACCTCGCATCTGGCACTGGTGTGCTGCCTCCACTACTTGGCGCACAATCCCGCGGGCTGTCTCTTCATCCACGCTACCTCCAAGGTTGTTGAGGAAGCTGTTCAGATCCACACAAGGATCCAGCCGTTCCAGGATTAAAATGTAGCGGTTGTCGTCGTCGAACCACTCAAAGCCGTACTGTTATTGCAGGCTGGTGGTTGGCTCATCATCTGCATGAGAGCCACTTCCAGTGGCACGGCTTTGGGCTCAACAGGCCGCAGGAAAGCGGATGATTAAATGGTGATGAACATGGATAGAAGATCATGCGCTTTATTACCAACAAGTGCACTTACACTCTGGACATACTGCTGCATTTGTTGTTTGCGCACAAATTGATGGCAACCTGCGCACCAAGAGAAGAGATTTTCTGATTAGTAGCTGAAAAGGGGAATAGATAACAGTTAAGAAGACAGTATGAGGCTGACCTGTAGTCCATCAGAAAATCGGGTTCCCTCAAAGACTGATGCAAAGCTTCCTTCACCCAATTTCTCACCAATAACATGGCGAGAAGCAAAGGTATCTTTGGAAAACAGTGTTCCAAATACGCATTAGGCCTCTTTAGATTTATAATTGCTTTGGCATAAAGGACGGTTTAAGAGAGGACGCAGCAGAACTGGATTTGGGTCTTAAAACAAGTCGGGCCATTAGGACTAACCAAGCTTGGGGGCTGTCTTCTGCTTTTGAGATGCCTTCTTGGGCCTTTTTGCTGCTCTCTTTCTCCTCTTCCCTGCCGGGCGTTCTGTTTTAGGAACCTTGCATGGTTCCTGCGTGGCACTCTGGCTGCAGCCCTCCACTGTTATCTTCCTCTTGCCCAGTTGGACACCTGAGTACAGGATAATTTGAATTATTTAAGCAGTTGGAAACAAGGGTGAGTTTGAACATGATATTCACGTTATTGATGAATAACAACTTTGGCAATTCTACTGCCATAATAGAACCTTTCTGCGAAATAAAGAAAACATAAACAATTTTCAAAATCTCTATATTCTCTGTAATCTAATAGTTTGGGGATTTTGTGGGAGATCTTAATGTTGTTTAGTTAAGCATATGCTTATTTTCAGGGATGATAATCCAAGGTTGGTTTGATGCATTCGGTTCTGTTTTTTGCAGATACAGTGACCTGATGTATGGCTTCATTTTTTCTGAAGCCTTAATTATAAAACAGCACAGTAACAAAAAGCATAAAGAGAAACTAAAGTTAAAATGGAATATAAGTAATGACCTGTGAATGCTTCGTGTTCCTCCATTGTCTTCTGTGGAAGGTCTTTCCTTCCACTAAACTGGATTGGTATTGTTTAGAATATGGATTAGATTCAGAGCAAATTAGATTTAGATTTTGCTGCTGTTTTCTCATCAAAAGCTGACGAAGAAATGACGCAGTCTGGGAACGGAATAACGTCACATCTCCTCCACTGTGACGACATAATCGGGCTCTTCTATCTGGGCTCATGTAACCAAAGCGCTGTTCAGAACTAGACTTGTGTTCTACTACGGTTTTCATGGAACTGTGAGCTCGGCTTGAGCAATCTGATTGGTTGAGAAGTTCCCCCCACCCCTCTCTTCACTTATCATTCGGAGTGTCTGTTGCTAAGCAATGGCTGCAGTCTGCTTTTAGACATTTTCTAATTTAGTGTCCAGAACAAAAATTAAAGCCCTGCAGCTTCTATAATGAAGAGCGGGAACACAAGTCTGCATCACAACACAAACTTGTCATCGCCCCTAAGTACATTTTTCTTTGAGCAACTAAGATACACCTGGGTTACAGAAGGAAGGACTTTATTTCAGGCAGAATGAATCAGCAACATTTAATACATTAAAGCACATTTGATACATTTTTTCCTTTAATTATGCTGGTTTGATAATATTTTGGTTTGCCAAAAAATGCCAAGAACCACCGGCTGTTCTGTGATTTTCTAAGTGTTGCAGCCAATATCAGATTAAATGAAGCCTTTACACTTTACTCATGTATATTTAGCAAATGTCTTTTCCATCCCCTAGAACACTGGAGGAAAGAGCACAGAGACTATTCAGCACTAAAGGCAAATCTCTTGAGTCGCTGGATCCATCTCTGTTTGCCAAAAACCCTAAAGCCAAGGGGCCAAAGAAGTATGTATAGTTATTTTTAAAGAAAAAGAAAAAGAGTACTGTTTAGAGTACCGTTTCCTTTGAGTTTGATAGTTGGAATCTAACAAAAGCTTTACTTTACTCGCAGAGACACGGAAAGGAATAAGGAGATTGCTTTCCTGGAGGCACAGATTTATGAATATGTGGAGATCTTGGGGGTATGTAGCTTCTTTTTTTTTTTTCTCTCCTGGAATTCACAGCAAGGCAGTCAGGGGACATTAGCTAATATATTATAAATAGCAAGTGTCCTTTTATATAATAAAAACCCTTCATGATTATTGAACTGATTAGAAATGATCTTAAATTGCTAAAAATCTTGATGAAAAAAATGACCTTGAATAATGAAAAAAAGTGAAAATAATAATAATTTTGTTGAAGTGGATTCTGTCCGAAAGCAAGTTGTTTATTTTCAGTCAATAATGTAAGATTTAGTTTTGAAGCCAGCTTGATTTTCGAATGTTGAAATAGGATTAGAATGTAGTTCACATTGAATAGTTTTCTTAATTTCTTGTTGTTACTTTACTTTTGGAATGAATCATCGCTAATTCCTTTGATTTGACTTTACTTGTGCTGCAGGAGCAGAGGCAGCTGACCCATGAGAACGTTCAGAGAAAGCAGGCTCGTACAGGCGAGGAACGGGAAGAGGATGATGAAGAACAGCCAAGTGAAAGCGAGAGTGAAGATGAAGACAACGAAATCATCTACAACCCCAAAAACCTGCCATTGGGTTGGGATGGAAAGGTAGTTACGTTGGATATTTTTGGTTTTCCTTCAGTCTTAATGCCAAATTCTATGTGAAGCCTGTGTTTTTAGAACCGTACTTGTAGGAAATGGCAAAAAATCAGCTGCAGAAGTCAATTTTAACAAGCCTGTTTGTGTGTTACGCTGTTGTCCTCCTCTTTGGAGGATTGCTGAGCAATAGAGCCAGAAAAATTCATTATGATGCTTGAGGATCTTTCCAAGATGCACAATATTTAACAATTTAAAATATCTTTTCTTTTTAAACACATGCAGTAGTCTCAGGAAAAGCATACAATCAGTAAAAATCAGCAGCTCATACTGTACTACTGTTCTTTTTGTCTTGTCTCTCTTTAGCCCATTCCATACTGGCTGTACAAACTTCATGGTCTCAATATCAACTACAACTGTGAAATCTGTGGCAACTACACTTACAGAGGACCTAAGGCCTTCCAAAGACACTTTGCAGTGAGCGCTTCTTTTCTGTCTGCTTTCTGTATGCTAGTTACACATCAGAGACATATGACTGACTCTTTGGAATCTTCAGACACTAACTGTGACTTCCAGCTGTGCAAAATGAAAGTAGAAATTTAGATTAATTAATCCCATGAGGTGAAACGTTATGTAGATTTTTTTTTTTTTAAGGCACTGTGAGGAGTCTCAAATGACAATCTCAAAAAAACCTTAAGAGCTTATAACGGGGGTTCATTTTTCTCCATTTTTTTCTTTAACCTTTAACTTACAGCAACAGCTGTGTGTGACTTTCTGTCTTATACTGACTTGAGTGCTTCTTGTCCTGGTTAAAGTGATGATAGTTTTATACCAGAAAACATCTTAACTCTGACTTGTCTGCAGACTGTTACAGTACATTATGCATGATCACAGTATGTTTTAACAGGTAGCATTTAATAGAAGTAGCAGGTTTGCACTGATTTCTTTTGGGATCTGTGTCTTTCAGGAGTGGAGACACGCACATGGCATGCGCTGCTTGGGCATCCCCAATACAGCCCACTTTGCCAACGTCACTCAGATTGAGGACGCTGTGTCTCGTGAGTACAACCGCCAGTGACTCCAGTCAATCTGTATATTTAGTTTTTTAGTAATTTACTGCATTTGTCAATCACTGTTGATATGAGCCAGTCGGGATATTAAATGAGTGCTCTACAGCTTTCTCTGTTTCTTTAGAACAGCTTTGTTGATCATTCCTTACTTGAACACTTTTTCCATTCAGCTTAGTTTAACTTTATCAGTCTGACATCATAACATTTCAGAATAATTTTCAGAATTCATCTGCAACTTTAAAAATATTCTCAGGTTTATATGAAGGTCCCTTTGGCAAGGATAAAAATCCACTGGTATTTATATGACCTTGATTAAAATGTAATGAAACCCTTCTCCACTTTTGTCTTCTTGAATAGTCTGGTCAAAGCTCAAGTCCCAGAAAGCTTCAGAGCGATGGCAACCAGACACAGAGGTGAGTTTTCGATCCTTAACATAGTTAATTAGCCAAGACATTTTTGGTGTTCTGTTTGTTTTTTAAATTTTACTCTGGAGCTTTGAGGCTGATTGAACTAACATGTAAGTGAAAGTGACTATTCTTGTCATTGCAAGTAGACAGCACAGCACGCAGTGAACCACAACGAAATCACACCTCTGCATTTAACCCATACACTCACACATGTGCAGCAGGGGGCAGCTATTGAAAGCGCCCAGGGAGCAGTGATGGGGGACGGTACCTTGCTCAAGGGTACATCAGTATTTTCAAACAGATTTATGTTGTTGGATGCTTTAAGGCACTTTTTATATATTTTTTTCTTTTTTAAAGCCTGTATTTTCTTATGTAGCACAGTGTCAGAAACCCCACCAGTAAGTCTTTGCACTTCACAGCTCGTGATTGCATTGCGTGATTATCAGCGCACCAAAATTAAGAGATTAATTTCAGTAGACTTGAGTCATATTTGTAGTGTAGAGTGTGAACCTTTATAAACCAAGCTTTTGACTTTTGAGCAAAGGGGTTTGAGGTAATACTTGATCTCCCAGTGAACCATTACTTGTTTACATTAAACCAGTTTCTTGCCGGCTTACCTGAACTGACTATTAGCTCTCTCCTCTACACGATGGTAAAATGTATAAAACAAACTGTCCACAAGAGGGAGTGATGCTCTCTACAAACTCCATCAACGCCCCCAACCCATACTTGTCAGTTTCTCACGGGCATGCTTAACCTTTTTCTTTTTTACTTTTCAGGAAGAATATGAGGATTCCAGTGGAAATGTGGTCAACAAAAAGACCTATGAGGATCTGAAGCGCCAGGGGCTGCTTTAAGTCCGTGAGATGCATAATCTAACCTGACATGAAAGTTTAGCAGTTTCTTTCTTTTGGTTTTGTTTTGTTTAGTTTTTTTAACTTCACCCATTTGTATGTGACTTTTGAGCACAGTAGATTTGTATGTTTTTATTATTTGATCATTCCCCATTGATCCCTCTGTGAAATAAGACAGTTAAGGTTTTCAGTATTCAATAAATCTAAACATTTTGCTAAGAAGTGTGCATTTTTTAAAAATAAAAAACCCTCTTTTTGAAAGTGATAGCTTGGCAAAAATAAGTTTGCAGTATCCTTGCTTCCCACAAATGTAATTTATCAGACAGAGCATGTTTGATGTCTGAAGTTTTACACTTTTGCACTGGATCTCGATCAGCATCAGAACCCACTGAAGTGACTCTAATTGATCTTCTTTAACAACCTGAGTAAAGCGTATTTATTCGGCCATGTAACGTAACTTCAATCTTGTTCTTAAGCTTCATTTACTCAATACTTTCCAACAACCTCTTCGATCCAGTGTCTGTGGTTTTAAATGTAAGAAAATGAAGTCAAATTTGAGGATTGTTTAACACCTACAAGCCACATATAATGCCTTCCATCAGTTGTCAGAAAACTTGCTCCTCTTATCAAAATTGAAAACTGATGGTAGTAAAAAGCCTCCATAAATGATTCCATAAATGATTCTCTACATTTGTAAATTATGCTGGTTTCAAGAAGCTTTTACAATAAACCCAGTAGTTGTCAGGAATGGTGAATTTGTTTTACTCTTTGTTAGCAAATTTAATTTGAAAACTTCCTCGGTCACAGTTCGAGCGGCAGCCTATCCGTCGCTGCAGTTGGATTTTAGCACATCTGTAGATCAGTAGGTCTCGTCACAGAGTTACTCTTGGATGAGCTGTTTTTATCCTGCTTTCTTCCCGCAGAGGCCACACCAGACAGACTAATGGGCTGCTTGTGCCTCAGAGAGCTGCTGGGAGTCGTGTGGAGGAACAAGCGAAAACAAGCTACTTTAATTACATCTTTGTCTCGGCGGGCAGGCTGAAGTGCTCTTGTGAATTCATGTCGGCGCACTATAGTGCAAGATTTTTGAAAACCTTAAATTGTTCCAAATCTTTGACGCTTGTTGATGTAATTGGCAGGAGCGGGTCGATTTCTGAAGGCCAGGAGAGACAATTAAAAGAATTCTTCAAGAACAAGTAGTTGACTTTTATAGAGCACTTTCATCAACCCATGATGCTTTACAGAGGGCAAGGAAAGAAAAACAAAAGTGAAAGTGACTATTTGTCATTGGGAAACAAAGCACAGCACACACTGAGACAATGAAATTCAACCTCTGCTTTTCACCCATGTGCACAGCGGAGCAGGGGGCAGATATTTAAAGCACCCGAGGAGCAGTGATGCGGACGTACCTTGCTCAAGGGTATCTCAGGGTGTTTGGGATTTGAACCCATGACCACCTGATCCTGGGGCCAACTCCCTAACCACTAAACGGGTTTAGATACAGTTTGAGTTCAGCTTTATTAGTAGGTCGAAAGATCATTTCTCAAGATCTGAGGAAGAGAATTCAATGGAAACCTTGGTGGTCACTTTGAAGTTTACGACATAGAACGCTCCAGAAGATGAAGATCTTTAAGTGTGAGTGGAACAGTAGAGTTGAAATATGAACGAGCATAGCTATGTGGTACTTTAACTGGTTTAGCAGAAAAACCAGTGGCTAGAGCTTTGCAAAAACCTCTTTCGGGATTAAAGGTGGATAGATCTATCTTAGACATAGAATTCATGTGATTTTGAAGAGTGTGTGCAGAACCAAAGACAGTGCCAAATTACATGCAGTGAGTTGAGGTTCAATAACAGCGCCACCAGTTACCGTGTTAGAACTGCTACTGGATGAAGTTATTGGATGATGCTATGAGGTTATCTATACTGCATTGTTTCCACACATTTCTACTCTTAAATCTAATGGGGGGCAGCAGTGGCCTAGTGGTTAGGGAGTTGGCCCCAGATCAGGAGATTGTGGGTTCAAACCCCTACCGGGTGGGCTGCCCTGGGTACCATTGAGTAAGGTGCCGTCCATGTCAGCTCACTCCACCCTGCCAACCTGTCCAGCACCCCCCACCACAACCCTAATTAGGACAAGCAGCCCAGAAAATGAGTTAAATCTGATCTAATCTATTGATTTGGGACCATTTAGTAGGATCCGTTTGATCAGCATTTAACTTTAAAAAACTATCATCCATCCACAGCTTTAAACCCTGAATGCAGCTGGAGAGTAGGGCGGCTGAAGAAGGCCTGAATCTAATAAAAATCTGCATAGCACAGCAAAGACATGAGGGTGAATTCTTTGTCCTAGGGATAGCGCGTTGGTGGTAAACAGAAAGAAAGAACGGCCCCAGATAAATCCCAGAGGGATGCCATAGTGAATGCTACGGAAGATCTATACTTAGAGATATAGAGCTTTTTACAGCCTCATCTCTGCATTTGTAGGTCATGCTCAGTTTTCACAAACGGTATGTTAACACACTTCTTTGTCCTTAGTAAAAGGACAGGAAACCTGTTGATATGCTCATTAAAACACTTGAAAACACCTTCAATTGTTACAGAAATGTATACTGAGTTAAATACATATGTAGCAGACAAGGCTAGGGTGTTTATTATAATCCACAATAAGCCAATTTGATGGACGGTTCCGTCAAAACTGCAGTCATAACTGCCCCTTGAGGATAAGGCCGGACACTTGTGACATATAGACTAGGGCTGGGAAATGTTAATAAGCTCAAAGCATGCTCTTTAACCCTGAAGGCCTTTGACTTTGACATAAACTCTGCCACATATAATGACCTAAGCAACACCGTTGTGCTTTATAAATGATTATCAGCTCCTCACACACTGTGTCAGTGTCACTGGTGTGCTGTTAATGGTCCACTACCCTTATAGTAGGTGTAAAAAGAGAAAGCAACCAGGATGCCTTAGAATTAAAGGCTCAACATCTCGTTTGATCACAGAGCAGTTACCACTGTCAAGAAGAGGAGATTGAAACAATTATTTTTTTAAGGATACAGAATTTAAAAAGTATTAGAGGCCTTTGCTTTGAATAACTTTAGTACATCTTCGCCAACAGGGCATCATTAGTTTCTCACACTGCTCTGGTTTGATCTTGGTCCATTCGAGCCTTTGCCACTTTCACAGTTCAGTAACCACAGTGGGTTTCAAGCCCATTACTTTGTTGCCAAGGATTTTCGGCTCGAGATCTTGCAAAGTAACTAGCAGGGCGGCCAGATAACTAACTGATTCAGTAAATTGTCACCAGGTGCCAGATTAGCATCGATAACTGGGAGGTATCTGAAGGTGTTCTCTAATTTAGATCACGGTGCTCTTCACGAAAGAAAGCTTTGGTAGAAATGCCTTTGTTTTTGAAAGAAAACATGCCAGTACAGCAGTGGGATAACCACAGCTGATATTCCATCAAATCTTGAGCAATGAAGATGAACGATATCAAAGTGAAAGTGACTATTCTTGTCATTGTGAAACTCAAGTCCCAGAAAGCTTCAGAGCGATGGCAACCAGACACAGAGATGACTTTTCGATCCTTAACATAATTAATTAGCCATGACATGTTTGGTGTTCTGTTTGTCTCTTTAGTTTTGCTCTGGAGCTGATTGAACTAACATGTAAGTGAAAGTGACTATTCTTGTCATTGCGAGTACACAGCACAGCACACAGTGAACCACAACAAAATCACACCTCTGCTTTTTACCCACACACACAAACACATGCAGCAGGGGGCAGCTACTGAAGTGCCAAGGGTACCTCAGGGCAACCTCCTGGTCTGGGATTTGAACTCATGACCTTCTGATCTTGGGGCCAACTCCCTAACCACTAGGCCACCATTGCCCAGTTCATAACAGATGAAGGATTTATACATTGTTCTCTAATTTTGATTGCCATTGGATTTTTTTTTTCCAATAAGAGATGTTTAGAACTGCAACCATAGCTGAGAATGATGAACTCTCATCCAGAATTACAGCAAGGCTTTGTGCATCTTCAGCATCTTGAGCATGGACAATCGCTTTGAGCACCCACCACAGATTCTCAATAGGATTGAGGTCTGGGCTCTGTGCGGGCCACTCCAGGATCTTGGTTTTGGTATCCTTGAGGAACTGTTGGACTAATTTCGATGTATGCTTTGGGTAACAAGGCCAAATGAAAGGCTAAGATCTTGGGTAGAAGAGCAGCTCGGTCTTACTGGATTTCAGCTTTAGGTGTTGGACCTTCATTCCTAGAGAGATGTCGGCCAGGCATGCCGATATGTGACCTGAAACCTGAGGATGAAGAGGTAGCAGGGTAAAGGTCGTCGTCAGTATATTAATGGTAAGAAGAGGCGAGGAAGGATGTTACATTGCTGCTCTAAAAGAAGAAGATGATAGAGCACTGATGGTGGCGAAACATTCTATTCCTCCACAACTCCAGCTCAAACTCAACATTTATGATCTTTCACTGCATTGAGCTTAAGGTGCAATACTACAGATGAATGGGGTTATTTTTAATACGCAGAAAAAGATATTCTTAAATTTAAATAAAATTCTAATCCAATTAAATATGCTTAGATTTACATATCTAATATTAACATAATATATTAACAGAATCTTTTTATATTTTGCATATTTAATTTAACCTTTAGACTTTGGATGACAATCCAGAATTTTTTTTTTATTTCCTCCTGGAAACGCAATTTAGAGAACTGAATTTACAAAATTCTTTGCATAAACCAAATAGTTTAAGATAAAAACAAAACCATTTTTTTCTAAACAATTTTAAAGCAATTAATAAAACCATTAAAACAGCTTTAAGAATGGTCTCCAGAAAATGTTTTTTTAGTACCCCTCATATGCCATGACCTCCGATGTGATCTTAACATTTCATGTAAGGCATTTGTTTTTTGTTTTGAACGTTAATCAGCTGCAGTATAGAGCAAGTCGTTACTTTCTTTTAATTTCATTGAATAAAGTGGAATAATTAGTAAAAGCTGAAAAAACCTGCCATTTTCTCATTTACAGCATTTAGTAGACGCTCTTATCCAAATTTTCTCAAACAATCAGGTTGTGCCATTGAAACTTCCATCCATTTTCTGCCGCTTGTCCCAAACGGGGTCGCGGGGGAGTGCTGGTGTCCAACCCAGCACACACAGGGCGAGGACGGGGGACGCACCCTGGACAGGTCGCCAGCCCATCGCAGGGAGGAGCGGGACGGGGACGGCACCTTGCTCAAGGGTACCTCAGGGCAACCCATTGAGAAGGGGTTCGAACCCCCGATCCTCCCTTGATCCTCTGATCAAGTGGCCGACGCCACCACTGCCCCCCATTGAAACTTATTACTGTATATCTGTTAACAGTTGCTCAGCAGTGCCCCAATCAGACACAGGGTGAAAATGAATATCAAAGATAAGAATGTCAGCAGACAGTAAATCCAACCACACAGGCACTTCTAGGTGCCACACAATACAGAGTGAGCTGAAGAATGACACTGGGGTCAAATGCTAGACTGGTCTACACCGAATGAATAAATAAATATTGCCTTTCTTATGAAGTACTTACAAGAAAGACAATATTTAGTCATTCTGCTCTCCTGGGGAGGCTTGACACTTGATACTGGAACACTGCTGTGAAGATTTGATTACAGGCAGACTCAAGGACATTAGTGAGGTCAGGTGCCAATGCAGATGATTTGTTCTGGGTCATAAACACCACTCCTGCTCAAACAAAAGGTATTGGATGGAGCTCCTTCACGCCAGAGGTCACTGTTCCACTGCTCCACAACCCAAGGACAGACGGGTGAGGTTTATAGGGTTAAGATTTACATTTATCACGGACATAACTGTACAACAGCATGAACAATGTGACAGTGCAACTACTCAAACTGTGCAAAGCTAAAAAAAACAAAAAACTAAATAGAGGAAATAAAGTATTTATTCATTCATTCTGAAAAGACAGGTGGCAGATGCTGAGATTTTCGTTGGGTGTGATGAGGATGGACAGGATTAGAAATGAGTATATTAGAGGGACAAATCAGGTTGGACATTTTGGAGACAAAGTTAGAGAAGCAAGGTTGCGTTGGTTTGGACATGTCCAGAGGAGAGACGAGGATTATTTTGGAAGGAGGATGCTGAAGATGGAGCTGGTTAGAGGAGAAGAGGAAGACCAAAGAGGAGGTTTATGGACATGGTGAGAGAGGACACACAGGTGGTTGGTTTAAAGGAGGAAGATGCAGAGGACCGGAAGAAATGCAAACGGATGATCCGCTGTGGCGACCCCTAAACGGGAGCAGCCGAAAGAAGAAGAAGAAGATTCATTCTTGTTTCATTTATCATCTTAACCTCTACTACGCCCTTAATATTAATCATAATAATCAATCTTAAACATAATCATAATAATAATATACAGAATTCTGTGTGTGAAATAGGTGCATCTGAAAAATTGTGTAAAATGTTTCAAATACTTCATATTATGCATCCAGCAAAGTCAGATAAAAAAAAACAGAAAACGCGATTGAAAATTTTGTTAAAGCTGTGATGACCTTCATCCACCTTCTGACGGGTGAACTGACTGCTGAGGTATCCGAAGTTACTCACTTAATATAATATATGAGTATGTTGTTCACCCACAAGAGCAAGATCATTCAGCTTCAAAGGAAAACACAGGGGTTTGCTGCAGAAGGGCCTTTAATTTACTCATTAAAAGATGGGATATCTGTTCATAAAGTGTGCCCTCAGGCTAATACCATTCATCTGAAGTCAGATAAATGGAGAAACATACTAAACGCTGTAAGCTTTGATTTGATTTTTTTTTTTTATAGTTGCAGCTACCACCACTAATATCCCTGGAACCTCCAGCAGCAAATAGTTCTGACAAAGCAACCTCACTGCCTGTAAGTAACAAAGAGAATCACATGAGCATCACCATGTTTTCCTGTACCCATCCATCATCTTGTCATGCTCTTCGCATTATTCAGCTTATTTATTTTAGTGTGTCCGTTTTATCAATTTTGTGAGGCTTTCTGGGACTCTTTCCATTTCTGAAAAGTCTATAAATAGCTTTTACGGTGCAATATAATAAACAGCCTGTCAGGTTTCCTGGTGCTCCAATACGTACTATCAGCGTGTCCTCCTTTAAGCCTCCAGCAGGCCATTTTTCTTAAGCTGTTCAGACACTTTGTCATTGTTCAAACACCTCCTTTACTTGCTTTTGACATTTTTGCCCTTCTGTTTTTCTCTGATGAGAAAAGAAGCATGAGATGTTTCCCTGTATGCGTGTTCCAAAAACACAAAAGTAACATTTTATTTATTTATTTATTTTTTTTTTTTAATGATTCTTGGTACAACATAAGAAGTCCAAAAAAAGGCACGCACAGATAGGAAAGTGGTTTAAGCTCAGCCCAAATGTAGTCAGAAAGCTAGGCTTGAGACTTAAGGAGGGCTAATTATCGCTGGATAATTTTGCACCAGATGCTAGAGGGTGCAAATGGTTCAAATGGGGCTGAAGATTATTTTTTTTAATTATTATTATTCATTCTAGTTTTCGCTGCAGTGTTCACATTTTGTAAAGATTCCACTTAATTTAAGAGTAAAGGGATCATAATATACTTCCTTAGTTGTGATATCTCCCTGCGATGGGCTGGCGACCTGTCCAGGGTGCGTCCCCCGTCCTCGCCCTGTGTGCGCTGGGTTGGACACCAGCACCCCCCCGCGACCCCGTTTGGGACAAGCGGCAGAAAATGGATGGATGGATGGATAGTTGTGATATTTTGCACTTGCACGTAAACTGATGTCTAAAGCATCCAGTCCAGTCCAGGTTTTTGTGCTTTGGCATGTTTAGTCATTTTGGCACGTTTAAGTCAGAAACTGATTAACAACCTCTTGGTTTGCTATAAGTGTATGTAGCACAGAGAATGTAGTTCATAAGAAACATCAAAAATATACAGAGCACTGGGTCGCCAAGACTGGGACTGGGAATCCCTGCCCTACATGATGATGCAATGTGTAGAAACGTTCGTATCTTTGCTCTTGGAAAAAAACTTCTGCGTCACCAAAGAGGTTCCTTTAAAGTGAAAGTGACTATTCTTGTCATTGCGAGGTCACAGCACAGCACACAGTGAATTGGATTGGACCTCTGCATTTAACCCATGCAAACATCGTGCAGCAGGGGGGCAACTATGAAAGCTGCCCGGGGAGCAGTGACAGGGACGGTACCTTGCTCAAGGGTACCTCAGGGCAACCTACTGATGAGGGGTTTGAACCCACAATCTTCCGATCCTGTGGCCGACTCCCTATCCACTGACTTTTTCTAACAGCCTTTTTGGTTTAGTCTTTTGTCTAAGCCTACTTGACCTGACGTTTTGTGATTAAGTGTTAATATTGGATAATATTGGCCACTGGTTTTAAATAATGTAGAACCTGTTTTTGTTCAAACAGCAATGTTATATCAGTGTAAAACTTTACACGTATCCAATCATATCAAAGAACTCTTCACTTTTTGTTTCACTTATTAAGGGGGGACAGTCCCCTTAACATCCATTGGATTGGATGCCATATAACATCCAATCATGACTAGTTCTTCTTCCCTGCTGCTGTGTGGGGAAATTAGATCTGATGGACCAAAAATGCTTTCAGCCAGTTTGAGATTCACATCATATCCAATTTCATGCTGCCCTGTGGTGGTGATTATAATCTGTTTTCTTTTTATTGTACAGCTGTTCCCACACAGCACTTCATACAATTATTAACAGGACAGTTTGCACCCTAGGGGAAGTACCGATGAAGCTTTTACTCGTGAAATTTGCTTTTAAGAAGGACCTGGCAGGGATGTTTCTAAACATTTGTGGTCCCTGAGTAAAGGAACACTTGCTAATTATTCCCCAACTTTTATGTCACTGTAAAAAGAACGTGTACGTGTAAGAAAATATTAAATTCGAGTTAATGCTCCTTTCTTTTTATCCTTCATACTCAGTTCTAAAATATCTGCTGTATAGGAATAAGACTATATTTATTTAAAGTGAAATAAACTACATTTAATGCCTACAGTTAGACTGTAAACCAGTTAATTCACTATACGCCCTAAAGCCATCCTGCTCATGCAAGTCAATAAAATTAGCAAGCCTTTGCTAGAGTGGCAGCCTTATTCTTCTGATAAGGACTTAAATATTGCTGTCAGGGTTTGATTGTGTTAGCTGGGTCAGGTTGATGTTGCATGGTGGCAGCGGTGGCCTAGTGGTTCGGGAGTTGGCCCCAGGATCCAAGGGTCATGGGCTTGAATCCCAGACCAGTAGGTTGCCCTTGAGCAAGCTACCATCCCCATCACTGCTCCTTGGGCGCTTTCAATAGCTTCCCCGTGCAGTGTGTGTGTTTGGGTTAAATGCAGAGGCTGCATTTCATTGTGGTTCACTGTGTGTTGTGCTGTGTACTCACAATGACATGTTTTCACTTCATTTCACATCACTAGAGCAGGATTAGTTTTCAATCACAGAAGCCACTCCAGGCTCATGCAATAAGGTACTGGATGAAGCTCTAAAACCTGTGCTGATGGGTTTTATACCACTCTACTTGCACTGTACATCGGACAAGGTGACCTTAGATTTTCGTCCTAGCGGCTCCTCCTGACTGTCACATTCAATTGCCAGTGCTTTTCTATGGAGATTGTAAAACTACATTGTAAACTAAATGCTTGTGTCAGCAATGAGTGCACCTTAAACAAGCGGAACTCGCTCAATAGAAGAGAAATCTGGATCAACATCAAAGGCCTTTGTAGTGAGATGTATCTTATAGAACTAAATATGCATCATTTTTCATTTGTCTGGAAAGTCTGCCACTTTATCCCAAAAAAAGCACTAGTCGGCATGCAGCTCGGGCTGGCAGAACTAAATCACATATTACGTTCTTTCATTACAGCAAATTCTAAATTATTGATTAATTTCTGCCACTGCAGTTTAAAATGCTGATGCAAAGGGTGAGGAAATAACTGCTGTTCTTAAAATATTTGTGTTTGGAGCCAGGGGCTGCTTGGGAAAGAATTTATCACAGGATGTCTAGTTCATCAAAACAAGTAAGAGCTGCCAAACTATAACAAAAGACAATTAAGCTCAACAATTAAGAAAGAAACCAAGTGGAAAGTTTATCAAGGAAACAAAGTGAGAAAAGATGGGTTTTAAATAAGGATGTAAATGTGGATTGGAAGAAGCCTCCTGGATGGCAGCTGTCCAGGCATTCTAGAGTTTGGGAGCAACGACACAAAAAGCTCTCCGACCCATAGTGACCAGCTAAAGTTTCAGGACAGAGCGATGACCTGCTGAAGAGGATCAAGCGATGAGTTGAAGGATATAGGAGCATAATTTGCGAAAATGATGAGGAGCGAGGCCTTGCAGAGCATTCTTGAGACACAGAAGAGGACATAGAAGTGCAATGTTTCTAAAAAAAGGATTAAAGGCCTTTTTGACAACAGCATTAACATTGGAGGTGAAGAAAGTGCAATCAGATTTAACTACAAAGTTACATACAGTTGGAGAGGAGGTCATTAAAGAGCAATGAAGCCCATGCTACCAAAACACCTGTGTGTGTAAACAGAACTAGTAAGGCTCCTAGGACAGATCCCTGAGGGACACCGTGAGTGAGCAAAGCTAAAGAGGAACAGAGACCATTTAGGGTATATATACTGTTGTCTATTGGTAAGGTAGGGAGCAAACCAGATGAGCAATCCCAACTGCTGACAAGCGTTAGAGATCATGACAAACAGTCGAATCGAATCGACGAACTAGCAGTAGAAGCAGGCTAACAGACCCAAATCCTGCAACTAGCATAAATCAATTACTACCCTAAGAAGTGAAATCTCTGTGCTGTAGGCTGGACAAATGCCGGATTGAAAAGGCTCAAAGAGATAATTTAAGACTAAGTTGTTAAGCAGCCACCTTTTCCAGGACCTTAGCAACCAGAGGAAGATTGGAGATAGGTCAATAGTAACAAAGCACATTAGGATCGAGGCATGGTTTCTTTAAAATAGCAGTAATAGCAGCAAATTTTAAAGCAGGAAAATAGGTTTGGATAAATGTCTATATGTTTAAGTGAAGTTGTGATTAAATAATGGACCACATTACCCTAGCAGCAACTCCATGGCCACAGGTTGAAAAACACTGCGGAACAAAAAAAACACAGGATGCACGCTTGCCTCAAAATTATATACCAGCAATGCAATTAATGCATTAATGCAATCCCTTTTTAAGTAGCCTTTCTTATCTGTCAAGTGTAAAGCAAAGAATGGTTTCACCTCCTAAGCCTATGTTTTAATTTCACAGTCAATCATTTTGGCTTATACCTGCAGAAATGGTAAGCTGAGACTTTAGAGAACGTGCCATTTTTTTCCTTTGTTATAAAATACAATTCTCTTCAGCTTCGACTACGCAAGTTTGTAGAAAAAAGTGCATGTTTAATGTCAGCGGTAATCTTCGAGGAGTGTTTAAGTGCTTTTCTTGGCCGTCACAGTTTTTACCTTATGAGTGCAAAAAACAAATACAATTTTTTTTTGTCAAACTCTAAAGCCATTTACAAATATTCAAACTTACAGCTGCAGCAAACATCCAATACCATTTGGAAAATGATCATTTTAGGATGCTGTTTGGAGGCGTGGTGTATGATTTTGTTAGTAAATATAAAAACTCCCAGACTGGCTTTTTCTTAGATTACGTGTTGTGTGGTAAGTAGCTTTCAAGTTGCGTTATTAATAAATATCGAAAGGCCAGTTTCAAAGAGCTCTTATGAAACATTTCAGAAAAGGTTGTGCAACTGCAGAGCCACAGAGTGGGGCTGCCAACCAAGTAAATGTCTCCATTTCTACAGCTGGATGCTGGTGTGCTGATTGAAAGCACATTAGTCAGCCTCAGTTTGGACGTCCTCCCAATATTTCTGAACGTGTCGCCAGATTTATCGTTCGCAAGATGATGATGAGCCCCAGGACGATAAGGTCAGAGAACAGTCTGCGCAAGTACACAATCCACCAAAAAGGTTTTTACTCTCGAATTTCCAGAATGACTCCTCTGCTGAAGTAAAGACAAGTTCAATCTCACCTGATAGACGGGGTGGTAGACAGACAAGCAGGCTCCCATATGGACAGTCATACTGATTCTCCACACAAACAGGACCCTGGCCGTCCCGGCTAGTAACTAATCCCAGAGCTGTGTTGCTTTGGGGCAACAGACCTGGCATTTCAGACCTGGCAAAATGATCCAAAAGTGAAAGCTAAGCTGCGTCTTTTGCAGTTCCATATTTGGCAACAAAATGACAAATTCACAGAAAAGAATCTTATGAATAAATAAATTTACTGGAAAAATTCTATTTAATATTATATTATTATATTTAATAGGCAACACTTTACAAGAGCAAGAGCAAGAGCAACATATTCAACACTTACCCTGAATCCAGAAAATACATTAAAACTATTAGGTGTCCCAATTGTTATTGCAAATATTTGTCCTGCATGAAAATACTGAGAAGTTTATATCGACATTTGACACTTCAAAAAACTCAATTTGCTAATATGCCTTTCTCTACTTTTATTGGCACCTTTAAATATGAAATGTTTGACATGTTATGAGGACAAGTGGACTGGCACATTCCGTTTCATAGATTTGTCTGCTCTGCAATGGACTGGCAACCTGTCCAGGATGTTTACCTGCACCTTGTGAAAGTGGGGATAAGCTCCAGTACGATATTTTGACCCTATTCAGGAAAAGTGGCTAAGAAAATCAGTAAGCGTGTAAATGAGTGAGTCACAATTTTTTTCTCCACGGACCCAAAAAAACGTTAAGTCTGAGGAATAAAGATTTAAAGGTTCATTCTGAGTCATTCTTGTTTAGTCAGGATGCAATGGTCTCCCTTGTTCTCCTCCTCTCTGCATCATCTATCCTAAAGGTGCAGCCACAGCCAGGCCTGATGAGACTATTTATCTGCACCCTATAAACCGCTGAGATCACCTCCTTACTTTCCACGATGCTGCTGTAATTCGTCATTTAGAGGTTTTTGTTTGCTACTTGTTTCCCTCGCCTCTCCTACTCCTGGATGCAGAAGCTCAAAGGGCTCACGAAGTCTTAATGGATTGCAGCTGGACTGGCCAATGATGATATTTATGAATGCAAAGTGCTGCATGCTCCAACCCCTGCTGATGTTAGCAGGCAGAAACGAGTGCTGTTAAGAGTCTGCAGACAGGTTGGAAGCACAAAGCTTATGGCCGTGGCAAAATGTCCTTTTGCGAAACATCTCAGACTACATCTGCAGGTCTCGAAGCAAAAACAGTGGAGAAATGGAAGTTTTATACTGTTTTATACTACTTTGTTCTCTGTAAATACCCCTGTTTAAATATTAAGTCTTGCTAGCGTACATTTTATCTCTGTTTTAGTTTAAGATTGTTTGTGTGTTTCAAATCTGATTATTAGCTTAAGTGTTGTTAAATTTACATAAAGTTCAGTTTGGTTCTAACACATGCTCATGCGGCTGTCACAACTATGTATGTTGCTAGGTGGCTGAAGGCTTAAGGTTTCCCAGCAAAACATTTCATGGAGCATCACAGTGCCTCAACACACGAGTCACATTCCTGCTCGCTTATTTCCCATAGTGCATCCTGGAGCCATCTGTTCCTCAGATGACACACATGCACCACATGATGTAGAAGAAATCAGATTCATTTTACCAAGCCACCTTCTTCCATGGCTATTTTGTCCAGTTCTAATGTTCATGCTTTTGGTGGAGGACAGAGGTCAGCTTGGCACTTCATTTTAACACTGCATACCAGGAACACCCACAAGACCTGCCAAATGCTTTGACCCCGACACGATCTACCTCTGTTTACCTATAATACAAGCAATTTCGTTTGATGAACTTTAAATATGGTTATTTGATATGTGCATATTTTTCGTTCCAAGCCATCATTCATTTAGTTTTCAATAGTAAGTGAATAAACTCGTAAATGTTTGACAAAAAGACAGAAAGGAAACTTTCTGATTAGCTGTTATCTCAGTGAAGACTGTCTCCATATTTTGAAATAACACAGGATATTGGGTTGCTAGGGTCAAATGAATAATTCGCCTTTTAAGAATAACTTTTGACGGTCTAGACTGCAACATTCTATATTTTTCTGGACTGTATGATGATGTATGACACCAGACTGCGCTGCTTTCACACTTGTCTTTTTGTTGTGAAGTGGTCGTTTGTTCTCTGCAGACAGATTTGTTTCTATGGCAATGCCAGCAAGCTGTAGCCTTTGGCGTGTGCCTAAGCGAAAGCATTAAAAACCCTTTGGGACTCAACGTCCAAGATTTGCGTAGAAAATTCCCTTAATTCCTTCCCCACGTTCTGCATTATTGAACAAGTAATGTGTACTGGAGCTTTTTAAAGTGCTCTTCAACTATGTAAAAAAAGCTCAAAGACAGGCGAGCACATGTGCACAGATTTAAAAATAAGAATATATATGTCTGCTATATCTTTTAATTATAATGTGGTAATATGTAAAATACAGAAAGGCATAATAAAGTTATCAAAATGAGCTTAAAATTAGTAATGTCTTCAGAATGAGAATCAGAGAACAGCTGCACATGCCATGAACTTGTTATATTTCCGAAACATTAAAGTCCTGCACAAGTGTGCTATTTTTAGGGGGAACTCTTTGTAATAGTGACTGAAAGCACTTTTACAACCCAGTACGTCATAAAATATAATAAGACAACTGCTTGCTTAAATGCATAGTTCATACATGAATTCATCATCTGAGCCACTTGTACAAAACTGCAGCATGGGGTGCTGGAGTCTATCCCAGTGTCACAGGGCAAAAGACAGAGAAACAAGAAGGACAGGTTGCCAGTTCAGTGCAGGGCTGATGCAGCAACAATGTCTGCACTCAGTCACACTTAGGGGCAGTTTAGCATTTCTAGGATGCAAGTAAAGTTTAGTGGAAAAAAAACAAAGATTTCAGGGTGTTTATAAGGGCTTGGACCAGAAGAATAAAGACAAACCATTCAAACATATTTTAGACCATTGAATGCTTTTGGCTTTGAGACAAAAGTTAAGTGAAGGGCGTTTTCTCTTCCTGCACGACTGTGATGAGGAACTTCAGATGTCTACAAAGAGCTACAAATGCTAACTGCATGCCAGGTCTGGGATGTCCAGCAAATTCTCATATTGTATTGTGGTGGTCAGGTGTCTAAATAGTTTTGACCAGTATCAAAAAAAGGTAATGTGTAAAAAAGTACATCAAAGTACAGAGTAGCAAACGTCAAGAAAAATGGTAGATCAAAGTAAAAACTGAGTAACGGTCCCATCACAGGCACAACATGGTCCATGAAGTTTAACTGGATTACTTAAACATGCTTTCGAAGGGGAAAGGGGCATTTTTATACACCTTCTTATAACTTTTAATTCTACAGTGGAAAAGTTAAATATGAGGCTTTGAGTCAGGACAGGGTGTATGGAGTCATTGCAACTTAGTAACTTAAAATATAATAATAACTAATAAATATAGTAGACTTATGCTCTCTAAAGGTATTGAAGGAGTACTATCATTTAAGGAACAGATGAAAAGATATGCGATTCATAAGGCCAGTGCGCACAAATGTGACACAAGTGTGCCTGAGAAGTGCAGAAAAACAGAACTAGAAAAACAAACAGGTTTTAAAGAAAGATCCTGTCCAGCGGAAAGACCATGTAGATGTTTCTGTTGATGCAGCTCGGGCATGAAACGTTCAGCTCCCAAAACGTTCAGCTGTTTTGTTTCACAGTACAAAGTACTACTGATATTCAAGCTCCTGGAAGAAAAGATTGAACATTTTATGCCAGACAGGTTAGAGTTAAACCACAGCTTCAGCTTGTTTAACACACTCCAGTGAAGAGCAAAGGCTTAGTTGACTGTTTTATCATATCAGTCGTGGTCCAGTGGATCTTAAGAGGCTTCTGAGTTTTAACATTAGAACGATTGACTTCATATTCAGAGTGACTTCATACTTCAGAGAGAAAACAGTAACTGCAAAGTTGCTTTCTTGTAATAATGATTCAGGTGTTAGATATCTCCTTCTGTTGCATTTTTCTGACAGATGCAATCTGCCTGCCTTGTTTTTGATGAGGTAAGCACCCCCCAGTGTAAGATTTGATTTATTACTGTTCATTTTTGCAATGAACGGGGCACCATTTATTCCAACCTGCCAACACCCAACAGAATATACCTAACATGCAGCCAAAATCGGTCGGATAAATTACTAGAGCTTAAAGGATGATCAGACTTTTGCAGAGAATAAAAATGGTCACTATTTTATGAGAACTAGTGGCCATATGTGACTTGTCCTTCTTGTGTTAATGTTACATTTTCACATGCAATGAAATTGAGATCACCTCTCCAGCCACTGTTATGGCTGCTGCCATCAGAAGTGCCAATAATTATGACACTGAATCTATATCTGACCTATCTGATCAACAGTGATGCTGTGTGCAATAATGAGAAAGAAGGTTGCTGATAATTTATTTAGGTTAACAAGCCTGTACACCTGTATAGCAGACTCGTATGGCTTAAGGAGCTCGAAAGTGAAACTATAGCATGCAGGATTTACCGAGCGTGACAAACCATTCTTAGGGGTTTAATTATTTATTTATCAAACATCTGAGTCACAATAAGCACATATTGGTTACAAGGGTAAGGAACTTGAGAAAACCCTAGAAGAACAAAACATTTGTTATCAGTGTTTATAATACAGACAACTTTCCAAATAACATTTCGCCATTTCTTGAGGCCTGATGTTGATCCCACATACCAAGCGTAGTGTTTCCATAAATGAACAAACATGTCAATACACGGGTCAGAGAGAACATTGAAACAATTATCCATTTCAAATTTTGCAGGAACAGGCTAATTTGCCATTTTTTTTATTTTCTTGAAGATATGGGGGCAGTTAGGATTGATGGGGGTGCTGGGTTTATTTAAACATGAGTCACTCAAAATGTGACACTTCCAAGCAGTAATCTCCCTTCACATTAGCCACTGCTCTTTCTCCTTACTAAACTGTTCCGCCCACTTCCTTGTGAGTTCCAGGTACAGGTCAGGCTGGTGAGGTTTGTAGTCCAAATACAGACGAGTCACTGTCTTCTTGGGCACGGCCCTCTCAATCTGTGTGCCCTCATGCCACTCATTGAAGGAAGTTACAGTTATGATATCTGGCCTTACTGACAATGCTGCCTGTAAAGAGGTCTCATAATATCGTCCGTTTACTCGATTTCTTGTGTTGTGGTTGTTCCACGGACGAACGGCAGTGTCTACGTAACCTGGACCGGCACTGGGAACGAACAGAAGATTGTTCCTGTCACAGAAAGCCTTGACGGCTTTCCAGTTCTGGTGAGAAGAGCCAAAGGAGAACCCGTTGGATGCAAAGTAGGTGTACATGCCGTCGAAGCCGCTTGCCAGGATGTCATGCTTGTGCCGCTCCTCCACGATGAGGGCAATGAAGATCCCATCATATGGAGTCCCTCGCAGGCTGTGAGAGCCTTGGGAGGTGAGCAACTCAGCCCAGGCTTCAGGTGGGGTCAGGTAAGAATCATACACGTAGAACAAAGGAAGCACTTTCCCTGTGCTCGACTTGAATCGGTAGAAAGCGCCATGTTTTCCATATCTGTGCAAAAACAAATTCTCAAATAATGCAAAAGGCAAGGCTATATATGTCCAAAAGTATCCAGTGTGACCTTCTAATAAGTGAATTCAGCTTATTTTGGTGCATTACTTGCTGACAAAGGCTTTCAGCTGTAGACACAGCTTCTGTAGCTCAATTACAGTCTCAGAAGCAGCCACACATGTGGAGCCAAACACTAAGTGTCAGCTAGATGGGGTGTAAAGCCTTTCAGCATTGGCCTGTGGATCAATCAAACTTTCAGTCAAAGTTTCCTGGTGTGATGTAGCATCCTGCTATAGCAGACCTCAATAATGCTTTGTGGTTGAATGCAATCAAATCCCTGCAGTAATATGCCAGCGCTTAATGCAAGACCTTTAAGGAGAGCAGTGGCTGTTACTGTAACAAAGTGGAGTGGGGCTGGGTGGGTAATAAACTCCTTACTAAGTTCATGTTGGATAGGACACTGGATAAGGACTTTTGGACATGTAGTATACATGAAAACATTTAGAAATGAAAGTAGTTAAATTTTCCTAGAAAGCTTAATGTTTAGATTAAGTACAGGTGCTGACAGTAAATTTCCCATTCATAGCTTGTATAAATGCTGATAACTCAATGTTACTCTTTCTTCATGCTCAGATTTCTTATTTGGCAGATTGTACGCACAGAGGGGGACTGAGAAGCTGTCCATACACCTCAGCACTTACACTATACACTATACCCATCTTTCACAATCACTTAGTCACTTGCATGACTATCTAGACATTAATAAAAGGTCTAGAGCTACCTTTCCATGTTATGAATATCAAAGAAATGACCTCTATGCAACATGTTTTTTCTCTCTTAGGAATTTTTATTTTCTGAGTTTAAAGATGGAGAAACATATTTGGACAATGCAACAGCTTGGCCTTGAGTTGCAGGTCAATGTTTTGGAATTTACTCCTCTACAGGTCAAAAAGGGTGGAATGAGAAAATGCAGTGCATTAAATTTTAAAGGGAATGTAAAGCTAAAGCACATTTATACAGTAGTTGATCATGTACCCTCTACACATTCAAAAAAAACTCCAAAACTTTAAAAGGCATTACCCTGCTGCACTCTGGGCAAGAAGGCCTCTGGTGAATCTTCCATAAATTGGTAATCTTAGGTTTACAGACTATAAAACGTATGTGTAGCAGCATTTCTAGTCCTTTCTTTTTCCAGTATTGTCATGTATCAATGCACAACACAAAATCTGAAAATGAAATTATGGCTTCTCTCAGTTTATGTAATAATGATTCCACCTCATTTTACTCTGACAAAAGAATCCAAATCCAAATAGCTACCGTTATCAAATAATGTAGCTTAATGTAATTTCATTAAACAATATTACTATAGTTTGTTATTACAGCAACAATAACAATTTAAAGAAATTATTCAATTTAAATGGAAAGTATGTGAAGATCATTGATTATGGCAAACAGAGTAAATAACTTGCAAAGTTTGCATTCAAACATCCATTATCTGCCACTTGTCCCAAACGGGGTTGCGGGGGAGTGCTGGTGTCCAACCCAGCGCACACAGGGCGAGGACGGGGGACGCACCCTGGACAGGTCGCCAGCCCATCGCAGGGAGGAGCAGGACGGGGACGGCACCTTGCTCAAGGGTACCTCAGGGCAACCCATCGGGAAGGGGTTCGAACCCCCGATCCGCCAATCACGTGGCCAACACCCTAACCACTAGGCCACCGCTGCCCGCATTCAAACATATCTCCAGTAAAAAAGCTAAAAATGTCACATGTTTCTAGCCAGTAAATAACATCATAATCTTTATGACAAAATATAACTGAACACTATCTTGTGGCTGTATGGCTTTTTGCCCCCTTATTTATTGCCCAACATATCTAACCTATCCAAACATATTCTATCCTCTACCTTTACAGTTTACCCTTTATAATTTCCAAAATATATAAAATCAACACAACGTAGTCTTTCACTTTTAGCATTAACTGTGCTGATGCTATTATTTTTTTCATTAGGAAACGTTGTACACATTTAACCTACTTGTCGATGATGTATTTGATGTTGTCATGCATGCTGAGCTCCGTCCGGCCTCTGTAAGGCTGGATGTGAAACGCCACCTGTAAAAACAGCAAGGGCTGATTTAAATTCCCAACAACATTGAACATCAATGAATACAAAAGCATGCCCATGCATCAAGTTCAGGTGATGTAGCAGCATTTCCTCTCAGCCTATGATACATTTGCAAGGCCAGAAAGATCATCAACAAGGACATCTGGTGCACTTTTCCATAAACTCATGAGCCTTTGCTTTTGCTTATATGTGGAGTAGTAAAAAGCTACCAATACTCCATGGAAAGTGCATACTTGGAAGTAGTTCCAACACTGCAGGGCACCATCTGCCTCAATGCCTGAGGCTATCTGAAGGGCTTCTATCTCCATAGGGAGCAGTCCAGCCTACAAAATAGACAGTTTATGACATCTGCCCATATTTAACCTTAACGCTAGATGCTCCTTACGTTATCAGCAAATCCAAACAGTCTGCAGGGGCACATTTAATCTAGTAATAAGACTTATTAAAGTAAGAACTCAAGAGAAAGAAATGTGTTCTACTAAATCTGTGGTAAATAAGTGATGTTATGTGGGCATCACTGTTGACCAAAGTATCGTTTAGAAGTGTAAACTTACAGTACTGTGCAAAAGTTTTAGGCAGGTGTGAAAAAATGCTGTAAACAAAGAATGCTTTCAGAAATGGAAGTGTTAATCGTTTCTTTTCATCAATCAACAAAATGCAGTGAATGAACAAAAGAGAAATCTAAATCAAATCAGTCTTTGGTGTGACCACCCTTTGCCTTCAAAACAGCATCAGTTCTTCTAGGTACACTTGCACAGTTTTTGAAGGAACTCGGCTGGTAGGTCGTTCCAAACATGACTGTGTTTCAACCTCCGTGTGACATTGATGATCATCAGCACCTGTTTGGTAAAACTGGTTGATCAGACACCGACTATAATCCTACACAATCCCTGACTTTGTGCAAGTCTGCCTAGAAGAACTGATGCTGGTTTGAAGGCAAAAGGTAGAAACACCAAATATTGATTTGATTTAGATTTTTCTTTTGTTCGCTCACTTTGCATTTTGTAAATTGCTAAAAATAAACAATCATTATTTATATTTCTGAAAGCATTCTTTGTTTACAGCATTTTTTCACGCCTGCCTCAAACGTTTGCACAGTACTGTACATGAACTTATATATAAGCTTAGTGTGTAGAAACTAAGCTACCATGTTTCTATCAAGACAGTGCTGATTATTTTCTTGTCCTTCATATGCAAAAGACAGGATATGGTTCTGTTAACATACTATTTAAGGTTCAGCAAACTAATGCTAAGGCAGGTTAGTCCATTTTATTTTTTAAATACATTTTACAAAGTGAAACTGGAAGAATGTCCCAAATTGAAAATTGAAGAATAAAAAAGTCAGACTGTAAAACGTATTTACTAGACTGTCAAAAAAATAAATATTTGCAGCATTTACAGACATGTGCTATCATGGATGGGGGTTTATAAATATTATTTATAACTCTGGAATTCTAAATCAAGTTTTAATAATTATGACAAATTATTTTGCAGAAACAAGCATTGCTTCATACTATAATAAAAAGAAAGCACAAATGTATTCTGCTCATGGTTCAATGAGGCCCAATGTCCACCCCACAACGAGTGTGTCAGTCGAGCAATAGATGTAAACTAGCACTGCTACAAATAAGATTACAATTGGACATGTTCCACACATATGCTAGATGTCATCATAAATATGTTGTTACTCAATGTCCCTTAGAAGACATTAACAACTGGACAGCTGTTAAAATTGAACAGACTGTCCCCATTTATGTATGTGTTCATATGTACGAGAAACACTAACTGTTATGCAGAAACAATTATTGCTTGCTTGTATTACACTTTAGACATGAACAGTGATTTTTGTTACAAAATCCCTTCCTGTCATGCTAGACCAGAGTCCTGATGATTCAACCATTTTTGCTAGACAAAACGAATGATTATTACACTTCCTGACGCGCATCATGACAGCCCACGAGATGTTTCTCCTTCTTAAGTTACGCCAAAAGCATCATGTTGTATGATTCCTAGCTGACTGCAAACCTGATAAAGTACGAAATCATTTTAAGAGCACTCGAAGTGGTTTTTCAAGAACTCAGCTAATACTGCCTTTGAGCTGATTTTATTTAAAGACATTATTGATCCTGTTGCACAGAGAACCTCTTTGAGAGAACAGGCCTCAAGAGTACCATTAGTGGTATCTAGGGACATAATCAAAAACTGAACTTCATTAGAAATGTTTCAGATTTGCAGGTCAGTAGAGAATACTTCAGGAAAAGGTATTGTGCTTTCAGATAATCAGAAGAAAGTATGTTATGTTTAAAAAACTTAGTGAAGCTGAAGTGACATCTATTTTGAAAGCCACGGCACAAAGAGATCTAAGACTCTTGAAGCAAAAAATATTTCTGAATCGCTTACGTAACCCTAAAAGAGGCACTAAAGCCTTGAAGCTTTCTGACAGATAACAGGCCTAGAGGGCATTTATAACGGTGCCATTTTAAGCAAGCACACGCATTAAAAGGAATTTACTTCAAACCTCAAGCGTATTCTAACTATATTTCACCAAACCTTCACACAATGGGCACAAAATGTCATTTTTGTGCAACAGACACAGACAGAATGTCTGAAATCTTTTGTACTTCTGCGAGGAAGGTACAGGATGCATTTCTGAAAAATCTGAGTTTCACCTTCTCATTTGGTGGCTCTCGTATGTAGCTCAGATGTCAGTCATCCTGCTTTAGCTGCTTTTGATGCAACCACAACACGACATTTGTCAAAGAGAGCACGACAGCCTTGTCATCACCAGGCAGCGGTAACAGTGACTGTAGACGCTTTATTACGCAAAAACCATAATCCTTTTTTTTGGTCCACATTTTGGTCAAAACTGAGATCACTGATGTGACTACTCATTGAATCTGAAACATTGATCACTCACTGAAGTCTATTAACATCATTTAAGGTTTTTTTAGCTTTAATTTGAAATTATTCTAAATAAACATCTTGTAAACATTTAAATACTTCCTTTAATCCTTTATTGTCCCTTGAATGAGAAATTTGGGTGTTACAGGGCTCTTTAACCAGAAAGAACTAGAAAGAAAGAAAGAATATAAAAAATATAGAAAACAAGGAAAGACATCCATATACAGAGCTATATAGCTATATATACATATACATATTTACAGGGCAATTAACAAAGAAATAAAGAATATAAGGACAGGAAAGATATACCATATACACAGTGAGTATATAATAATAATAATAATAACAATAACAATAATAATAATAGTAAATAATAAATCAATTATAAATAAATAAATGTTACATAAATAAAAGTAAATAAATGTAAGTGTAATAATAATAATAATAATAATAATAATAAAAATTAGTAATAGTTAATAAGCAAGGATAGCTTGAGTTGTTGAGTCTGATAGCTGCCGGTAAGAATGACATTAATATTATTTAAATTACATACAAAATAAGATCATTAATCACCGTTACAGGCAAAAAAAAACCATCTAAATTAATCTCCTGAAGGTTTTTAGCTTCTCCTTTTAGGTTTTATGCAGGTGACAATATTTCCACCTGACCCAGCATTTCTTTGCCAGATTGGAGAGCCAAGAATTCCACAAAACATTTTATGATGATTCATTTTTTATGATCACTGCATGTCAAAATAATCTAAATTAAAATGCGAATAACTGAGCAGCTTTAACAGTGATCAGGCAAAAGTAAAAAATAAATAAATAAAAAAGATCCATTTTACTGCAGCCAATGTGGACGCAAAACTACTCTGGGGTAGACTGAAGATAAACTGGAAAAATTCAAAAGCGCAGGGGAGATACGTGAGGTAGCATTGTGTAGAATAGGGTTTGTCCTTGAAGTGTGCGGTACACTTCAACACACTGCTAGTGAGACACAAGGCCTTCACAAACTGTTGTCATGACGATATGGCACGGGCACAGTCGCCGTCCATGCTGACAGCCACTGTTGGCTGGAAAATCGTCACGGCCAAGGGAAGTGAAATATGGTTCAATCTAGCTCGCCTTCTGCTTCACGAAAATCACAGTCCGGATCGAGAAGTTCCTCTTGTTGGCTGCCCACAGCACAGTGCGGCAGAATGCACCTCTGTAGTCACCGACAGAATCCAGTGCACCCCTCTTTCCTCCTCTCTGATTCTCTCTTTTTCTCTCTCGCATCCTCCATCGCTCACTACGGGTGGTAGCGGGGAAAATTCGTTTTTGTCATACATGACAGGAGACCATGCTCCTCTGCGCTCTGCTTCTGCTCTGGCATATATTTGCAAAATTAGAGGTGTCCGTCGTGCTCCTGAGTCACCCAGCTGCTTGTCTGGGAGGCTCTCTTTTAAGAGTATAAAGAGAAAATATGAGAGGTCGGAAATTTGTCATGTCCACATCATCTCTGCAATGTCTTTTCCCCATACAGGTCAGTTGCCGCATGATCAGTCAAGTGTACACATTATTTTTTTCTTTGCCACTGCACCACTGCACATTGTCGTCCCATACCCTGTCCCACTGTATGTTGTCCTTGCACTAAATACTGCAAGTAATGCATGTAAGGACAGGAGATTTCGTCTCCCTGACTCCTCTGTATATAGTTGAGATGATAAAAGAGAAAGTCTAAGTGCCATGGGGTACTGTGTAGGACGGCTGCCTTTAATTATAGATAAGAAACTAGGAATAATGAACATACAAGGTCAATATGATAGTGCAACAAATAAGTTCTTCGTAACCTTTTCCAAACAGAATGTCAGTACTGTCCAGAACACGGGACAACTGAAGGACTAATAAGCTTAAGTTTAAAAGAGGGTAATTATTATGTCTATCTAAAAATTTCTATTTTTAACCTCAATAATGTTACAAACAAATTCCACTAAGTCCTACTTAGTGTCTTTGTGACCAAGACAGTCTGGTAGCGTTAGAAATCATGTGATGCTTGTCTAAAAAGCAATCAATAATGGGGATGTAAATCCAGAAAATTTATTTGATATAATGCTGAGTTTTTTCGATGTCATACATCATTACAGCATAAAATATGAGTGGCTGAAAATGTACTATACTTTAATTTATCAATGTTTCCATTTATTTTCTGTTTATTACAGCACTGAACATTATAAGTACTGCATTTGATTTAAAAGTGTCCACATCTAACCCTCCTGCCACAAGCTAAATGTCTAATTTTCTCAAATACCGGAGATAACACAGGCAAAATAAGATAATACAGGAGAATATGTTGTGATAAAGCACAACGTAATACAATACTTCTATAATACTTTTGGAACACATGATGGGATGTAAACGTGCAAAAGTCGTTCATTTGTAACGCCGTTAGGCCGCAATAACTGGGTTGTTAGGCCTTCAGGGATGGGAATAACATTTATAAAATGAAAACCAACATTAGTACCTTGATTTCAGTATCGATTCCTAAGCAATAACCGTCCCTGAATACACTAACTACACTGAAATACTTTTTATTACTTTTTACTAGTGGGCGTGGCTTAAATCAGATATGACAGGTGCTTACACAATACTTTAGCCGAGCAGCACTCTGGATTCTTAAACAGTCATTCTGATTGGCTAACAGAGATATTTTACCGCTGGGAAGTTGGCTGCTAATGAATGATACCCGGCCCTATTCATGTGGTAATATATGCTGTGAATCACCGAAGAATGTGATGTTTTGAAACACAAAAATTCATCAATACTCTGTGTTAAAAGGCCTTACGTTGCTTGTAAGCAGACGAACGACAGTTATACATATTATGAGCAGTTGGGCTCTTATTCCTCTTCTGAGTGACTTGGCATGCAGGAAGAGGCACAACCCTTGGGGCTGGCATGAGATATAAAGGCTGTTGCATAAGCATGGGACTTTGTAATCTCATTCATTCTTCCTTTAAGCACTGCAATGTCCCACCATTCACCTCTATGGACAAGAATTAGAAGGCAAAATGAGGAATGCAGTTATTAGGTCATTTATTGATGCAGCAGCAACAAAACATGATATTTATTCATATTATTTTAGAATATCCTAGCAAAAGATGGTTCCTTTTTTAGTCTGTGGGTTTCAGAGGTGAACTTATGCACCCACTAGAAAAGCAAATCCCAACAAAGTAGAAAATAATATATATAAGCTAATCTGTCACACTTTATATGCCTGTTATTCCCTGAACTGTTAGCCTGTATATTTTCTTCCAAAATATATGTGTATTTTAATACTACTATTTGGAATTGTTAACTAAGCATTAAACTGCATGTGCTCATCCCTTAAAATGTAGATATTTCATATTTTTTAATCTTCTGAGGGCATTTGTAGTCTCTGGTATACTGAATATAGAGATATTTTCTAGCCTATTCTTGGTTTGGCACTTTCTATTTTGGTGTCAAAAGGACTTGACAGGAATTTGAAATAAAGACCCCGCTTCCTTTATTCTTTGAAGCTCAATGAAGTCTTCCTTCCCAATGGCAAGCCTATTTAAAGGTTAGTTCTAGTTGTGCAAAACAAGCTTAACCGTCTGAACAGGCTAGATACTTCCCTCCTTTTATTTATTATTCTTATTTATTCTTATCTTCATCATCATAATCCTTACTTTGTCTGTATCTGAGTATTACAAAGGACAACAAGAGGACAGAAACAAATAATGGAAATGATTTGAGACATAAAAGGAAAAAGAAAGAGAATAGGATAATAGAAAAATAAGTAAGTATAAGTTTAGTATATAAGTATAAATAAAAAAAAAACATATAATTTGAATAAGAAAAGTATGTTAAAGCAACAATCCATGGAAATCAAGTTGAAGAACTACAAACAAAAATTATTATATTAAATAACAAACAGTTTGAAAAGCCCAGGAGGAAAAAGTGAGTCAGGCTTATAATCACCCCGAAGAAAACTAAACAAAGAGAGAAGCCTCTTTGCAACTGCACAATTTTAAAGGGCTTTCAAATTCCCTATTGAGAGTGTGAAGGAGAAAACATACACAGGCAGCAGCTCTTGTCTTGAATAATGTACAAGGTTGATGAGGTGAATAAATCAGGATGCTAGAGGCTCTTAAAGCCCATGCAGGCACAGCTCTGCCCTGGGGCAGGGCTTCAGAAGAGCTCAATTAGGAGGTTCAGACAGCAGGAAGCAGTCGGTGCTTTCCTGTTCTGTCTTTTCTGGTGACTGGACCGATTTGTTCCAAGCTCAGCACTGCGTTAATTTAGTTTATTCATCAGCCCATATGGCAACTACTTGGCAGTCTACAAATACCAAATAGAACAAGATGATGTTGAATAATCAATTCTCTTCTATTTCCCCCCAGTCGTCTACTTATGGCGTTTACTTTTTTTTTCCGTACCAAAAAACAGTAATTTACCCACATCTGTGAAACCGGCTGTTTTTTGTTCCTGAGCTTTAGCACGGAATGAGTGAAGATAAACTCCTATATTAGGTGAACATTTCCTGAAGAGCCACAATAATGTTTACACTGTCACTACATCAGACTCTGTTATTGAATCAACCAGAGGATAAAACATTCCCTGATTTGAGCCTCTTAATTTAAGCCAAATGAACAAAACAAAAATGGTATTTAAATTTGATAACGTTTATCTAAATCTAGAGAGAAAGCCGTTTGAGCAGAGATGCTTGCTTCAGTCTATTTGTAATAACATTAAACAAGAATGTCTGTGTAATCTAGTAAGAATAGAAAAAAGACTTGATCATTTCTCACCAGTTACCTTGATACGGTGCCTATGGGCAGCATCCATAACGGCGGGCACCAGATCCTCGGTGGGCTCTCCATGCTCATCTGCCATGCCAGGTGGGTACCAGGACAGCACCACCACACCTAACATAAAAAAAAAAAGCAGATCAGAGTTTGATAAATGCAGCGTATTAGGTCTGTCACCGTTACTCGCCTCAAAAACATTCACCTCATCCATCAATCGACTATTAATAAAACGAGCTTTAAAGCACATTGCACATTAATGATACATATAAATGAATTATGAACAGTGACGCACGTATGAATCCTACAGGCAGATGATGATGGTCAGGTAGTGATCAGTGGTGATGCTGGATGCTGGGTGGTTGGAGCCTCTTTTTCTAGGCATCTTGTATCTTTAGGCATTTTGCAGCCAGTTGCTTTAAAGCGTGTTTCTGTTTCTTTCATTTCATCTACTCAAGATGCCAAATACGGTGCAGTTTCCCAGGCACAAAATAGTTTTTGCCCCAACAAAGTGATTCTCTAGGCAGAAGGCTAGGTGAGTGTGTGTGTGTGTGTGTGTGTGTGTGTATTTACAGAAGCTCATCCCACCTGCAGCAGCAGCTTCGATCTGGGCCATGTGGGACTCCAGCACGTTGGGGTCTCTGGAGCTGTACGGGCCGAGCTCGGGGTAGAAGCTGGAGGCGATGTCCTCTGGGGGACTGTGTCTGCCCTTGGGGTGTCCGGCCGCTATTTTGGGGTCCCAGTGAGGCACCAGCACGTGGTCCCAGTGGATGTAGCCCCTGTCTGTGGGCGGCGCGCCGTACCACAGGTAGTAGAAGATGTGGATGTCGTAGAAGATGCTATGCTCGTGTCCGGAGTTGGAGAAGACGATCCGGGTGTCGGACACGTCGCCGTCCGGCTCGGCTCGCCTCTCGGCTGCGAAGGGCGCCCTGTCCAGACCGGGGGCGAGGTCCGAGAAGCCGTCGCTGGGCTTGAGAGTCCGCAGACCCATCATGGTGCCGAAGATGAAGAGGGTGAAGAGGAAAAGGGCCACACAGGCTCTCCTGCGCAGCCTGGTCATCTCCGTCAACACGAGCTACCGGAGCTCGGAGTCCGCCGGACGGAGCGGCTCATTCACCACATTTTACCCAAAATGAGCCCCGACTTCCCAGATCATGGAAGATTATCTTTACGAGGCGCTCCTCGAGGATAACATCAACAGCTGAGCTGAAGAAACGCCAACAAGTCCAGCCAGTCATCCCACACGGCGCTGTCCATCTCCAACACGTGAAATAAAAGCAGAGGAAGCACGAAATAAAAACAACCCAGAGAGAGGACACTACATCAGAAATGTGCAGCCTGTGCGGTCAGCTGGACAGAAAGCCCCTTTCGGCCCTTTGGAAACGCTGGAGCTGTTTTCTGAGGAGAGAGCTAACATGCTAACTCAAGACGAGCTAGTTCGCCTTATCGTGACTCGCTGAAACATCAGCGCCGAGCTGGACTCTCCGACACTACACTCCTCCACCGGTTCCGGCCCGCTCTCTCTCTCTCTCTCTCTCTCTCTCTCTCTCTCTCTCTCTCTCTCTCTCTCCCGTCAAAACAGAAAAACCGAAAATGCGGACGAGGCCGACTCCATCCTCTGAGGTGCTTTATGTGGAGCCTCCTGCTGGGAAACCCAATCTCCTCCCAAAAGCTGAGCCCGCACAGCCGTCACATCAGCAGCTCCACTGCGCCGGCAGAGCCCTCGCCCTTCATCCTCCTCCTCCTCCTCCTCCTCTTCCACCCCCTCAGCACAGCCGCGGTTCTTCCAGAGGATTTCCTGAAGATGCCTGCCTCGTCCGCCGCCAGAGCGCGATCTGAATCCTGCTCTCCTCACTCGGAGGCGGAGGGGAGCGCTCAGGGCCGGGAAGCGTGATGTAACGGCAGCACCGCTCCGTAGTTTTGCTCCAACCAACTGGCTTCCCTACAGAGCTCAAGCCGCAAGCAGGGGGTGAAACTCGGTTAGAACAAAATCCCGGAGTGGAGTTTCAGTTTGGGGGATCTGCTCGGTGGAGGAGCTCCGGCCGCCGCTGATTGGATGAGAGAGAGAGAGAGAGAGAGAGAGAGAGAGAGAGAGAGAGAGAGAGAGAGAGAGAGAGAGAGAGAACCGCTTCCGTCCCTGAGATTAATAGACGGACACACACACACACACACACACACACGTTCCAGCATTAAGTAGGTGTATGTGCCACTGAAAGTTTTATTTTTTTCTCAACCATGTAATATGCTTCCATCCTACTCTTACCCTACAGCTAACTGAGGTGCTGAATTAAATGTGCTATATTTAAATAAACGAATGATTTTTATATAAATGATATATTCGACCTCTTTCCGTGGTGGTCTAGTGTCCAGGATTGGAGGCTCTCAGCCTGGGTTCGATTCCCGGGCAGGGGAGCTCTTTGTTTGGGGCAGCGGGGCCTAGTGGTTACGGACTAGACCTCTGGATCGGAAAATTGTGGATTCGAATCCCTTACCATTAGGTTTCCCTGAGATACCCCTGAGCAAGGTACTGTCCCTGTCACTGCTCCCTGGGCACTTTCAATAGCTGCCCCTGTCTGTGCGTGTGGGTAAAATTCAGAGGTATAGTTTCGTCGTTGCTCATTGTGTGTTGTGCTGTGTACTCACAATGACACAGGTAGTCACTTTCACTTTTCATTTTCATATGGGACATGAAAACAATTGCTGCAAACTATAAGCAAGGCAAAGCTGCGCTGAAATAATACGCTTCATATTCTCCAAAGTACCCTTTTAATGAGTAAATCAACTGCTTTCAGGTGCACCTCATTGCTATTTAATTGTCTGCACATCTATAATCTCCACTGAGAAATTATGGAATACTGTGGACCAGCCAAATATTATTTTACCATGTCCAGTGCCAAGCTTCTGCCCTCTCAGCATGGGGCTGTCAAGCAGTGGAACTATGTTCTCTTGCGTGATGGTACTCTAAAGGGATCCAATACCTTTGGGATGAGTGTGCAGATGATCTCTCTAACCCAGGCACTAGGGATGAACAAGCCAGTGTATTTCTTCGTGCCGGTCCCAAGACGGGATTAATGGGGAGGGTTACGTCAGGAAGTGAAAGTGACTTGTCATTGCGAGGTCACAGCACACAGTGAACCACAATGAAATTGGACATCTACATTTAACACCGTGCAGCAGGGGGCAGCTATGAAAGCATCCAGGGAGCAGTGACGGGGACAGTACCTTGCTCAAGGGTACTTCAGGGCAACCTACTGGTAAGGGGTTTGAACCCACACAATCAAATCCTCATATCAATGTTCCAAAATAAGGTGTAAAGTCTTCCTGGTGAAGCAGAGGATTTGAGTGTTAAAAAGTGGGGTTAAAAGCATCCTTTATCCTTGTTTCAGAAGAAGAACTTTACGACACATAGGCCCAGACGTTAAGGTGGTTAGGATGCGCACATTCAGATGCCTCACTTTGTTTCCTTCAGTGTACCACAGGCCTGCATTTGAAAAGGAAATAAATATAGTCCGGCTTACATAGACGACGCAGAGCCACATGTAATGAAAGCCGCCCACAGCTCTGATGGCACTGTGGGCTTTTTACTTTTGAAACATTATCAAGTAAATTCATGGTCTTGGTCCTCCCACATCGAGCCGAATGAGCACTGATGGGATTATTCTGTTGGGGGTGCTAATCAGTTTGCTTTACAGCGGCTTGAAAAGGCAGTGTTTGAACCCACGCCTGCAACCCCACAGAAACCACACTCCATAGCAAAGAATCGAAATGCCTGGAACGTCCATTTACTTCTGTAGTTTTTAAAAAAAGGTAAACATACTTTTAGTGAAAAAAGTGAAAGTGACTATTCTTCTCATTGTGAAACGCAGCACAGCACAGCACAACGAAATTCAACTTCTGCGTTTCACACATACACATACGTGCAGCAGAGGGCAGTTATTGAAAGCGCCCGGGGAGCAGTGACGGGGACGGTACCTTGCTCAAGGGTACCTCAGGGCAACTTGGTGGTGAGGGAATCGAACCCACAATCTTCTGATCCGGGGCAACTCCCTAACCCTATGTAACTACACATTTCAGAATCAACACTCCCGAATCTGGTGCATTAACTTAGCCATTTATCTTAGAGTGCGTGGACATAAACCTTGTATATCCATCGCATTAGATAAGGTGTTAGATGGGTCTTCCAGTGAAGGTCCACTGCTCCACACACCTTTTCCTCTATAGTGCTTTATTTCCATCTAGCCAGTACTTTGCACTGGTGGTCAGTGACCTTCTCTAGAGCGTCATATTCTACAGGACTTGCCTTTGTGTGGAGATAATATGAGCTGGAAATGAACACCAGTGTCAGGAGTGCCCTTTAAAATAGCGCATGAAGAGGAAATTAACCCCTACATCGAATCTTGTTACAATAACTGATTATGATTTATTATGTGAAGGTGCTTTTATGAGCAATAAAATTTTTATTCATCACCAACGAACAGGCCAAGCCAAGTGCAAAACTGTCAAAGTGACCTTTTTTGTCTTTGTGAACACCTGACAGCAAAATGCTTCCTCTGTATTTGACCCAAACACCCAGTGTATCGGTGGGCAGGTCTCCAATCCACCACCTTCTGAACATCAGCTCTAGTCTCTCAGGCAAAGAACATGAAAAGAACATTAGATACACTGGTCTGTGCTGGGAACGTTTCCATTCATTTAGATCATTTTGTGGTCAAAATCACTGACTTTGCACAATCGCACACACACACTGTCCCTCACACCCTGTCCCTCAGACACACACACTCACCCTCACACACACTGTCCCTCAGACACACACACTCACCCTCACACACACTGTCCCTCAGACACACACTGTCCCTCACACACACTGTCCCTCACACACACACAGACTCACCCTCACACACACTGTCCCTCAGACACACACTGTCCCTCACACACACTGTCCCACACACACTGTCCCTCAAACAAACACTGTCCCTCACACACACTGTCCCTCAAACGCACACTGTCCCTCACACACACTCCCTCAAACACACACTGTCCCTCACACACACTGTCCCTCAAACACACACTGTCCCTCACACACACTGTCCCTCAAACACACACTGTCCCTCACACACACTGTCCCTCAAACACACTGTCCCTCACACACACGCTCCTCACACCTCTCCCTCACACTTTCCCTCACACACACACACACACACACACACACACATACACACACACACACACACACACACACACACACACACACACACACACACACACACCTCTCTCACACCTCCTCTCCTCACGCACTGTCCTGCACACACACTCTCCCTCACACACACTGTCCCTCACACACACATTCTCTCCCTTGCACACACTGTGCCTCACACACTTTCCCTCAAATACACTGTCCCTCACACACACACTTTCCCTCAAACACACACTGTCCCTCACACACACTGTCCCTCACACACACATCCTCACACACTACTGTCCCTCACACTGTCCCTCACACACACTGTCCCTCAAACACACACTGTCCCTCACACACACACTCTCCCTCACAAACACTGTCCCTCACACACAGACACACACAAACACACTGTCCCTCACACACACTGTCCCTCACACACACTCTCCCTCACACTCCTCCCTCACACTGTCCCTCCACACACTGTCCCTCACACACACTGTCCTCACACTGTCCCTCACACACACTCTCCCTCACACACACTGTCCCTCACACACACTCACACTCGTTCCTGTCCCTCACACACGCACTCTCCCTCCCCTGCACTGTCCTCACGCACTCTCCTCACACACACTGTCCCTCACACACACACTCCACCTAACACACATTGTCCCTCACCACACTGTCCCTCACACACACTCACCCTCACACACTGTCCCTCAAACACACTGTCCCCTCACACACTGTCCCTCACACACACTGTCCCTCACACACACTGTCCCTCACACACACTCTCCCTCACACTGTCCATCACACACACTTTCCCCAACACACTGTCCCTCATACACACTGTCCCTCCACACACCTCACCCTATGCGCATTGTCCTCACACACTGTCCCTCACACACACACTGCCCTCACACACACTGTCCCTCACACACTGTCCTCAAACACACACTGTCCCTCACACACTCTCCCTCACACACACTGTCCCTCACACACACACTGTCCCTCACACACACTCACCCTAACACGCACTGTCCCTCACACCAGCTGTCCCTCACACACACACTCACCCTAGCTCGCATTTGTCCTTCTGCTTGCTGTCCCTCACACACACACTCACCCTCTTACGCACTGTCCCTCACACACACTGTCCCTCACACACACACTCTCCCTCAAACACACACTGTCCCTCAAACACACACTGTCCCTCACACACACTGTCCCTCACACACACACTGTCCTCTCACACTCTCCTTACACACACTGTCCCTCACACACACACTGTCCCTCACACACACTGTCCCTCAAACACACACTGTCCCTCACACACACACACACACACACACACACAAACACACTGTCCTCACACACACTGTCCCTCACACACACTCTCCCTCACACACACTGTACCTAACACACACACACTCACTCTCCTTCACACACACTGTCCCACACACACATTCTCCCTCACACACACTTTCCCTCACACACACACACACACACACACACACACACACACACACACACACACACACTCTACCTCACACACTCCTCTCCCTCACCCTTTTCATCACCACACACTCTCCACCACACCTCCCTCACACACACATTCTCCCACTTACACACTGTGCCTCTTTTTTCCCTCAAATACACTGTCCCTCACACACACACTTTCCCTCAAACACACACTGTCCCTCACACACACTGTCCCTCACACACACTGTCCCTCACACACACTGTCCCTCAAACACACACTGTCCCTCACACACACTGTCCCTCACACACACCCACAAACACACTGTCCCTCACACACACTGTCTCTCACAAACCTTTGTCCCTCACACACACACACAAACACACTGTCCCTCACACACTGTCCCTCACACACACACTCTCCCTCACACACACTGTCCCTCACACACACACACCTCTACCTCACACTCCTCTCCTGACACACACTCTCCCTCACACACACACACACACACACACACACACACACACACACACACACACACACACACACACACACACACACACACACACACACACACACACACACACTCTACCTCGCGCACTGTCACCACACACTCTACCTCCACCCACGCACTGTCCTGCACGCTCCCCTCCCACACTGTCCTCACACATTCTCCTTGCACCTGTTACTTATCACACACTTTCCCTCAAATACGCTGTCCCTCACACACACACACACACTCTACCTCACACACTCACTCTCCCTCACACACACTCTCCTGCACACACACTGTCCCTCACACACACACACACACACACACACACACACACACACACACACACACACACACACACACACACACACACACACACTCTACCTCACACGCACTGTCCTGCACACACACTCTACCTCACACGCACTGTCCTGCACACACACGCTCCCTCACACACTGTCTCACACACATTCTCTCCCTTGCACACACTGTGCCTCACACACTTTCCCTCAAATACACTGTCCCTCACACATGGTCCCTCACACACACTCTCCCTCACACACTGTCCCTCACACACACTCTCCCTCACACACTGTCCTTCACACACATTCTCCCTCACACACACACTCTCCCTCACATGCACTGTCCCTCACACACACTCTCCCTCACACACACTGTCCCTCTAACACACACAATCTCCCTCACACACACTCTCCCTCACACACACACACTTTCCTTCACACACAGTCCCTCACACACTTTATAGAAGGTTATATATTTAAGCTTGAAAATTTCTCAAAACTGAACTTTCACTTAAAACAGAAAGTGATAAATAACAGAACACCAACACCAGAGCTAAAATGTTTGCTTGTAAAATGTAAATACATTCATATTATTTGTGGATTTTTTTTTTGTAAATTTCACATATTATTTGTTATTTATTTATTATTTATATACTAAATTGTGTTCATTCTCAGCCAAATATGTACCTGACGTATGTGTGTGTAATAAATGCTGCTGAGATATGAAACATAGCCAGTAATCAATGTGCAGCTGCCGATAGTGAATAACGCTCTTCTTAGTGAACAAGCTCCTCTTCTGAGTTAAGAGATTTGTAAATCTGACTTGAAGGAGTCTGTGCCTCACCAGCCATGAACCTCACTGCACATCACTGTAGTCTCTTACCACTAGTTCACCACTGCTCTCTTTTATTCCCTTTAAACAGACATTATTTTATGATTTAGAATCAATTAATATACTATATAACTGTATCAGCCTCAAGTCTTCCTGGGAAGGATCCTACAAGCTTGACACATCCTTCTTTTGGAAGCTTCTACCATGCTTTCATGCAGGTGCATTTCCAGATTCATTGCACATCAAGAAATATTGAAATCAAAAATCCAGTATCTCAAATCTTGAGATATTTGGTAAACTGAAGAAAAATAATATCATGTTTTTATTATTTTTGCTTGAGAATAACAACAAAACTTTCTTGATCTCTTTCTTGGTGAACAATAGAGAGTATTTGGAAATAAATTTATAACACTTTGCACTATTAATCGTGCTTGATTTCCAAGAAACATGATACTGGATGATTTATGATCATGTTATAGTTTTTGTTTTGTACCTAGAGATCTTTTGGTTAGTTATACAAAAACAAGTTGCTGTTTGTGGGGACATCTAGTAGAGAATGCAATGTAATGATCTCCAGAATCTATTCTTACATTATTTGTTGCAGCTTTATACCATAGACAATATTGTCACTGGGCAAGATCACCTAAGACTTACTTTTTTTACTTTTTGGTAGAGTTGATACAACTGTGTCAAAAGGGAGCAATTTGCAGTAGGAGTTGATGGGGCAGTGATGGCCTGGTGGTTAGCGAGTTGCCCCAGATTGGAAGATTGTGGGACCAATTCTCTCACCAGTATGTTGCCCTGAAGTACCCCTGAGCAAGATACCATCCCCGTCACTGCTCCCTGGGCCGTTTCAATAGCTGCCCCCTGCTGCATGTGTGTATGGATGAAACGCAGAGGTTGTGTTGTGCTGTGCTGCATTTCACAATGACAAGGGTAGTCACTTTCACTTTAATTTGGGAAATTAAAGTGAAATTAAAGGGTGGTGGTGGTCTAGTGGTAGGATACTTGCCTATGGACCTATGGTTCAGAGAGTCCCAGAGTTCAAATCACCACTAGGCAAGACCCTTAACCTGACTTGCTCCAGGGGGACTGTCCCTGTAATTAGGACATGTAAGTCGCTCTGGATAATAGTGTCTGCTAAATGCCTTAAATGTAAATGTAAATGTAAATAAATGGATCAGCAATGAAACTGAAAACTAGCACCTGATTATATCTCCCCTTGAATGGAGACACAGATCTGGGAAAGAAATTTTCACCCAAGAGGTGCATCTGAAATGATCATCATGAAAAAGTGCATTATTTTCATTCAGTTAATTAAGGATTTATTTTAAGTAACAATTTTGCATGAATGGAAATATTAGATTAGATATTATAAGAATATTCAAAATATTCTGAGATGCTGGATTTTTATTTAGGTCCTTTATAATAATCATCACAATTAGAAAACAGACATAATATTTCACCTGTATTAATGAATATGGAAATAAGTGGAAGTTTTCTTGTTTGGATTTTTCTTATTTGAAAGAACAAAAAAAATGAAAGTGAAAATGACTGTTCTCGTCATTTTTAAGAACTTTACCTTTGCTTTAGTAGAGCCTACAATGAAACTGGAGCTCTGCATTTAACATGCACCAAAACACACTTTGCAGCAGTGAGCGTAAGTGCGAAGGGGAACGTGGTGAGACAAGTGCCTTGCTTAAGGAGTACCTCAGGGCAACCTACTGGTAAGAGGTTTAGACCCACAGTCTTCGATTCTGTAGGCCAACTTCAAATGGAGAACCTCAAAAATTTGTGTTAAGCTTGAGGCAGTTCTCAGGAAGACTCAGAGGCCATTCATGTTAAGGGAAACTTTATCGTAAGTCAATGGAATATTTTTTGCTTGTCATTGAAGTGTGGCACAAAATAATGAAACAAAAAAAAAAAAAGTTAAAATGTAAAAGGAATGAACAGGGCATGGCCTGGTGATTAGAGACTAGACACATTGAACAGAAGGTCATGGGTTTGAGACCCTTGAGGAAGGTATCATCCCAAACACTGCTGCCTGGGTGGTGGCTGTATGGCTGCCCACTGATACACTGGAGGTTTGTGTCAGGCCGAGGAAGCTTTTTGTTCATGCGTTCACGAAGACAAAAATCTCAGAAGATTGCATTTGACATGGCCTGTCCACTTATACATGGGTAATGGTTAATTCATGGTGAAAGAAGAGTCATGTTTGGTCATTATTGTAATTGTTATGCTTTATCTGATTAGGTGATATGTGTTTCTAAAGGATTCCCATGTTGTGCTTCCATGTTGCCACCAGGAGCAAAAAGAACAAGAACCCTTCTCCCTCAAGAACTACGACCTTAAATAAAGAAAGACTAACCCACCCACCCAGAAGCAGCATTCTTCTGTTTTTTTAAAATTAACATATTCTACAACATATAAAACACAGAAAACAAGTGTAGGCTTACTGTCTTTACTGTAGACATCACAACCTCTTGTTTGCATGACTTACCTATAAAACTTGAAAAGCTGAATGTGTAAAAAAAGGCAGAAATTGCCATCTAAATAACAAAAAATATAGCCAGAAGCTTTTCCAATGGTGGACTTCCTCAGACGTCTTGTCCTCACGTTAGATAAGTGGTACTCTCCCTTGGTTGTACGCATCTCACGTCCCTACACATTTTTGTATTTTTCTTGCTCTGATTCAACAGTTCAACTTTACAGCAAGGGCACTGTAAGCAATCCATTAGAACATGTGTTTTATAGCTGGGGAAACAGCTAACACAGCAAAGGAGCAACAGTGATTTCAATGGAGCTGAAATGGAGTAGAGCTGTCCAAGGTGCTGAATCTGTAATTTAGGCGCACTGCTGCTCTCTACTTCTTAAAATAGTTTCTCATTTCCGTTGTCTGCTGTTTTTGTCGTAACACACACACACACACACACACACACACACACACACACACACACACACACAGACACACACACATACGCTTTTATACACACACCACGATAGTTCTGTTAATATGAATGATTCACTTACTCAAAGATGGGAGTACTCATTTTGAGATCAATCAATTCATCAATCTATCCTTCCATCTCAAGAATATCATTGTAATTTACAGACAGCCTGTTAGACAGATTGGTTATACCCTGAATCTGTAAATCACAAAATTTGAATGCATGAGCTCTTAACTCTTTCAGTTATGTTGTGGCCTTTGTACCGTTCTCGTTTCCCTTTTGGTGTCCAGGTCAGGCCTGAAAAACCTTCTGTTGCCATCATCAAGCTTGGTTTGTTAATGCCAGCAATTCTATCAAATCATCTTAAATCTTGTACAAAAACAGTTAAAGTGTAGTGATTTCTATTGTCGTGGTAATGTAAGCATTTTTTCTTATTACTGTCCATTGAATGAAAACAAATCTTTGTTTACAGAGCAAAAAAGCTCAGCAGTTTTTATCCAACATAATTATTTCAGATATGACGTAGCCCATGAACTATTATCTCCTTAAAATGAAACAATTATCTCTGTGTGAAAAATAGAGAACAATGCCTTCTGATGCCCATATTTGAGCTGTGATGGACAGGAAGCTGAAACCGGTCATTAGCGGTCACTGATTGCTTGAGTGTTTCACACCAGCATTTAAATGATTGATTATTGGCTGATTCCACTGGGACTTTAGAAAAGCCCTGAGCTGACAGCTTTCCTTTAGGGATCCTGTGTGACGTTCAGTCCATTGTAAAAGAATATTATGCATCGCTGCAGAAGGGAAGGAAAACATCAGAAACTGAGCAGCTGTTGACATTTACATGGAACACAGAAAAAGTTTGCATAGCGTACCAGCCTTTGAATAAAATGATATCAACATGTTGAAAAACATAGTCATTTTAGTATTTCCCACCAAAATGCAGCAATGATCCTGAACACACATTTAAAAATATTCACAGAAATTCTTAAGGGAAGTCAAATAAGTATCTATAGTCCATCGACTCATATCGCATATTATGTTTGTATTTGTCTGTCTTTACCTGACCATGACCAATACAATATTCCTGGCTTTGTAAAGTGTGCAATAAAACCGTTTCATGTTTTTAAAAACTAAGAGCAAACACATTTTTGTTTGGTTACTGAGGTCAAGTTCAGAAAATTCTTATAAATTATCATACTCTTAAGAAAGTAGCCTTAAGTGTAGTCTTATCCTAGTCTTTAATCAAAACACGTTGGATCATTGTGTTGCCAGAATTTTTGCACTGATTCTTTGCACTGAAAGAGTGAGATTCTTTTAAATATCAGCAAATCTGATGATCAATAATCTTACAGTCAGTCAGTAAAAAATTAAGTAGGAAAAGGTGAACCTTTAATATTTGATTGGCTTTGAAATGACCCAAAGACAGACGTGAACATTTATGAAAATCTGCAGTAAGATCTTAAACATTATGTGCATACAACACAATCCAATGCATGTCTGAACTGGGAACATTTTGTTTGTGTGTGTGTGTGTGTGTGTGTGTTTATGTTTAAAACGAAATACTTGATGGTTTCTGGGCTTTTTTTTTTTCAACCATGGGCAGGACCATTGTCCTGAGGCACTTCTCACTGACACCTTAGTCGGCTCCTTTAGTTGCTGATGGGGATGAGGACAATTTGTTTCCATGGTGATCGCCATGGCAATCCTTCATTTGACTCATTTGACTCAGAACAAAGCAACTGGCAGTTTTGCAATCACTGGATGAAATATGAAATATGCAGGCACTTTTGTGGCCTTGAGATGATGCTATGATCTTCTTGCAGAAGAAATTACATGCCTCTGCATGCTTAAGCATTGTATGACACGTAGCTTCTCCTTACTTTAAGAAATTGGAGCAATGATGATATTTGTGTAATGACCTCCATGTTAGAAAATGTCAATGTTGACTGGATAACGGGGATGGACAATACCCCTGATTTTCTTTTTGATCCATTATCATGGTTGGTATGTCAATGACTATCAATGTTTATTAAAGTCTTCTTGAAAAAATACAATGATATGAAATGGAAATGGAGGGCCTGAAGTCAAATGACTTCTAGACTAATGATTTGATTTTCTTTAGGACAGAGGCCATTTTGCTTTGAGCTTGACTGTCTCTCCAAAATTAATTAATTGGAAAAAGAAAAAAACTTGGGTTAAACTATTACCTAATAGCATAATGCAATACCATTGATTGACAAAAAATTTAAGTGGGGAAAGCTAAGCAGTTCAAATGTTAAAATAATTAAAATTAAGATAAATATTTAAGATATTTTAAGCTGCAGCCTTTAAACTGGTGTGGGCTTAAAGCAGAAAGTACAAGTTGATTGTTCCCGTGATGGTCTGCTTGGAGGAGAGCTGTTAACTATCGAAGGTTTGTTAACTTTTAGAATGTAGTTGCAAACATCACTCTGACACAATTAGTGAACTAACATAAATGCACAAGTTTATGTAAACATCATGTGTATTTAAATTGTTCTATAGTTAGATGTCCAAGCACACAAAAGCCTAAGGTGGAGCAGGTCTGACAAAGTATTACTGTTCATAGTGCATGTGCTGCAGCCACATATAAACACATTCTTGTTCTTATTTCTCCAATCACTCCCATTACTTTTCCCTTAAAAAACATACATCATGTGAAGGGGGCTTTCCTGGCCTAGAAACCACAATCTTGCTCTAGAGGTTTATGTAACACCACCAAAGGCCACAAGTCCGCCTGCTAGCAATGAGAAATTGAACTGGGTATAAAAGTGCCCACAGACGCCTGGAAAAAATATCAAATAGAGGAAAGTTTAATTACTGTTCAAAATGAGCATTTAAAACCTTCCCTTTAAAGTCAGGATGGGATAAAAGAGATTAGCAAAGAGTGAGCAATGAAGATCAGTTGCCTGCCAGCTGCTTTCCGGTAAGTGGCCATGAGGGTGTGTTATATGATGACAATCCCAGTGATCCCAAGCTGTTGTGACAGGTCTCTTGCAGAAAGTCTTTTGTTCCTCTTAATTAGAAGATAGTTTATTGTGTCCTGAGCTGGCTGTTGGCAGTTTTCTTGCCTCCCCAACAGGTGCTCGAATGAGTCAGCAACCCTAATCCTTACAATAGCGACTCTGAGATGATGATAAATAAACAATAACATGAGTGATTCTTTGAAAAGTGTATGCCAGCTCACTTGGCCTAAGATGCACATTAGGTCATTCCTGCAAAACGTTAACAGCCCTTGTTTTATTTCTGATAAAAGAGAAGGGTTACACTCTGCCATCTCACCAGAGTATTTTAGTATCACATGCCAAGGTGGTAGACTCCCATTCTGATGCAAGCCTACATCTGTAATGTATTAAAAAACACATTTGTAGCAGTTGGAAGGCATGACGTGAAGAATCATTTTCAGTCTTCAAATTTCACAGACAGACAGACAGACTGTGGTGTTTGTGCAGGCTGCTGCATGCTGGATGTATATCATTAAAAAATCTTGCAATAAATAAGAGCACTGAAAAAAGCCAAAGGCCCGAAAAGCCATGCTGATGCAGTGAAATGTATGTGTTGTGTTGTGTCATTGCTTCTTTTATTTTGGCCATATGTGCAGTTTCTTTATCCACACCACTCAACTATGGCTATCACTGTTTCTGCTCTAGCTCTGACCATATAGACCAAACAGTCAGGTTTGTAAAAGAATGGCATTAGACAGATTTATTAATAATATTATTTATTTAAGTATTAGTGAGGTAAATTCAAAAATAAAATTTCATACGTCTGATTTGTAAAACACCAGGTTTTGTGTTTTGTGATGTAAATTAAATCTATCTATCCTGCTCCTCTCTATCTATCTATCTATCTATCTATCTATCTATCTATCTATCTATCTATAAATGTGTGTGAACAGACAAATTCCAAATGTTTAGTAGACCCAACATTAAAAATGCAGACTGTGAAATAATTGTGTGTGTGTGTGAAATACAGAACAAAGCTAATTTATGCTTTAAATGCTGTAAGCTCTCTATTTACTGCTCATTTAACTGAACTGGGGCATTTAAAAAGTGCCTTATTGCTTTAAAAAAAAAAAAAAAAAAAATATATATATATATATATATATATAATATATATATACACACACACACACACACACACACACACACACACACATATATATATAATAAAATAAAGAAATTATATATATATATATACTATATAGTATATCGTATAGCCCCAGTATATATGTATTTATTTAATTTTCCTTTTTTCTATGGGGTGACCCTGGGGTCATTTTTTCAAATAAAGTGGCATCTCTTTCATTGGTTGATTTCTCTGGACGTCCAGCTTTCATTGCTTTTCTGCAGGGGGTCTCCTGGGTGCGACACAGTGTGGGGGTCCCGGCAGGGAGGGGGTGGTGCTGAGAATGGTGGTGGGGGCGTTTATCCCCATATACCCCGAGGCCTTCCTGCGTCACTAGGTGAGCTGGCCCCGCGCTCTGATTGGTCGGAGCGTGCGGCGGCCGCGGACTTGCGCGAGTTTCCACCTAAATGTCCGCAACTGGAGCATCACGTGGACTTGAACCGCAAAAGGTGGGGGGAGGCTACCGAGGTGCCGAAAGGGGGCTGCAGGGCAGGACGGGGAGAGAAATGCTGCCCGTGTTACATAACCCACCCGAGCAGGACTCCTGAAGAAAAATAATTTCTTCTTTTTTTTCTGAGTTGATCTTTTTTGGGGAGGGGTCTGAGCTGAGGAGACCCTGCGGAGACTCTGGGCCATGGCTGAAGGTAGAGTGCTGATCATCCTCTGAAGGGGCTGAGGAGAGGAGGGAGAAACAGAGGGGGGAAATGGGTGGGCCGGCTTTCCTTCATTGTCTTCCAAACTTTGGGGGCTTCAGAGTTTTAGGGGCTGAAACGGCTGCTGGAATGGAGGGTGTGGGGCTCTGGAGAGAGGAGCTTCCAGTCTGAGGCTCTGAGGGGGATCTAGGGGCCGAGGAGAGCTCGGGGCAGAGATCTGGAGTTGTATTTCTCGCGGGGGGAAAATGGGCGAAATGGGATCGGTTCATGAGGAGTGTTACACAGGTGAGCTGAAGCTGAAACACACTTCCACCTCAGGCACGGGTCTTCAGACACACACAGGCATGTCCTCATTATTGTCATCCCAGTACTTTTCCAGCACTGGTCCGGCTGAGAAAATGAGAGCTGACTTTCTTTAGGAGCTGTGCTTTAAAATAAGACCCAATTCAGTTCAATCAGGAATGAAAAGCAGTGAATTGGAGGCCTTTTGTAAATTAAAGTGAGTAGATCAGAATCTTTTTTAACCTAAATCTTTTTTTTTTTTCCATGTGGCTATTATTCTAAAGAATTCATTTATTGTTTCACTGAAAAGGTTTAAAAAAAAAACCCGAGTGCATATAATAATAATAACAATGGAAATAATAATAAAGCAGTAAAAACAATAGCAATAATAATATTTATTTCAATAAGCATTTGTTTTTATATTTTATATTAATAATATATTATTAAATAAAATATAACAAGTCATTGTTTTGATGATTTTACACTAAAATAATTTTTAAGAGGAAATACTTTCACTCAAAACTTATTTTCAATGCTTTTTTGCTTAATTTTCTATGCTTTCTAACTCCTGGCCTGAGGAAATAGCATTTCTTTTTTTTTTTAATAGTCTGTGTTTGGTTGGGAAAGGGTGAACAAAACGGAGAGCAGAAAAGAAAGCGAGAATGCGAGAAACACAGCCCCCCCCCATCCCTTCGATCCCTCCATCACTTGTTTTCCCTTTTTCTGCTCCACCGGCTGCAGGAGGCTGCGCTAGGCCTGAAGAAGAGGAGGAGGAGGAGGAGGAGGAGGAGGAGGAGGAGAGTGTTTCGCTCCGCGGCAGCGGGGTGTGTAAGTGGTTTAATGTGCGGATGGGCTTCGGCTTCCTCTCCATGACCCGCCGCGAGGGCGCCGTGCTCGAGCTGCCCGTCGACGTCTTCGTCCATCAGGTGAGTCGTGCCTCCCAGACCCTTCAATCAGAGCAGTGATCACATCGGCAGCTCCCTAGGCTCGGCTCTAACCCTGCCCAAGCTCTGATGTGGATCTGCAAGACGCATACCGTGTTTTACATCCCCAGACAGTCTCAGAAAACTCTCCTGCTGCTTGCATTCAGAGCTGCAGGACTGGTGGGAACATCTGGGCCATCATCTTTCTGCATGTGGGCATTGAGGGCCTTCAATGTGTCCTGATGGTCTTTGCAGTGAAAAAGGCCAACATGATCATTTTAATGCCTACAAGAAAGCGACTCTTTGGTTCATTTTCTTGCTCTTGTGTCTTAAAGATCTTCTCTCGTGGCATTAGCCTGCAACATGAACTGGTATCACTTTATCTGAATGGTTATTAGCTTACAAAGCATTCATAAGCGCTCACTAATAAACTGGTGACTTGTTACTTTCCAGATAGTACTAGAATTCTAACTCTAAAATCTGTGCCATTTCAAATGAAAAAAGAAACCGGGCAAAACCAAAGAACAACATATCAGTGATATCGGGCAGTTAGAGAAGGAGAACAGATGCACTTATTATCCACGAAGTGGAACAGATACAGGATACGTTTGAGAACTGCTGGAATGGCTGAATGTGGGTTACTTATGCGGCAAGCAGCAAGTCATTGCTGTGTTATAACTGCTTATTAATGCTTTTAAACATGTTTGTAAATGAATAACTAATGACAAACACTGAAACATTTAAAAGGGTACTGTTATTGTAAAGTGGTGCCCATTAAACTATTTACGTAGGCTTTTTGGAATATACGGAGCATTCCATGTTACAGTTTATGAAGGACGGAAAATGTTAATGATGGGGATGAGGTGCAATGAGGGAAAGATTTCAGGGCAATGTGCTGGATGAAGTTAAGGATCAGTTGTGTTACTGGGCCCATGTTCTTCTTTTCTCATGTTTTTCCCCGAGCTTATGTTCCCAAAAAAGTCTAAATTCATTTTTCTTAATGACCTTTATCTCTGTTTATCCCATAAAATTAAACAGGGTATTTCAGTTTAATGTAAATTACTTGCTTTTAAGAAGAACAAATTACTTCTGTTTTGATTGGCTGAGCTGTATTGTACCTCATTTATAACCTTTTCAACAGCTTCAGCTGCTGTAGGCTGAATAGGTGGATGTGTGTATATGTTTTCTGAGGTCATGATGGAATCACACTTCCATGCGAGTGTTTTGGAAGAAGTACCCTGTCCCATAGTGTGACCAGTTTCTTTACAGGAGGGATTCTCCTGAGCTTGATATTTTTCATGGAACATCATGAAAGCAGAGTGAAAAATCTATGCACAACCACTTTTTGTAATCTTTAGTAATAAGACTAAAGCTCTTGGGGGACTGGATTAGATTCTCATATCTCATTCATAAAACTCTCACACCATTTGATACTGTGAATATAAAACGGTTCCTTCGGCTGCAATTGAGCTCGACACTTTAATCAGCCTGTGAAATCTTTTCTTTATGATTTTATTTTCTTGCTCCTGCTAACTCTCAGAAAAGAAGTTCTACGACAAGTAGAACTGGGAGAGTCCGGGAACTCTTCCAAGGTTTCACACAGTTTCAGTTTGCTTATGGGAAGTGTTTAATATTGGTACGTACTGGAATATATTAGGAAACACTGCAGGGAGCAGCAGTGATCAAAAACCTTTTTTTTTTTCATTCTTATTCGAGGCAGCATCTGGGCCAACAAAGATCAGATGGGACTACAATCATCTGAGCATCCCAGAGAAAAACTGTAGGTTATTTTCTTAGGGGAGGAGAAAAGCTAAGAATCAATTTGTATAAGACAAACAAATTACCCCATGTAAGTTTAATCTTGTTTATATGTGGATTAAGCCTATTTGCTTAGATTTTATCGAGAAGGTGCATTTTTTCCTGTTGAGGCAGTTATGGGACACAGGCATTAAACTTTGCTATAAAGTATTCTTTCATGTTAACTGATAATAAAAATGTCCTGTAGCATAAGAGGACCAGCTAGTCTCCAAACGGTGTGGATCAGCCATTGTCCAGCAAATGAACTACCACCCACAGACTCCAAAGGAGTGAGAAATTAGAACATCTATTTTGAGGCATTTCCCTGTGATTAGGACATCTTACAGGCGACTGGCCCTGCATTTAGCGAAATCTTCCCTTCTCTGAGTGAGACGTCTTTGATTATCTCCAGTTAGGCTGTTAGTTTAGTGGTGGGTCTTAGCACAGATTTAAGGATTCTGTTCAATAGTCTATAGGAATTCAGTTTCCACCATTCAGAAAAATAAACTGAAGCATGAAGATTACAAAGACCAATTTTCCATCTCAGCAGGAGATGATGTCCTTAAAATGATGGGTTCTTTGGAGGGATGTCCTAAAAAAACGATTTATTTAAGTTTGAAACCTGTCAAACCTATTTTCTTAGGAAAACCAAAATGGTTTCTCTATGGTATGCTTAGGAAGGGTCTTTTAGCTTTTTTTGGAAATACGATCTCAGTTTACTGAAAGAATTGCTCTTTGTGATTTTTTTTTTTTCATTGAATAATTTTTTTTCCTTGAACGGTTGACTGATTTTTGGGGAAGTTTTGGCCTTTCTTATCTGTCCCAGCATGTTGTATATATATGAAAGGATTCCCATTTAATATGTCACTTTCAGTTGCTGCTGTATAGGTCTGAGGTTCTAGATGTCCATTGAGCCTTTTGTTTCCTTTCAGTTGAAATCAGCATATGCATTGAGGACCCATGGCTGCATCGGGCCTACAGCTTGTTGTTACGCTTAAACCAGCTATTTTTTGCCTACACACTGACATAGTCATTATTGACGGGATAACTCTATTTTGGACTAATTTGGTTTTAAATTCTATGAGATAAAAAAGTAGATATTTGCATTTTGGAAATCTAGGAGACCTCCTAATGAAGCTGATGGGATCGTTATCGATCATTCTGAAAGTAGGGTCTTTCCTGGGGGACCTTGCTTGTTCTGAGAGACAATGGCTGCCATTGTCAGGCCTGAAGAGAGGAAATCCTGCCGGCTGTGATCTGTTACTGAGCAGCAAATGAGTGAATGAAGAGAGCGTGTGTGTTCCTCATGTGTCCGACAGTAAGGAAGAGGAGCAGATACCAAGAAACTGAAGAAGAGTGAGAACAATGCAGACACTATAGTAAAGAGGGGATGGGTTACGACCTGCCAAGTAGTCCACACTTTTTCCTGAGTGTGTTCATGTTCAACCCCAGTGTGCTTCCCTTTTTTCGTGGACAGTGTGCACACCGTGGTCCAACATGACGATTACTTTCTAATGCTCTAATGCCAGCATTTCATTTTTTTTAAGAATGCTTTTTCAGAAGAAGAAATTTCTACTTACCCCACATGTAGTTGATTACTGAGCACATGTTGGAGCCCAGATAGTGCCGGAACTTCATGCCCTACATTGCCAACAAACACTAGAAATCAGTAGTCACAAAATTATTTTCTGTAAGTAGGTCAAAAACGTTTCTTAGTCCATTCAATCCTCACCCAGATCTTAATTAAGGCAAGCTAATAAGGTTTAGGACTCACTGTGAGTTTCTTTTAGAGTTTATACTCCTGGGGTGGTTTGTGAAAACGAACACTGCTGTCTTGAAAGACTGTATGTTTTGTTCACTTTTATTGCTGCTTTGATAAGTTATACTGTGTTCTAAACATTAACCCCTTACAGAAGAACTGGATGAAGGGTAGCTCCAACCTTAAGATGCAAAATGTAACTTTTAACAGTTATCTGTATAAATGTCTGTAACAATATTATTACTAATATTTTACATTTGGGTTTGAAAATCTGTTCAAATGTGCAAACGAAAGTTTTTATTAAAACATTACATCCAGGTGAAGAACAATTTAGGAGCATTTTAAGAGTGTAGCTGTCCCACAAAATATAATAGGGCACATTTTAGGCTTCCACATGTTTCCTTGATACGGAAATACAAAACGTATGTGTTAAAGTGTGGACATTAGAGACAGGCCAATTGAGACAGAAACAGCAAGAGAGGGTTTGGGAAGAGAGAGAGCAGAAAGGGTTTATAGAGGGAAAGGGAGAGGCCTTGTTAGCTAGACTCATTCATAAAAAAGTCCTCCATAGTTAAGATGGGGGTGGCGGTGGAAAAGGTCAGAGGATGAAGAGATGGCGGGATAGTTCCAGGAAGCTTGCATTGGGGGTTGGGAAGGAGGAATGTAGAGGTTGTCAGGCAATCAGGATTAAATTCCTTTCCCACTGCCTTTACTTCAAAAGATGGGGGGGAGTGGTCTTTGTACCCCCCGCTCTTGTGAGAGAGGTGTCCGGGTTAAGCTCGATGGCATTCAATGGCAGTAAAATGGCCCACCACAAGCTTCCCACCCTCTATTGGGACACATCATGCCAACTTTCAAACAATGTACAACATGGGACTACCTGATTTAACATGAAAGGTGAAAGAGATGATGTGGGCTATGGGGTGCTGATGTTAGCGTGAAATGGGATACAAAGCCTGGTATTGTATTGTAGTAACAAGAAAGGATTTTCCTGTGGGTGATTCCACCATTTCAAGCCAACACTTCCATTGTAAGTAGTCATCAGAACTGTGGTCTTCAGTGGTCTTGTGATGGATGTTTATTAACCAGAGTGTTGGTTTTCAAGGTAGATCCCTTCTCTAGCCCCCTCTCCACGTGCCTGTAGAGCAACCATCTCAGGAATGCACACTTCCCCCTTCCTTCTCCTCCAATATCACCTAACCACTGATGGTCAGTGATAGATTCATTTTTGTAGTGTCCTTAATGTTCTCACTTGGTTCTTTCGTCTTAGTCTAGTACTGAATGCATTGCATGTTATCGGATAGGAGTGGGTGATATGGCAACAATATAATTGATATTTGATAAGAAATGATCCAAGTAGGCAAAATGTCATGATGTATGTATATCATTTTTTATTCCTGAATGTAGAAGGTAGAACCATTACTGCCAAAAAAATTATGATCGGTGAGCATGCACTGGTCAGTTCTTTAATTACTGACGATATGATTGCTCAGAAAAGCATATATGTATCACTATGATGATCGATATGATCATATTTCCCAGCCCTAATAACGTAGATCTTAGAGGAATTAGGGCATGTGATTCATTGGGTTACTCTGTAAAGAAAATGTCCTTGTGGAAGCCTAGATCAGCATGGAACAATGTATCCAAATGTTTCTCGTGTATAAAATATTAGAAAGGGGTTTGAGATTTTGCAGCAACTGCTTTCTCAGTACTTGATTAGTTTTCTTTTTGTCAGTTAAGCTGGCTTCCAAAAGCCTCAGCAATGGTTAAACCAAACAGTGGCTGCTCTTTTAGTGCTATATAGCCTAAACTGTGGAATAAACTTTCCAGTTACATTTAAAGCTTTCCTCTTAATACAACACATCTCTCCTTTCTCAACCTCAGTTTTTTCTGTTATTACAATTGTAGTTTATTTGACCTTGTGGCTCTGGCTCTGTATAATACTGTATAAACTTATAGTATAAACTATAAACCGAGTGCTTAATGCATATGTTTAACATAGTGTGAGTTTTTATGGTTCTTGGCTTAGTCTGTTAAGCTGGAACAGTTAACCTATAACTTGGTGGCATTTTCTTTTTAACCTCTTTGAAATAAAGATGCCACAAAGGTATCTTTGTGTGATGCCATAGTGATCCATTTTTAGCTCCCCCGAGAGCCTTTCAGTTAATGCTTCTATCGAAGCACTGTTTTTGTAAATGAGATGTGTGTGTGAAGGATCTTTTGAAATTTTAAAGAACATCCATATAATGTAAACCCCACACAGTCAAAGGGTTCTGGAAGGAACACATAAATTGGGAAAGAAAAAAAAATTATATCATGTGACGGTCCTTTATGCCTTTGAAAGTTCCTTTACAAATATGTATCTCACTCACAAAAGATGGTTTCTTTAAGGAACTAAATGGTTCTTGTGTGGCATCACTCAAAGAACCCTTTGTTTGCACTTTTTGTCAGGGTTTGCACAAGTGCAGATCCATAGAAAATGTCCAAAATGGTTTACTGGTTTTTCAACACAGCTTAGTGAGCTGCTGTTACCAAATGCCAAAAAAATCTCAGCTTAAAAGCCTTTCAGGATTTTCACTGCCCTAACACACACCTAGTTAAAGGAGGCATAACAGTCAAATATGCAGGATTGTGATGCTCCAGAACCAGGCTGAGGAACCAGTGTTATAGACTAAATAGGAAACCAGTTTTGTCAATAGCTTACACCTCATTATAAGCCAAAGTGCTTCTGGAGCCTGCATTCCCACTGGTGTAATGATTGACCATATAAAACCATGTCTGGAAGGATTTCCTATCCTTCTTACTTCTGTTACTGAAAGTTTTCAGACTTTACCCTCCAATAAATGACTGAACGAATTACTACAGGACATAGAGAGCTATTTAAATATTATTTCTATTTCCCTAATTCTTCAGGGAACCTTTATCTCCAAAATGTTAATGTTACAGGTGAAGTAAAACGACCTTTATTTCAAGAGGTATTTAGATATTTTTATTAGCAGTGATATACAGTATTGTGCAAAAGTTTTAGGCAGGTGTGGAAAAAATACTGTAAACAAAAGAATGCTTTCAAAAATGGAATTGATAATCATTTATTTTCATCAATCAACAAAATGCAGTGAATGAACAAAAGAGAAATCTAAATCAAATCAATATTTGGTGTGACCACCCTTTGCCTTCAAAACAGCATCCATTCTTCTAGGTACACTTGCACAGTTTTTGAAGGAACTTGGCTGGTAGGTTGTTCCAAACATCTTGGAGAACTAACCACAGATCTTCTGTGGATGTAGGCTTCCTCACTTCCTTCTATCTATTCATTTAATCCAGACACACTGGATGATGTTGAGATCAGGGCTCTGTGGGGGCCAGAAGAACTGATGCTGGTTTGAAGGCAAAAGGTAGTAACACCAAATATTGATTTGATTTAGATTTTTCTTTTGTTTGCTCACTTTGCATTTTATAAATTGATAAAAATAAACAATCATTATTTATATTTCTGAAAACATTCTTTGTTACAGCATTTTTTTTCCACACCTGCCTAAAACCTTTGCACAGTACTGTATGATTACCATCCATTTCAGAATTGTGAAGTTTCACCCAGAGTATTTGATCTTTTCCAACAGAGCAAGCTTCACATGGATGGTTTCCGCAGCCTGAAGGAGGGAGAGCCAGTGGAATTCACCTTTAAGAAGTCCTCGAAAGGCTTGGAGTCACTGAGGGTAACGGGACCTGGTGGGGCGCCATGCACGGGCAGCGAGAAAAAACCCAAAGGTGCCCAGAAACGGCGCTCAAAAGGGGACCGGTGAGTACTCGTGGCCAGCAGATTCAGTTGATGAGGTCATGTCATCCAGTTAGGCTATTTGTTTCCCATTCTCAGCATTGTTGCTGATTCTGGACGAGTCTTGCAGAATATTGGTGAAAAACCAGTTGAAATTGATAATAAAATGCTTAAAGCTAAATTGTTTACTTCAAGATTAAAATGCTACACTATAAAGTAAGTTTCCAAAAAGATTAGAGCTATTTAACAGTCATAAACATTGTTCTTTGAAGAATTATGAAACCACACACCTGCACCATACACAAAACCATGATGTCTGTATGATCGCCAAACATTTTATTTACTACATATATCAGTTGAGTTGCGTATTGATATGCCAAGCTGTACACGTTCAATGTGCAATCGTTTATTCCTTTTGTTTCCTGGTTTACTTGGATCTCCTCTTTTTAAAATAATTGTAAAAGAAATGAATTCAACTTTAAAATAAGCATGACTGGTCTTTCACCAACCCCATTAGGGGTGATTAGACAGCCTTCTAGAAAAGAGAGCAAACAAGGTGTGTTTACCAGCATATCTCAGGTGTTGGTCAAATGAATAGTTTCGCTCCATCCCCCCCTCAGTGTGACGATGATTTGACCCGAATCAATAGGTTGTTTAAAATCTCAAGGCTCTTTTGCCTCACCAACCCCCATACTCTTCTGCTGAAGAGCTGCTGCTGCTCCAGGTTACTGATAGCTAGCCAGAGGCCTCCTGCAGCGTGTGCAATCATGGTGGAGGTAATGTGCTCAGCTTCATCTGGAGGCGGTGATTTTTGAGCTCGAGGCTAAGGCTGCATCTAACATCAGCGTCCTGATTATGAAGTCAATTAAAATGCCTGATAAAATGAACTAATATGAATTAGCGCATTAAAATTATATAGAAATATTATAAATGAACCCTTTCATTTCTGTATGTAAAATGTTACATTTCCAAGTCCAAATCTGTAGAAATTTCTCAAATGTACCTCTTAATTTTTATGGATTTTTTTCATAGTTTTTAGAAAATAATATGAAACAATAGAAAATCCAATTAAATCTTCAAACTGAAGTAGGAAATTGCCTTGAATAATAAAAAATAGACCATGTTCCCCCAGGCTATTATGCCCTTTGATGAGTTGTGTGGGATTTTTCCTCATTTTGCTAACATCAGTTGTCGGACATGATTGGGGGAAAAGGCGGGCCAGCGTTATTTTGACCAAAACACTTCTTTCTCTTGCATTTTACAAATCCCTTCATTTGCAAGAAAACACGGACTTAGCTTGGTCTTAATGTTCAAAACTAAAACAATGTGCACATTTGCATGTTTGTCTTTTGTGAGTACTACAAAGGAGGACATCACAACAGTGATTTAATGGTGCACACTAGTTGGCTGGCTGTTGAAAGCATTACTAGCCAGACGTTGAAGCTGTTGTGGTGAGCAGTGCTGAAAGTACAGTGAGCAAGAACAGCAAGTAAGGAGACTTGGGGAAATACATGCAGGTTAATAACACATCTGATCTCATTTTAGTTGGTGGTCTCAGTGGAAATGTGAAAGAAAAAAAAACCTGCACCAGTCATAGCTTGTCTGAGTGCTTCAGTTTTGCTGGACGTTAGGAAACAGGATCTAATTTTAGTGTTGTATCTGGATGATATGGTAATGTTACCGAATCTGTAATAGGTACTTCTAGATCATTAAACTGAAGTGTCTGAGAGTCTGTAAACAGCAAGCATCACAATGCAACTTCATTGTACTGCACAGTAAATAAAAGCCAGTTGTTTACGACACAATTTTATCTCATAGCTGTTTGATTTTTCTTTGATTTTAATATGCTTTTTAAGAAGGGCATAATTGCATCACTTACAAAACCTTATATATCAACTCTGTCTAATATAAATGACCCGAAATCTGATTACATTAACTGACATGAATCAAAAGTTATGTTTTTTTTCCAACTTCCTAACTTCATTGCTTAATTAGTTACAACCAGCTGTGTCTTTTTTGCTCGTGGTTTATATTATACATACACACTCCTTCGTGAGATGCAGGTTTTATTATTTTTTTTGCATTGCTCTCTGTACCTTCCCCTGCTGGGAGTCTTTGACACCCTGATGTTGCGAGAGTGAGCCCGGATGAGGGATCAGATCCTGTCCATTTAATTAATAACAGATGTAGATGCCTACGAAAGGTCATAGGTGACTGTTGCTATGGCAACCAGGGTCCGTGGTGCAAGCCAACAGGGTGGGGGTTGGGCAGCGGAGAGCAGGGGTCACAGTTCAAAGGCCATGCTGCTGTATTGAAACAAAGGGCCAAAGAGATGCCCTGTTACCTCCTCCGGTTCCAACTGCCTGTCCACGCTCAAGCTGATCAATAGCTGGGTGGGTGTGTGTGTGTGTGTGTGTGTGTGACATACAGAACAAAGCTGATTTATGCTTTAAATGCTGTAAGCTCTCTATTTACTGCTCATTTAACTGAACTGGGGCATTTAAAAAGCACCTTATACAGGGTTATACAGGGTGCTTTTTAATATATATATATATTGTGTGTGTGTGTGTGTGTGTGTGTGTGTGTGTGTGTGTGTGTGAGATTGGGGTGGGGCTGGGAGCAGCTTAATTTGAGCCTTTTCATTCCTTTAGCTCGAGGCTCAAAAATATATGGTACTTTTCTATATCTATATATGCTTCAGTACTCAGAAATTAAAATATGTATGATCATCATGCATTTTACAATTTAAATTTTGCTCAGTTAAAAGTTGAGCTGCTGTTTAAATGAAAAATCAGATTCATATTTAAGTGAGATGGATCCAATGAGGTGCTGCATTCAAAGTAAGAAGCAGCTGACTGGCTGAAGATCAGTGCTTACCTGCCTCATGCTGTTTATGTCATGAAATTGCAACACAAATGAAAAAAAAAAAAATCAATATAATAAATTGGCTGTTCGCCAGCAGGAAAAAAAACCCCTGCTGATTCCGATCTCAGTCGATTCCAGTGAATTGTGTTGAGTCAATGGATTTTCTTTGTTGTGTTTTCTTTTAAAAGGAAAAGTAAATAGCGATGGTAATCTGGTAATCTATCGAAGACTAAACATGCGGCAGAAAGGGGATAGGTGGAATCTTTAATAACCAACCTGGAGGCTTAAGTGTTCCTGTTTTCTAATTTTGTCCCTTTTAAACATTTGTGTTTTGATGTGCAGATCCAGTATATAAACTGGCTCCTTCCTCAACACGGAGATAAGTGTTTAAAAGAATGGATATGCAGAAAAGTGCAATCTATCGCGGGCTATATTCAATAAAACATTAAGGAGGAAAGATTGTTTGCATGGAGCTAACAGGAGAAAGGGAAAAAAGCTCAGAATTCTTTATGGGAGTTAAGATAAAAAAGATTACCATTTTTTTTTTAAGGAAAAAAATGCAGATTTATTTGGGACCATTTCTGATGGTTTAATCCTGATTTCATTTTCCCATGATTTGCTATCTCTGTTTTAGACCATGCAATAAAAAAAAAATTTCATTCAAAAAGTGTATGCATTCACAGAGTCCTTGGCAACGCATCAATGGATCCCTAACCCCAGCTGTTTTAAAATGATGAATTTAAAGTAATAAAATATAAGTAATGATATATAAATAAAACAATAACATACGGATATCCCACAGTGTATGCAATCTGTTTCTGAATCCTTTCTGATCTACTAAACGAAGAGAAACCAAAGAGTGATATGATAAAAGTGAATCCTTCAGATTCTTTCAGTTTCTGAAAGATCTGAGCGATATTTAAGGAAAACCTTTCTGACATGAATGCTTCATATCAGGCAAATGATACAAATCAGACAAAATAAAAATGGCAATATATTATTTAAACAGATGTTGTATTTAATATTGTGTGATATTGTGCATTTTGGAAAACTGACCATGGAAACAGTGGAATGAAAGTCTGCTCAGCCCTTGATTTCATAGGCTTCACTGCAGTGCCCCCTAGTGGACATCATAGCAAAGGCAACTGCTGTTTCTTTTTCTCTTGGCCATGCTGTTTCCTTTTAGCTGCTGATAGTGTAGTGGGATACAGAACTGAAAAGAATGGAACAGGACTGGATAAAGGTTTCTGGCCATCATAGACAATAATAGTGATTGTTACCATCCAGTACCTACAGCCATCTGCAAAAGTATGAACACCCCCTGCCATTCTTTTATAAATATATCTTATATCATCTCCGCAGGAAACTTAAATATGGCATTTTTGTTCACATTTCATTACATTTATTGAATAAAACGATTTACTGATTTCAAAATAAGAAAAACTTGATTGAGGCCAGATATTTTAAATTATATCGTCGCTGTAGGAGAAAACCTCCAGTCACTGCAATGCAACTGTACAGGAGATGCACGAGACCTTAACTTGAGTTTAATGAAACCGAATTGAATGAATTTTATTTCAGACTGTTTTGAACTTTGTGCATTTGTCATAAAATTTTTGAGACAATGTAACGCTCAGGTGGTAAACATTATGTAAAAAATAAAGGAGAAAGTGAGAAGAGAGTTTCTGTCCCAATATAGACAATATATCTGATGGCTCAGGTGGCAACATACTCATCCCACCCTTTTCCTTTCTCCTCAGATGTTACAACTGTGGTGAACCGGACCACCACGCCAAAGAATGCCAGCTCCCCCCTCAGCCAAAGAAATGTCATTTCTGCCAAAGTATGTCTCATATGGTAGCCAACTGTCCAATCAAAGCACAGCAGTCCTCGCCAGGGTCTCAGGGAAGAACCTCTTCCACGCCAGGAGAGATGAGCCATACACCGTTGCCCCCAGAGTCATTGGACTGAGTGAAGTGTGGTAAAAATGGAATCATGGTCAGGGGACAAAGATACAAGCTCCAATCAAAGTTTCAGTGGAATGCTGCTATTGGAACTACCTCAGGTCTTTGTTTTCTTCTTCTTTTTTTACAGCATAAATGAATGTCATCTCTCTCTTGCACAGGGTTGTATTTGAAATGAGGGATTCTTTTTTAAGTGCTTTTAATTGTCACTGCTGTTGATCACATGGATCCTTTGCCTTCTCGTTGTGACACGGTGGGCAGAGGACGACAGCGTGGTTGAACACCACCTTACCAGACAGTTCTTGGGATTTGGCCACGTTATCAACCGCTCAGTTCTGTTAGTGGGAAATGGAAAAATGGGTGACCTTTTCATTTATGTATGCTGTCATTTTCTGCTCTGGCTGGTCAAGTGTCTTAGATTTGTAATGAAACAATCAAAATGTTTATAGCTTGCAGTGGGCCAGGGCTGTAAAACCGCTTTCCCGAAATGAATCCTTTTCCATTCTTGAAAGATGAAGCTCATGTTGTCTTTATCTTAAGCTGATCATGTTGAACCTCACAGATCCCCTTTAGTCCAGTGTTTCCTGATCTTGGAGGCCCACTGCTTTGTCTGTTTTACTGCTTTCCCTCCTTTAGCTGAGGAAAGTGTTGAGAAAGTGGTGATTAGGTCAGGTGTGTGGAAGTGGTGAAAAGACTGTGGCGGGCCTCCAGGATTGGGGAACACTGCTTCAGACGCTGTGAAGGTGGGTAAGTCTTGTGAAAGCTGTTTCTTGTGTAGGGTTAACTCCTTGGCCAGCTGAATGTTAAATGGCTGTTAAAGAATTCATAAAGCCGTGTCATAGCACTGGGTGCACTGAATTAGTTCGGGCCTGCATTGCCAAGGCACTATAGCTGGGTTGTGAAAGTGAAAGTGACTATTCTCGTCATTGTGAGTACACAGCACAGCACACAGTGAACCACAGCAAAATTACACCTCTGCATTTGACCCAAACACTCACACACGTGCAGTCATTGAAAGTACCTGTGGAGCAGTGATGGCTTGCTCAAGGGTTCCTCAGGGAAACCTACTGGTCTGGGATTCAAACCCATGACCTTCTGATCCTGGGGCCAACTCCCAAACCACTAGGTCTCCAAAACTGTTCAAAAATCACTAGATTGAATTTTTTTCACAGTATTTTTAACAGATATACAGATATTATGAGAAAAGCAACGTAAAAAGCCAAACAAGCTTGCTGAAACTTAAAAACTAGTCAGCATACTGGAATAGATGCAGTATCACCACTTACTGGGAGGTAACAGAATCACTTTCAACATGTTTTTAAAGGAGTACTCCAGTACCTCAACCTTTTCAGCTGTCTTTGTAAATGCAGTTGATTAGTATAGAAAGTACTTGTTGGAAAGTTTCCCTGCACTTTTACTGTAAAAACCACTGAAATCATCCTTAAGAGGGAAGGGGAAGCCAAGGGGAATTTGCAGAAATAGCATGTTTTCTGTTTTACATTGACATTTTCGCGAGCTCTTTGTATGCAGCAGATACAGGTTGGGATGAAAAACTCTTGAGTGTTGCTTTAATGACTGTGCTATGCATTTCGGGAAATCATGCCAAAGTTGCATTGAATTGGAGCTGGTCGTTATTTAAAGTTCACTGAATTATCGTATTATATGGCTCCAGCAAATCAAGGCAGTTGTGTTTTAGGATTTGAAAACTGAGCAAAAGGGCAATAGCACATGGTTTGTGAAGGAGATTTTCTTTTCCAGTTGGAGAGTTTTCAGGTTTTGTCTGAGCTGACTCCACTTTTATAGGAGACTGACTTTAATGGTTTTAATGTAAATATAAAACTGTAATCTTTGTAAACCGTGATTATTTATTTGTAGCTCACTAGTGTACGTAGAATTCATTGTGCTGACTCAGTGGACATTATTCACTCTCAGTAACCGTTTGAGCCATACTTGTATATATCCTGTTTCTTTGCTATAGTAATCAGCAACTTCTTATCGAGGGGGCATTTTGAAAATTGTCTTTGTGTTCAATCTATGCCAAAAAGGATGCCATGCAAAGGCTACCTTAGCCATGTGCAGATGGATATTCTACTGATGGATCCAAATTTCAGCGGAATTCACTGGTCAGAATGTAAATAGATATTCAGAGCGGGCTGATCTGAAATGCTTTGTTATTGAGAAACTTACCGAGTCTGAATACACCACAGCGGTGGTGATAGGAACCAGATGTCTGATGGGTCTAATGCCTCTCTCTGAAAAAATCAGAGGATTATAAATACGCTGATTCATGCCTGAGACATAAGTTTATGGAGCAAAATTTCAGATCCCCCCCCCCACCCCAAATTACTTTACTTTAAGTGTATGTTCAGATTTTATTCAAAGCAATCTTGGATCATTTGTCCATTTGTCATTGAATTTTGATACTTTGATACTACAGATTTTTACTTGTTTCTTGCACATTTACAAGTTGTGCAAAAAAAAAGAGAAAAAAATAGGAAAGAAAAAAGTGAAGATGATTTATTGCGATGCAAAGATTTATATGGACAGCAAAGAAATATAACCTCAGTGGTTGTGTTGGACACTGAATAAAACGCCCATATTTGCCTTCTGGACATCATGACGCCTGGTTCCTTTTACCACCATTGTAAAAAAAAAAAAAAAAAAAAAATCTGTAAAGATTCAGAAAATTTCTCCAAAATTAATCATTTCTCATCAAACCACTCTAAATAGCCTTGTTTACATCACAATTTCAGCTTGCAGGAAATCTACAGAATCGCTCTTCGAGGGGTTTTCATTGTGAGCCGGCATTTCAGATGTTTTAGACCACCTGAATTCCAGCTTTGACTGCAGTTTACAGTGTTCAGAGCTTCACTGGTGTGCTTATTTCTCACTCAGGGAAAACTACACCGGTGAGCATTCTGGGAAGTGAAGAGCTTAAGTCCAAAGCTTTATCAGATTGATAGGGGAGTATCTGCCTGAAGATCCATCTGATTTTCCATGGCCTTCACACTTTATGATGATCTGCACTGATATTATAATTAGGTCTGTCTCTATTGCTCATACAAGTCATTAAAGTATATTATAGTAAGTATTCTAATTTATTTGAAAAGAGTTGAAAAAAGTATGACCTTCGATCGAATATTTCAGCTTATAATCCTTTATCATGCAAAGTGCCAATGACTCATTTTAATAAACTGAGTAATTGAGTTTAATGGAGAAATAGTGACAGGCCTAATTACCATATACTGTAACAGGATTCACGCATATATGCACTGCCAAATCAATCACTTTTGAAATGAACAGACTGTACCAGCTCCAGTGTTGCATATCGTTCTTGTGTAGAGACAATGTATCCTTGCCTTCAACATGTTTTGTTTGTCTGTTTGGTTCTCGGATTGCATGGTAGTTGGTGTTAAAGTAGAGTAGTATCATGTTAAGTACGGATGGGCCCGACGTTAGCTTCACATAGAACCAAAATGATTGTCTTGCTGGTAAGACAATATTCCAGCTGAGCGTTTACTGTTTCTACTATTATCTTTTTTCTCAATGAGTTAGGACATTAGGAAGGGTTTCCTTTTCTTTCTTTTCATTTTTTTCATTTTTCACTTTTTAAAAAAAACAAGGCCTACACCTTGTTGAGATTCTATACAAGTCTACCTCAGGATGTACTAAGTGGACACTGACACTGACATTAAGTCTGACCAGGCATGGTTCATCAGGCTTCTCTTAAAGTGACGTGTCCATTTTAAAAGTGTGTGTGTGTGTGTGTGTGTGTGTATAAAATGATGTGTGTGTATAAAATGATGTGTGTGTGTAAAATGATGTGTGTATAAAATTATTTCAGATATAATGGCCAAAGCACCGTAACAATAATCTGGACTGTCTCTCGAAGCTTGTTCAAAGCAGTGGTGAAAGAAACCAGACTTCTGAAGAATGAATAACCCTTTTGATAAACAGTTTCAAATACACAGCCTAACGCCTGACAGATCATTGCACGAGAGGAGTGTTTTGAGAAAGTTTTGGTTTAAAACTTATTTTGAAATGCATTCAAGGCGGACAGTCCAAAAAAACACAACCTTTTCAGATTTACAGCAGAATGCCCAAAGCTGGGCAACCCTGGATATACAATGTTTTAATACTTCTCTAAGTGAACGACAGATCTTCTTGTCGTCTATTTAATTCCGCACGCCATCTGCAAAGTTACTCTTCATTCATTGAATTGAGCAGATGCAACCTGTGCATACATTATGGCACCTTTAATATAGTATATGTGTGCTTCATTATGTTAAACTGTGCTCGAAACAGTTCCCAGTGGAGGATGGGGTTACCTCATTTCTATTCATCCTTTCACTGTCTGAGCTGAACTGGTCACAGGGGATGATGGAGCTTATCCCAGCACTCATAGAGCAAAAGGCAGAGAAACATCCTGGACAGGTCACAGCAGACAGCTGTACTACTTTTGGATATTATATGTGTTCCCCTTAGACTCTGGATGGATGAAACGTATTTGTGTGGCAGACATCACGGTGTCTGGTTCCTCTCACCACCGCTGTGGACAAAACGAGAGTCTGAGTTTATAAAGCGAACCATTACGCACAAGTGACTCTGTTTACATCTCAGTGTTTGAATGATGCAGGAACTTCAAAAAGTAGGTGGAGCTCCACCCTTTAAAATTCACTCGGAGTCAATGGCATGACCGGTCGACATGAACAAACTCTTATCTTTTGTTCCAGAACGGACAACTCCCTCTCTCCCATCAGACAAACGTATACATAGAAGGCTGAGAAACAGCACTGTTCTAAAAACCAAAGACCACAATGACCAACAAGAGTACATTTTAAAACGGGTTCTGCTTTTAAGCCATTACAAAACCTCTTATCTGACACAATGTGAACTGAATTTCGGTTGACTTTTGCTTCTCGCCCTGTCGTCAGGTGCTGTTCGTGTCTCTTTGCACACCAATAATGCTCAGGGTTTAGTTTGCAATACAGTCAAGAAATCTCAGTCCTGTCTTAGCAGTGTATATTTAGATGTCAAGACTGCATTGCATCGAATGTTTGATGATGACAAAAACGGTAATTTGTTTTCAAGTGACCAAAGAATGTAGCCACGTTAAGTGTGCCAAGCCAGCGGTTCCGCTGCGGAGCCCCATCCGAACGGCCTCTGCAATTAATACCCAGCAGCACGGGTTTCTGCTGTTTTTGTTTTTCTCATTTTCAACATCTTGTGACAAAGCATGCAAAGAATGTCGTGACCCAGAATGTGTTTTAGTTTGATGATTCACGACGCTCTCTAGTGAATAAATATCTTTGCATACTCCATTGCCTTTGTGTGTGTGTGGGTTTTTATAAATGGATCGATACAATATTGTGGAAAGGTATCGTGCACCTCATTTCTTTATCTATATTATTGGTGCAACGGTACTATGTGATGTCTATCTAACTTTCATACTGAGCCAATTCAATAAAAGAAATGGGAATAAATGTCTTTCTGTGCAGCTTGCAAAGCGCCTATAGATACAAGGTGCCCAGATAGAGGTTCCAACCAATCAGCATTCAGCATGACCAGTACACTAATCACCAGCATCATCTGTAATCGCCTGTTTCTTCACCGCTTCATGCTTTGGGTTGGCCTGAATGGTTCATACGGAGGTCACTGTGTGGCTCAACAAAACTAAAGAAATCCTCTGAAACTGGTCGGGTGCAGAAACTGGGCTGGAAGCGAGAGCCAAAAGACTTTACATGGAAAGTCTGGAAGCAAACTGAAGAAATGAGAGGGGGGGAAAGAGATTTTTTTTTTGGATCACTTTTTAAAAACTTTTATTATTGAACCATCTTATGAACTGTGTATTTATTTAAGCATGCATGGGTGTACTGCCATTTTAGAAGAATAAAAATAAAGTCTACATTTTTATTTACTTTTTTTGAAGTGATGGGCAACATCAATAAATAAATAATCATAATTAAATAATTGTTTTAATAAAGGCATGATGAATGCTTTTTTCCCCCTCCGTTGTCTGGTTGTGAAGTGTTTGGTGAAGGTCGTATCAGTGAGTGTTTCCTAAAGCTGAGACTTTTCTGAGGAGCTGCGCTTCCTCGCTGACAGTCCGGCGCGCGCCCGCGTTCTGAGCGAGTCCTGCACGAGCGCCGTTGCCCTTTAATGGAATGTTCCAATGTAAAGTGGCCGCGGGGGGAGCGAGCGCCAGGGGATCCCGACCCCAGTCCAGGAAAGTGACTTTCCTGTTCTTCGAACTTGCTCAAACCAAACCGAGGACATATTCAAATAGTTGACGAATTTGCGCAGGTGTGCTAAAGCTCAAAACTATTGGGCAAGACTGGAATCAGGAAACCCTTGGCGTAGTCGATGAAGAGAACCTCTCTTGATGTTCTGCTTTATTAATGTTTTCCCTCTGAAGCAGTTATTAAGTGTTAGTCTGTTAAACGCGCGACAGGGCAGGAAACACTTGGCCAACGGTTTAGGGTTCTTTCTGCTCATCGTTTATTCATTCGTTTCAAGCTGCTGCTCTCGTTCACGGCGCGCGTTGAGACCGCGTCCTAAATCTTCGTCCACTTAAAGCGTAGCGAGTGCTCGAATCTGAGAGAGGAAACTCAGTTCAGCGCTGCAGGTGCCCCCCGCATCCCCCCGCGTGACGCCGCGCGAGTGGGCTCTCCCAGCGCGTGCACCGAATTTAAAAAGCGCTCGCGGAGGCCCAGCGCGCGCGCGGCGCATCGGACAGAAAGGAGAGGCTGAGAAGGGGATTTAATGGCGGCGCTCACGGACCTCCGACACGCCGTGAAGCCCGGCGGCGAGCGGTAAGGCGGAGGCACTGCGACGGTGAACGGCGCCGAAGGGAGGGGGCGGTGTTTCCCCGTTTCTTGAGGCAGCTCTCCGCCGCCGCGGCTGTTGGGAGACGGCTCTCCGGGGGAGAGGGACGGGGAAGGGGGGACGACAGCGTGTCGGCCAGCGCCGTGTTATAATGGCCGCCAGAGTGAGCGAAGAAGGAGCCCCATGATCCCGGGATAGAGCCGACAGAGAGCGAGAGAGAGCGAGCGCGAGAGAGGTAAACATTTCCCCCTTCTTTGTCTCCTCCACTCGGGCAGGGAGGGAAGGAAGGAAGGCGGCGGGACTCTTTGTCTCCCGCCGCCTGCAGGTGGATGCTGAGCGGCTTGTGTTTTGAGGCCGAGCCCGGGTGTCAACATTAGCGGGCTGCTTTGACACCTTGCTGGCGAGCACACGGCCATGACCCACTCCGCTCACTTGCCAGGCAGTTCCTGCGTCCCTGTCTCTCCTAACTGAAGCACAGGCGGCCGTGGATTGAACGGCGCCTGCGTTTCCCGAGCCATGAAGCGGTTTAAATAGACCGGGTGAGGGAACGTTACACTGCCAACCCACCACAGCAGCACTGCAGGGCTTGTCAGCATTCGTCCGTGCACCCGCCTTTTGTATTTCTTTAATTTCGGGCCCCCCTTTCCCTCCTCTTCCTTAGCCATGTGTCCCAGCAGCTGTTTGTTTACGTTAGCTCGCGTGCTAGCCGCATAGCACCGCTAGCTCATGCTTCCTCTCTGTTCATACACGTTTGCGGCTCAGTGAATTGCAAACCACACATTGCCTTCCATTTTCATGCTGCTTACCAGCAGGTTTAATACCGGTGTTTGTGTGCACCACTAGTGTTGCCGCATTTGGTTTAAACCGAAACCCCCTCTGTGCTAAACACTCCTCTGCCCAGTGGAGGACACTTCCTCAGGCTTCTGCTGCAGCCTTTGTTTTGAAGGCATGGTTAGGAGATCTGCAGCTGCCCTCAGCCTCCCAAACTTTTTTTTTTTTTTTTTTTTTTTTTGTCACAACGCGAATAAACGGGCCAGGCTGAGAAAGAAGCGACCTGTGTGGCTGTGGTGTCGGTTCCTTAATTGGCTGTAATGGGACATAAACGTGTCTGGCAGGCTGGATGGCTTCATTGACGTGAGCCATCAGTGTTAAAGGGACAGGTGTGTCCTTTCAATGAAGTGGAAAGCCGTGTCACTGCACAGCAGTGCTGATGTAGTGCAGGAGAAGTGAAGTGAAAGCGACCACTTGTAAAATGCGATGACCACCCTGCACACAGCAAACCACAACAGAATGCTTAACCCACCACGTGCAGTGGAGAAGTGGGCAGTTCTGTCCAGCGCCTGCAGAGCAGTGTTGGAGGGGTACCTTGCTCAAGGGTACTTTAGGGTAACGTACTGGTCTGGGACTCAAACCTGCAAGCCTGTGATCCTGAGGCTTAGTCATAAACCACCAGACCACCGCTGCCCACTCTGATGTTCGCATGCATATGACGCAAAACTAAATGTAAAGTCATTTGAAAACCTACTGATTTGCGTTGCTAAATTTGCGTTGCAGAAGTGTCTTCAGGGGCAGTCGTTTGTGAAAGTGTTTGGCCAAACTTTGGAAAAGGGTCTTGAATTGAGTTGGGTTTGTGGAAGGTGCATCGCTGTGAACAACTGATACTCCAAAAAAACACTGTGTGACTTTGCTTCTAAACCCACAGCTGAGGAAGAGGATGGTGAGCAGCCAACCCAAGTACGAGCTGATCCAGGAGGTGGGGCGGGGTAGCTATGGGGTGGTGTACGAGGCGGTGGTACAACGGACAGGTGCTCGTGTGGCTGTGAAGAAGATCCGCTGCCACTCACCTGAGAACGTAGAGCTGGCCTTGCGCGAGTTCTGGGCTCTCAGCAGTATTCAGAGCCAGCACCCCAACGTCATCCACCTAGAGGAGTGCGTGCTCCAAAGAGATGGCCTGGCCCAGAGGATGAGCCACGGATCTAACTCCTCACTGTACCTGGAGGTATGTGCTTGGGTTTATATGTGACTGCTAGGAATGGTTGTGTAGTTATTCCATTTTCAGCTTGGTCTACAGCATATAATCAATTGCTATGGACAATTTCATTTTTCTTACTAAAAGAACAGATGTGTTGACTCTGACTCTTCGAGTTGCTTTTGTTACGAATACATTAACTGCCTATTGGCTTATAATGCATGTTTGTTGTGGTCAACAGGGTTCACTTCTTTTCAGAGTACATGAAAGTACATCAAGATTATTGACAATTTTAGTCGTTTGCTACAGATGGTGCTGAGAATTTTAGTAAAGTGCTTTTTACTTTTATTACATTTAATTATTGCTTTAAAGTAGCCACCATATTCTGTTTTCTCGGGTTCGTAATTGTTCAGTTTCCTTGACACACATTGGGCTTAAGGACTTGAACGTGTCTTAATGGTGAATCACAAGTGGCATGAAGCAAACTCCATGGCTATGCTTAATTGATGAAATGTTTGCGCATGGGGTCTGTAGTGCCCTCTACTGTAGGGGCCAAGAATTAAATCGTCATTTCACAGAGAAGTAACTCGTGCATTCATCACACACAGGTTTTGTACCTCCCAATTTCAATTTTGGCATACTCCATGTTGCACTAAGTTAAAGAAAATACAGGCACTTTTTCTTTAGTTCCACTGCTGGAAGGTCGTTTTTGGAATGTGTTCCCCGTGGTTTATTTCAATGTTAATTATTCAGTCTTCTATGTACCGTGTCAGATAAATGAAACCAGGTTAAAAAAAAAGTGTTCAAGGCATGTGGTTCACAGAGGTGGTAATGAAGACAGAACAGAATGAATTATCTATTGCACTAGAGGATGTTAATCATGATGATAAACGGAGTGGTGACAAGAACCACTGAAAAGGTTGTAACTGAAACCACTGCATGTTCATCGCATCAGTAAAGTTAATTTTTGACCCTCTCGGACACTCCATGTGTGCCTTTTTCCCAACTTCAATTACTGCATCATGATGTTCACACAGTAAATAAACGGGTCCTCAGCCCATCTTGAGTGCAGCTGCTGTTTGCTGGGAGGAGGAGAGGAAGATTGTGTGCTTGTTGTGTCAGAATCTGTACAGTTGGCAGCTGCAAAAAAGTCAACCGGAAGTTGCATTGGCCAATACCGTCCCTGTAATGTGACTAGTAATAATGTACAATTTATGTCCAATTCACATGCTTAGGAAAACCATATTTCCTGATGATAAAGCTTAAAGTGGATCAATTTTTCCATTTTATTGTTGACTTGTAGCATGCTCATAAAAGGCTTTTTTTTTTTTTTCTCAGCTATTTTGTCTGCCTGTAGTTGGTACAAGGACCCAGACAAAAGTGTACTTATTCATTAAAATGCAATGCAATAAAAAAAAAGTTTTGGCCTTTTAAAAAGATCAAATAACTGACTAGTAATGCAATGCTTGTACGTTGAAATGTAGAATTTTGCATGTCTTTATGAGCAAGCCATGTGTCTCCAAAAAAGTAACTTTCCAGTAGAACAGGAAAAAGCAATCTGAATTTACAATGGGCATTCATTTAAAAATGTTTTTCCAAGTGACTTTGACCCTTCTGATCCGGTTACCATTACATTTATTTATTTATTTATTTATTTTTAGGTTTTTTGGATAATCTAAAGGTCAGCATGTGTTCAAGACCTTAGCAGATGCCTTCTGTTCATAATTTTATACAATGTTTCTCTGGGACAGAAGCCAAACACCAAGATTAGATTTTCTGGGATAAAGCCAGAAATGCATACTTTGTGTACTGGATTAGACCGAACAATCAATTGTTTCTGCTTCTTGCCCTAAAAATTAGCTTCATTCAACAAAACAAAAAAATAAATTTCTAACCTCTGTACTTTCTATGTCTGCACCGAGTATTAAAAGGCTTGTGGCAAAGTGTCACCCTCCTGGCCACCACATAAACGTACTTAAGAGAAAGCTAGATCTTTCATCACTTACACCTTGCATGACTGTAGCTAGCTGATGGATATAAGACACTTCCTATGAGCCAGGATGTGGTGAAATGTACCAGCAGTTTCAAGCGGTTCTTATTCTCCTTGTTGGTGTCTGTGTTCTTATTTGTAGGCAGTCATGATTTGAGCCTTGATTTGATGCCATTGGGTAAAATGAGTATTGCACATTTCATAGGACGAGTCTTTGTGCTATACTTCTGTAATGTATAGAGGCTCCAATCAAATATACACAATAAGGGCAACATGTATTGGTTGTGACAGGAGTTGGTTCTCCTAGAGCTAATAGCTGCTAAACCAGAGGGAAGTGTCTGGAAATATTGGTACGGTTATTGGTTAAGAGAAAAAAATATATTAATGCAAAATTTAAGATCCATGTTTACTCCCCATGAAATCAAGCTGCTAATAAAAAGCTAACCAAGAAGAGTGGAGTGTCTGTGCCTTTTCTTCAGATGAAGGTCATCATCATGCCCTTTGGGGTTGCTTGTGTTCATGATTGGTATTGCTGTCACATGTTCCACTGGACTGTGTTTGGGGCAGTTTTAGAGAACAGTGTTTTAACTGTTCAGAGAAAAAAAAGGTTTAATACATTGAACTGATTTTTCTTTTCTGTTTTGTGTTCATGATGAAATCGGATTAGAATTAACTCCCCCCCCCCCCCCCCCTTAAAGGAAAAAAATACTGAAACATTCACTAAAGGTTTTAGATAGGTAATTGCTCTAGCCTTACTTGACTATCATCTGCAGTTGTGAAATCCGTTTCCTTTTACGGTTTTAAAGGTGCCTCCAACCTAGAGCTAGTTAAGGACCTAATTTTAAGGACAGCAGTTCTTCTATATAGTCTTAGCTTTGCGTGTTCATGGTGAAAGTAAAATAACTTTGACTGCGAAGGTAGTCTTGGAGCAGTTTCTCAAAACATAATAATAAACCAAAAAATGGAAGCCTCTTGTGTTTCAATGGATGCACAAGTTTACTGAAAAGGAAACATGCTTTTGTCAGTTCTGAAGCTGCATAACACTCAGTAAACAGTGTCTTTCCTGCAGTGTGGTGTTCAAACAAACCACAGCGTGATTCTGCTCAGTGCTCACAATTGCAAAAGACTTACTGCTTTATCATTAATGCTAATGACTGACACATTAAGAGTCATAAGTGTGCTACTTGATCGCCATGAAAAAAAAAAAACCACATTCCGTAAACTGTGAACCTGTTTACTCAATGATCCATTAAAAGTGAAAAATGTAAGCTTGCTGCTGCCTATTAAGCTATAATGTTAATTTACATATTTATTAAAACTCTTGCTTAAAGAGGGGCGGGCCAAAGTGTGTTTAAAAAAAAACACACCAATTAGAATTTGGCATGGACTCTCTTTTTAAATAAGGTATTCGCTGATATTTTGAGTTATTACACAATTTCTGAACAGCTTGTCTCGGTGCTCATAGGGTAAAAGGACAAAAACATCCTGGACAGGTCACCGGTCTCTCCTAGCATACACACACACACACACACACACACACACACACACACACACACACACACACACACACAAAAGCATAGTCACACCCAGGGGTATTTAGCATCTGCAGTCCACCTCCCGTGTGTTTTTGGAGTAGTAGAGGAAACCAGAGCTCTCAGTGGAAATCCATGCATCCACAAGGTGCACATGCAAACTTCACACAAAAAGGAACCAAGGGACTCGAGCCTGTGACCTACCTTTATTATTGTGCTACCATTGTTTAATGTACAAATGCAAAATGTACTGTATAAGCTAGCAAGTTTTTTTTCTTTTTTCTTTACTCATTGTCTCTGTGTGGGATGTGCTGAAGAGGGCTAAGAGGCTGCTGATGGCTGATTATCATTTCTCACTGACGTGAGCTTTTGTCCGACAGCTCGTTAAACTGCACTGTTTGGCTTCTCTCCCAGAACCCCATGCGCTCGCTCTCTTTCTCTCTGTCTCTCGCTGGCTTGCTTTCTCTCATTGCCCACAGACATCAAACGCTGATGAGCCAGAGTCAGACGTACAGTTTGTATAATGATTTTGGTGAATAGATTCTTTTCAGTGCTGTGTCGAATAAATCACCAGTTTTCCACACGTGGCTTCTTAAAGGAGAACCTCAGTACTATTCAACCTTATCTCTGCTAAATCTGTAGGAAAGTTATCATTTACGAGACAAAAAGTACTTATTTCAAAACTGATGACACCAGCGCTATAGAATCAATGTTATTTTATGTCTTTCCTTTATATCTCCGGTAAACACTGGTGTGGTTCACAACCTCGGTGTTGGAGAGCCACTTTTTCCCCATCCACTCAAATCGGTGTGTCTGTCGTCGTCCCCCCCCCCTTTTTTTTTTTTTTCTTAATTGGTTGATTTGTTGGGTCAGTTATGAGGCAAACTCTCAAAAATGTGCACAGCCTGGGGGCCTCCAGGAGAATTTCATCCCATCTCTGCCATTTCAACAAATATTTTGATCTCATTTCTAAGTCCAAGGGTTAGAAAGGGTTTCACCTACTGTATGTAACACGTTAGGCATTTAAAAGCATTATTGCCAGCAGTTATCACACCCTGCAGTGGTGTTTCTTGTTTTGATGGGCGACATCCTATTTCAAACATTAGAACAGCTGCTGTCGGAAAGGATGTTTATCAGATGAGTGGCTGCTATGTTTGTGTCTATCACATGCCCTGATGCAGAGCGATTTCAAGATGGATAAAACATGCACTTATCTGGTCAGCTGATGGAAGGAGAGAGCCAGAGAGATGAAGTGAAGACATTAGGCTCTGATAAGCAAGCAGACAGAAATGCATAAGACTTGCTATGATTCTTGAGCAATGACAGCATATATGATGCTTTTTGTACTTTGCACCTTACTAACCACTGGTGAAAGGATTTTTGGGCTGATTAGGATGATCAAATTTTCTTTAACAATTAAGGAAATAAAAAATAAATAAACCCTCTCCCCAAAATTGTTGCTTGCAAGATGATGTATGGTTGGTGGGTTTTTGCTTGAGTTTCTATTTATTTATTTCTAAATTAAATATAATTAAATTGTAATTAGTATTTTATATTAATTTAGTTAAGTTATGGTAGAAATGGCTTTAAATTGTTTACAGTGAGTATTATTGACATCATTTAACAGAAGAAACTTTATGAAAAAAGTAATTTTAGCAAAGAACAACTAATTGTTCTCTACAAATAAATGCAAAATCCATTTCTGTAATCTTATCAACCAGTTTTGGTGGGGGGGGGTGAAAGTGAAAAAAGCTATTTTATTTATGAATTTTTATTTAAGTTTTTCTTCCCACTATTTTGGCATTTTGTGTCTGTGAAAGGTTGAGGCAACAGAATTGTTTTTCAAGAATCTAGCATACAGCACATACACTGATGCAATATTCTCCAAGAGTTAAGAAATACCTTATTTTATGGTAAGACATGTTTTTTAAAAGGGGTGTGTAGAGATGCAATTTGTGGTTTCCAGGGTTGGGGTGTTTTTTTATATTAAGCCTTGTGAGGGGAAAACTTGAAGTACTAATGTAAAATACTTTTGCATTACTTTAAGCACATTTCAAATAAATTTGGCTTTTATATTTGGCTCATACAGCATATGTTATTTATTTATTTATTTAAGGAATAGAAAAAATTAGTTGATTTTAGTTTTTTGGCATTAACACTCTTTCTTCTTTGCTTTCTTAGCTGGTGGAGACCTCCCTAAAAGGGGAGATTGCATTTGACCCACGCTGCGCTTATTACCTGTGGTTTGTCATGGACTTCTGCGACGGAGGAGACATGAATGCCTACTTGCTTTCACGCAAGCCCAGCCGCAAGACCAACACCAGCTTTATGTTGCAGCTGGGCAGTGCGCTGGCCTTCCTCCACCGCAACCAGATCATTCATAGGGACCTCAAACCGGACAACATTCTCATCTCCCAGTGCCGCACTCCAGCCGGCTCATCTGAACCCACGCTGAAGGTGGCCGACTTCGGCCTGAGCAAAGTCTGTTCTGCCTCCGGCCTCAACCCAGAGGAGCCAGCCAGCGTCAACAAGTGTTTCCTGTCAATGGCGTGTGGCACAGACTTCTATATGGCCCCTGAGGTGTGGGAAGGCCACTACACTGCCAAAGCAGACATCTTCGCCCTGGGCGTGATCATCTGGGCCATGGTAGAGCGCATCACATTTGTGGATGTTGAGACACAGAAGGAACTGCTGGGAAGTTATGTACAGCACGGTGAGGAGATTGTTCCGCTCGGTGAAGCCCTGTTGGAGAACCCCAAGATGGAGCTCCTCATTCCAGCGCGGAAGAAAAGCATGAATGCAGGAATGAAGCAGCTAATCAGGGAGATGCTTTCAGCGAATCCACAGGAACGGCCAGATGCCTTTGAGCTGGAACTCAGACTGGTGCGCATCGCCTGCAGGGAACTAGACTGGGACACGTGAGAAGACCATTGTCCAACTGTGGCTAGACAATGTTTGTTTGTTTTTTTTGGTTTCCCCTCTGATTTCTGTTATATTCTCATTACTGAACAAAACACAACCAAACTGGGTAATGTGATGAGTTTTACTGTTTTGTCAGATGAGGAAGTGACTTCCTTTATATGGTTGTCAGGCTACAGGATGAGTTAAAAACAAAACAAAAAAACAATTAAATAAATAAAATAAATAATTTAGGAACCACACAGTTATCTGTAGATGCTTAAAGGGATTGTTTACTTTAAAATCAAATTTACTAGCGTTCCCCTTGACCCTGCCTGGCTTCATTATCCAAGATATGTTTGGCTTCCCTAACTTTGCACTTTAGCTACATTTTGTTAATATTACAATTTTATAATGCTCAAAGAGGAAATTCTTTCTTCGCTTGGTGACAGTAGCCAATGGCTCCAGTGCAAATCTGAAAAAAGCATAAACAGTGTAAAGGGGGGGCGTGGTTTGATTTAGATTTGTTTTTCTAAGCTATTTGATTGTTTTCATCGCTGTATATTAGTGTTCATTATGTCTGGGAATTGCTACCGAGGAGACGATACAATACTAGGTAAAATATTGTATCATGGCCCAAATATCGTGCAAGTGCTTCTCATGTAAGGAGACGCTGGATTAAATATAGGAGTCTCTTTTGCTATCCTGGCAACTTCGACTTCTGATTTCAGCCTTTGAATAAGAATGAGGTCTTGCCACATCTTGCGGACTTTTAGCAATGTTATCAGAGTAGACATGTAATAAAATTATAATATTTATATACAAAAAGTTATCATATTGATACTTGGCACTGCTGTGACAATACTGTGCTGAAATGTTTATTTATTATTGTTTTAAACTTCCAGCTTATCTACATTAGAGGCAACACCCATGGGTCATTTCAGAAGTTATTTATTTGATGAAGCATTAAGCACATTGCAGGTATTGTAGTGGTTCCTGACTTTTAACTCACCCTGTGCATTTGTAATGGTTGTCCACAAGCACATAGCAGGTGAGAGGCAATGTAGGTCCTTACCCAGCGAGCGTAAGACAGCTGTGTGTGTATGGCTTATAGCTAAGTGCACAGCCATGGATTTCTTTTGTCTGTGGACTAAACCAACATGCAGATCTGACCCCCAGAGGTCGAGGTAATCTTGCTGGCATCTCAGAAACGAACACTCAGAGCACGGTGATTTTAATTGGGCACATCAGATGCTACTTGGCAAAACAAACTTGTGACAGGTTTTTCCCTGATACTTCCAGCTTTTCTCTCTCGGGAACACCAATTTCGTCCTCTGACAGCCTGAGGTAGCTTATCAATGTCTGCCTGCCTCACTCTCGGTGCTAATTTAACTTCTGATGCAATGCACACCCAAAAACAGGGAAAGCTTCCTACTGGATGCAACTCATCTGTATGTTCCTCGCCATGCCAGTGTCATGGTAACTTTTTCAAAACATTTGTCTACCGAACGATCAATAAATTTTACTTTCTGCACTACTTTCAACAAAACCTCAGGCTGGTATATTTGTACATCCAGATTTTGCAGGATTTTAATGTTTTTCTACCGAATGCCTCCCAGACAGAAAAGACCGAATACAGTATATGTAGTTCTGCAGAAAGAGGACGCACATTTGTCTGGCGTACTGTTGCAGAGCAGCTAAACTTGTCTTGTAAAGTTTCATCAGCAAGTGGAAAGCAAAGTCTAAGAGATCATTCCTGCACAAATAGACAAGTTCTGACTGGGGCAGCTAGTAAAATGGATTTTTTTTTTTTTTGGCCTCCTTAACGCTTTAGGGCACATTAACAAACTTGATCAATTGCCCGCTGACTAACACGTGTGTGTGTGTGTGTGTGTGTGTGTGTGTGTGTGTGTGTGTGTAAAATGTTAAATACAGTATAGTTGCTGTAGTAACAAAACCTCATGTTGGTTTAAAAATACAGTTCTTTATGTTCTCAATGTATGTACATTTAATGACGTTCTTGAATTTTTATCCTTCTCATGAAATGTTGACGCGAGATGCTGGCATCAAATTGTTAAAAAAATAATAAACAGATGGACATGAGGTTTTGATACGACAGTGCTTTGTGTGTGAGTGAGAGAAAGCTCTGCTGAGCTAACCTGTGATCTGTTTATTAAATAACCCAAAGGCAGAGATGGGAATATTGCCCTGGAGGGAAATAATTGGCCAAAACCAGGTTTTCTGGCATCTCTGAAATGTGTGCAAAGTCTCTTGAGGGGGCAAGGTAATGAGCTGAAGAGAGTCTGAGGAAGTTTAATTTTGGATGTTGTGGTCTGTAGCATGCACTGCTTTGCTGTATTATGGCGTTGCTGTAACATGAATTCACCGTAAGGAAATTTTGGAATGTAATTGGTTAATATAAGCCGATATTTTTGAGGTACTTGACAGTAGGGCTCTTACAGTTTGACATTCTCATCATGATTAGTCTCCCAGGCCTACATCTGACTTAATCTCCCTAAAATGGTCTTTTTATAATCCCAAACAAACACAACATTCATTCTTTTTAAAGAATGGTTCAGGAACAACATAATGCACTCAATGCATAATAGAGAATCATAAATGCATTCTTTTTATGTTTTATTTGGTTTACCGGCAGCGGAGGAATAACCCCTCTTCAAAATATTGCAATAATGAAAAATCCTTTTTTTTTTTTTTTTAAATTACAGAGGAAAAAACACTGTTTTATGTACATCATGGACTATTATCCAAGTATAGCAGTGATTCCTGAAAAAGTTCCAAAAAGAAAATTAAGATTGGAGATGCTTGAAAAAGCCCTGTCCAACCCTTCCCGGCATACTTTTTATGTAAAAGCTGTGAAAGTTTTAAAGTTTTCTAGTTATTAATGTGGTTTTGTAAGTTGAGTGTTACTTAGTTGCAGGTTTCTTCTTAGGCACTATGAAGTCTGCAGAGTCTAATCCATCATACACACAGTCATGCACAAAAGTGTGAAACTGTGACGCGGTAAAACCATGCTTGATGGCAAATATGCATTATTGCTACTGTGTGATTGGATGCACTGTTGCCTTCGATGTAGCACTGCTGTCCTTTTATTTTTGTCAGTTTCCCCTTTTTGAACCTCAGCAAAACAGAAAACGTGGATTTTCTAAATAAATAAATAAATGCCTTCAGGTGTTGTGATATTACATATTGGCAACCCTTAGACAGTCCTACCCGTCCATGTGGTTGCCAGCAATTATTCATTATCTTTGTTTCTGAACAGTCCAGCCTCAGTGACTCCTCATGTGCTCTGCAACAGTCCTGCCTACAAATTGAGTTATTTGGCATTGCGTCTTGCCTACAGGGAAGAGGCAAGCAGCAGACAGAAAGAACAGTCAACACCAGCACCCCCTTACGCTTCTCCACTGTGTGGGATATGTATTTATACAGCTCTGAAAGCCTCTGCAAGCCTAGGGGCCTTAAGTTTTGACACACCTCACCGAGGTGAATTTGATCTCTTCTTACTGTGTCTGTTTGCCTGGATTTCCCAAAGGGCTGAATCTTAGCCGTAATCCCCACCACCGCCTCTCTAAGCCTGTTAGGTTGTCGCAGCACTCGGTAAAGAGAGAATGCTTTGGGGTTTGAAAAATGCCATTCAGGTCAGCATTTTGTACTGTTTTAAGCAAGACAAAAAACAAGCAAGTCTATATATCTCACAGCAGCAATACCTCTGGTCCCTGTTCCCTTTAATAAATACAGCCATGCATTATTTGGGGAACTAAGACACAAGCATATTTAAGGATATCTGAAGCACCTGTTCTGAGTTCCTTTGGTTGTATGCATTTTTAGACCCAGCAAACCCTCTTTTTTTTTTTTTTTTTTTTTTTTTTTTGGTAAGAGATCATCCATTAATCCACATTATCACTAGAACAAAGGATAAATGGATTATTTCCACAGTGCCACCACTGCTTCCGGATCACCAGGATATTGTTTAATCTGCCTTTTCTTTGAGATTACCATAATTTATGCCTTATTTTAAAATCCTGCTGCCCCTGTGAGCACTTGATATGAGGGAATGTGCCCTAAAAAATGGCCTCAGAAAAGAATTATGTTTGACCTAAAGTGCTGAAAGGGATTTTGCTTTGCTTAATCCACCTCTGTAGCAAGTGTGATGCCTCTGTTTAATGATGTTGTAGTTTGTCGGTGTTAAGGAGGTCACAAAATCCAAAACCGATCATCTGACAGGGCCCATATCAGAGTCGTTTCCCCTCCACTCAAGACGCGACATGCAAGAACAATTTTGAATTCATCATTTTTTGCCATGAACCCTAACACGTATAATAAATGACTGCTTGTTCAGTCTACAGCTATTTAGTCCCACCCACTCATACTGAAGTTATAAGGAGTCAGCCTACTTGCCACAATTAACTGGTCCTCAGGGGTAAAATGTAAGATATGGGCCCTGAACCACTGTTAAGTAGGCTAGCCTCAAAGTGTTAACTGGAAGTGAGTGAGCTTTGAAAGATGTTATAATCTGCTTTGATAGGTGTTGCCCCATGGATGTGTGTTATGACTACAATCAGTTTTGCCTTTAATCCTGAGTTGGTTTAAGAAGGGTTTCACTTTTTGAAAAGGTGAAATCCTTTGTGTGCAGTCCCAGAGATGCACAAACCTCTCAGAGCATTCAGAATAATGTCAGCGAGGTGAAATGTTAGAGAATTGTTTGTGACCGTATTTTGGCTGAACACAATCGTCTTAAATTGGAAAATGGATCTCTCAGAGAATGTTGTTTTTTGATCTTGACTTCATGTTCTTGCTCGAATGTAGTAGGCGCTAAGCGAGTGATTTCCTTTTGTTTTTTTTCCACCCTAAGGTATTTCTTTGCACTTTTTGTGTACATACTGTAAATGAACAGCACACATGGAAAAAGATGGAAGACCGTTTTGAATACGTGGTGTTTGGATGAATGGTGAGGGACTGTGCTGAGTTTGTGTTGTACAAAAACAATTGTATGGTGAATTTGGGGTGCAGCAGCTATCTTCGCTTCATTCTGGTCATTGTGAAATATTTTTCTGACATGGTTACACTTACAGCCTCTGCATTTACTGTTCAAAGTGATTTTCCATGGCAAGGTTCTTTGGGCCTAAAGGTGTGATTTAGTTTTGAACAAAAATCGGAAAAGGGGAGCACGGCTCTTTTGGAATCCTCAACACCAGCTAACTCTTCAGCTCTTCAAGGCTGGTGTTGCTACCTAGGTTGGGCCTAATATCAGATTAACAGCTGTCGAAGAGGGAACAGTCTCATCTAAGTTGCCTTTTTAGACTTTCGTTAGCATTCAACTGGGCGTCCGACACTGGTCCAGTTTCTCAGCATTACGACGGGAGCACCGTAGTATCTGTCAGGAAACACACCTCCACTGTATGAGATTCTGCTGACGTGAAGTTCTTACCTACCACGTCTTTGTGCGGTAGCATTTTGCAGCAAGTAGAAAAGGAAGTGAAAGGGCCCACTTTTTGTACACTAGTAGTTTCCTTGCTATACCACAGCTGAGTCAGCTCCTAAAAGGTATGTTAATTAGGTTCTAGATTGAGTCTAGAGCTGAGAAACTACTCAATAGTGTAGTCCGGTGGCCTTCATGTGGAGAAGATTAGTCTAAAACGTTGGTTCCTGGTTCTGATCCTGGAGTAGCTCTGCCTTGCACTCTTAGAGCTTCCCCTGCTGCCAACCCTGCAGCGAACAAGTGCTTTCTGAGAAACCGAAGAACAAAAAAACATGATATCAAGGCCATTGCTTCTCCAGTGCCAGGTGGTATTTGAAAAAGCAGGAATTCTTGGTGTAGCCAGATAAACTCAAGCATGTCCAGTATGAAAAACAGAACTTTGGGCTCATGTTATTGGGTTAAGTGAGAAATCCTGCTTTGTGAAATAGCTTCCCATGATTGAGAACCACTGATCTAAAGAAGCTTTTGTTTTGTGACACTGTAGAAAGGTAGAAACTTCAGGCTGGTTCCCAAGGATCAATGTTCAATAGGTTCTTGGTTGAGTGACTGATGTTTAGGTGCAAAACCGCTTTCTTCACTGTGCCCTTTTCATAAAATCGCAACCTAACCCACCTCGCCTACTTTTTGGCTCAACATCAACATGCATATCAATAAACTGGTGTACTTTGTGACTTTTTTTTTTTTTACTAACCATTTTCATGTACAGTATTTTGCTGAGATTATCTGATATTTACAGAGGAGAGATGTTGTAAATGAATGTGTAATTTATTGGCTTTATAAATAAAAATTGGACTTCAGTCAAACGTCTGGGTTGTCTTGACATTTTCTGTTAAGTCACGATGACAAAGTTAACAAACAAAATGCAGCCTCTGCATTTAACTCACACCGTGCAGCAGTGAGGAACCATATCCAGCACCCGGGGACCAGTGGTTGAATCCATGGCCTTCTGATCTTGGGGCCCTTACCACCAGACCACTGCTTCCCCAAGTGGTTATTAAGTCACTTATCCCAGCTGGACAGGTCACCAGTCCATCACAGACACACACATCTACAGGCAATTTAGCATCTCCAATTCTCCTGAAGTGCACGTCTTTGGACAGTTGGAGGAAGCCAGAGCTTCCTCACGGAGGAAACACAGACACGGAGAGAACCCAGACCGTCCCGCCTGGGAATTGAACACAGGACATTCTCACTGTAAGGCAACAGCACTACCCACTGTACCACCCTAATTCTTTTTTCAATCCGTCTGGTTCAGAAGTTTTGGCTCCAAACTCAAATGTTCAAATGAAATCCTTCCTGTGCAGCCCCACGTGTTCTAAGCAGCGGATTGTTCAAAGTAATATCAGGATGTGAAATATTTCAAAACTTTGTGAAATTTCACATGGCCTGTTCTGGCCTTTAACAACAGATTACTCATTTTCTTTTTATTTCATTTCCTTTTTTCACCTCAACTTGGGCACAAAGTGTATATGAACAGCACCACAGGTTACAAAGGTGCACACATTCTTTACTTTAAGTCCAGATACCTTAATAAAACTAAAGTAAAGGTGCTGATTAAACTTTACTCACGTAAGAAGTACAAACTCAGACTCATGCTTTGTGAAGGATATTTCTACCATTTCTGGAGAGCACACATGAATAAATGTGAACGAGTGTCCCATTATGTGGTGTTTGGATAAACGAAGAAGTGAAAGTGACAACCCTTGTCATTGCAAGGTCACAGCACTGCACAATGAACCACAATGAAATTGGACCTCTGCTTTTAACCCATGCACACAAACACTGTGCAGCTATTGAAAGCGCCCAGGGAGCAGTGATGGGGACGGTACCTTGCTCAGGGGCACCTCAGGGCAACCTACTTTTTGAGGGAATCGAACCCACAATCTTCCAATGCAGGGCCAACTCCCTAACCACTAGGCCACCGCTGCCCCATAAGGATGCCCTGAAGGATAACAAATAAGCCTACACTTGGCGTCTTCTATAGGTCTACATTTAACGGGCCTTTTTTTGCTCTCCGCAACACTCTATACACAGAGTTATTCTTAATGGGTCGGTTCAGGTGAATTGGGAGCTGGGATCGATCAATCATTTAGAAAGTGTATAGGAACTTCTCTTCTTTCACTCTCTCTCACTCATTATCTGAACGGCTTATCCTTAGTCGGGTCGTGGATGATGCTGAAGCCTGAACCAGCTTTCACAGGGAGAAAGGCAGAGAAACACCCTGGACAGGTTGGCAGTCCATTGTAGGACACGTTTACACCTAGGGGGCGATTTAACATCTCCATTCAACCTGACGTCTGTCTTTGGACTGAGGGAGGAAACCCACAGACACAGGGAGAACAATACAGAAGGGACAGGTGGGACAAGATATTAAAATATGTGTGTGTGGTCCTGAGTTCACATCCCAGGTTGCTTAATTGCTTGCCTATATATATAGGCCAGTGCTATAATTAGATCTTTCTTACTGGCAAAGCACTTTAATCAGGTGTGTTTAATAAAGTAGTATGCAGTCTTTGTCCTTTCTGGACAAAGTGTGAAATTTGGGACAAGGCCTCATATATAAATGTAAAGACCCCCACGCTCACTTGGATCGCAAGGTGGTGGCTTTCTAACAGTTCTCAGAGTTTGAAAACAACAACAGAGGGAAGAGCCTTTTCCTTCAAAGCCCTCCATCTCTTCCAGCTAAAGTCGGGTTGGGTGGGCGGGAGGATGGGTTCCCCTTTTGAGTCTTGGTTCCTCCCAAGGTTTCTTCCGCCTGTTTTAGGGAGTTTTACCTCTGTTGCCTTCAGCATTACACACTTTGGCTCAAACCTGGATTCTGTAAAAAGAGCAAAAATAAAACTGACTTGACTTGAATCTCAAAAAGCTCTGCTCTAATGATTATACCACAGGGGATACTTTGTTAATGCAGAAGCCTTCATTTTATGACCTACCTAGTTTGCTGTCTAGGGCATAGGGAGCCTTTTGAGATGGCAATGCAGCCTAATGTGTGCCCCCTAGTGGCAACCAAAGACTGGTTTGGCTGATTAGTTTCAGTCTTAAACAGAAAATACACAACACCTGAAATTTGGGGGGTGGACTTAATCCAATCAAATGCTCAAATGCTCTCAGTAGGGCTGCAGACCTTCAGTATCCAGAAACAGTGGCTGTCCTTCAGCTGTGGAGGGAGTTAACTGTTACCTGTACTATATTTTTACTGATGGGTAGTCAAGGTTGGGTCAGTTACCTGAATATTGAAGAGGAGATTTAAGTGATATGTTAGGCTGGTTTGTTTATAGAACATGAGTGTAAGGGTTTTTGTGGAGATTTCCCAAAGCAGGGTCTCTGCTCCAAAATATCACTTTTCCAAATTGGGGTCTTATCTTTCAAATTTGTTGTTAAATTATACCTTTTGGAAACCTCTCTGTGTAATATCTTTAACAATTAGGGGGAAACCAAACACATTGAATCAATTAGGGAGACTTTTTTTATTTGGCCTAAGGCCCTCCATGGTTATTTTTCTCACAATATACTGCTCTTTAGGTTACAGATACACTGGCTCTCCTGGTGAGCCCTCGTGCTCACTTAGTGAAGGGACAGCCCAGGTAAATGTCTGCTGTAGCATCCTTTTACACTTTTTTGGATCTATTTTTATGTTCAGTTTGTTTCTCCTGCCCACAGAGATTGCGGATTTTATCTGTGCTTCCCTGCACAGTGTCTCAGCTCATGGCTGCCACTGAGCGAAAGGAGGCCTTCTTTATAAAAGGGCTAGAGATCAACCAGGTGAGATAACAGGTGATCGGGGAGCTTTCTCTCCCAAAATAACCAGGGCTGTGTCTGAATTCATGATTTTTATTTCTCGTTGTAAGTAAAGATCCAGAATCACAGGGGGGCTTATCTGATCATTCAGGCCAAACAGCATGCAAACAGGGACTCATCATGACCGTAATACCATCCATACCTTTCCTTCACTGTGGTTTGGATAAATGTTTGGTCAGAACAAAACTTCACACCATGCTCTGGAGCTTTTGAGTGAAGCACTTAAACATTCTGATTGGTCGCTGCTGACCTGTGCAACAGCTTTCTGATAAAGTTTACTGGACTTCCACTTCAGCCCTAACTTGCATAGAAAATGAATGCTCTCCCTGATGCTCTCACCACTGTGAATGCAGTTATTCTCCAATGAAAAATGCTGCTTGAAAATTCATTCAACTTATTATGAAATTTCACACATTAAGCCTGATACTGTTCTCCCTTGAAGGGTCATGGTTTCCTTTAGAATTTACAGCCAAACTCGAAGCTCCTCTCCGAATTAAAGCCCAGGAGAGGCGCATCATAGTAAAATGAAATTCCTATCACAATGTTTCCCATACATTTGCTGTTATTTCATGTTTTTGATTGGGCAGTTCTGTTCCTCTTGAGTTACCTTGCATTGTACTCTAAATATATAAACCGGGCAAAAAGGAGGCTTAATGCTGTTTTAAGTGTTTTTAAAGCAGCCTGGAGAGCCCATAAAGGACACACTGCAAAGTACTTTTCCACAAGGATGCTGTCAGTTTCCTGGAAGAGCAAGGCAACAGATGCAGTGTTCATACAGGTCAGTACTGCTGAAGCTTCACAAAGTATATCAATGTCTTCATATAGGTGACTGTGGTGGGAATCGTCAGAAAGACCAAGCCGGGAACGGGGCATGTTGTGTATTCTCTGGATGACATGACTGGACTTCCTCTAGATGTTAAACAGTGGGTGGATCTTGAGGTACAATGACAATGTTCTGTTTACTTTAATAGAGTAGATCTGCTTCATTCAATATGCCTGAATATTACTTCATATCCTATATACCTAGGATGCTGGTGTGAATGGCAGCGTTATTCCTCCAGGGACATACATCAAAGCTGTGGGCAGTCTTCGCTCCTTTCAGGTGTTCTTTAATGTCTCTGTCAAGCATGTCAAACTGCACTCCTTCTGGGCCATAGCTCTATAATAGCGTTTTCCCTCATTTAATTCAGGAAAGTCTTTCTGTTTGGATGATTTGTTAACAAGGTGTGCTTAATGAGACCTAAAACTATATTCTGTGGTCCATAAGATGAACTTAAATGTCATTCAGTGACTATTTCCCTGAAAAATTATCGTGAATGTTAACGAGGAGTGTCTTGCCTCCAGTAACTTTTACTTCTTATATTGTTAACATTTTTCTATTTGAAGGACATTTTACCAAGTATCTGCAATATAATGCAAATGTAATTTGGAGTGGGTTGATTTTCAGTTCCAGAAAAATATAGCGGGTTATTGTTGACAGTGGTGGTAAGACGCCAGACATCCGAGCTTAATATCAGAATATGGGGCCTAAAGCCTCGAATCTTACTGAGGTTGAGTGCGTTCTTGGCTGATAGGTATGTTAAAGGTATTATAAAGATGTTCTGCTAAGCAAACTAATTGCCACTATTTTGTGATCATGATAATTGCAGGTGGCTTTGGATGCAAGGCTGTATTTACATAGAAATCAGAACTGCTACCACCACAGTTGTAAATTTGGTTAGTGTCTCTACATTGAACAATTTTGAAAACATTGGGCATCAAACTGTGAAAGTGAGAAATGGACTAAGAATGCCATCTTGGCTGGTCATTGTTATGGGTTATAATTAATGTTATAATGACACTAATAAAATTACAACTGATTTGGGATCAGGGATTTAAGTGAAGTAAAGAACAAACACATCCATATTGAGATTTGTCATCTGTTTTAGACTTGTACAGAAAGGATGAGCTTGTGCCTGTTTGAAATCATGCACTTTGTCCACTTCAGCAGTTTTATTGTTTATTAGCATCACAGGTCAATGTTGGCTTTCAGCGTCCGCCGTGTGGAGGACCTTAATGAGATCACCTCACACATGCTGGAGGTGGTTCAGGCTCATCTGCTTAATGATAGCAGCTCTTTCACTGTGGTGAGTGTGATCCCGTGAGCCGTGGTGTGACTGGTGCCTGTTTTTAACCTCAGTTTGACTGAGCTTTGTGTAATTAAAATCCTGAGCAATATTGGCTGGACTATTGTATTCATGTCGATGAGGAAATGTAAAAACATTCAATAAATCAGTGGATTAATGCAAGGTACCTTAAGTCCTGCAGTTCTCCAGAAAATTGCATTTTGGTGATGTCAACAGCATGTGGAATTAGAGGAAAATGATATTTTATGGCAGTTTAAGTTCATGAATAGTTGCCCTTTATTTGACATCTGAAATTCTGCTACCCTGTTGATCAAGCCTTGACTTGAGTGCACAATAAAAACCAACCTAATCCTGTTTCTACTACTGCTGGTATAGACGATGAATTTAGTGGATTAATCTTTTACTTAACCACAAAAAAAAAAAACATGGCCTTTGTCATCTATATATCTTTTGATGCTTTTTCTAGATGAAGACTATGACCACAGCTAAGAGTTCAGCAGATACAAGGGAACCAACCTTTTATGGTTTCACTGCTGTTCAGAGCCAGGTAGGTGTTCTTAAGGCCACCTAATTGCCCTTTCTGACTGAACCAAACAGCTTAAATCTTGTTTTTAGTTGAGTAGCCTAGGTATGTTAAGACCATGCGAGAAGTAGTGTGTTTTTTTTTTTTTTTTTTTTCCCTTCTGAATTGCTCCGACTTTTGCATAGGCTTGCAAATTGGTGTTATTGTGTCAGAAATATTAGAACCAGAATCACTATTTTGCCGATGTTAGACAAATGAGATGTCTTAGGCAAACAAAGACCTGCAACATGCTAGAGAAACTATCTAGATTACAAATTAAATGAGATTTTAACTAAGGTAATGGGAATAAAATAACCAAGTTAAACATCTAGAAAGTATGAATGGAGGAAAGACATGACCATATGAAGGTATATATCTGTGCAAAGGAACACGTGTTCAGCGGAGTCTGAATGAAAGGCAAAGTTTGCAAAGTGTCACAGTTGTGGAGGAAAGCTGTTTGCATAGCTTTTAAGATTTTGTTGCTTGTCAGCTACAATAGCTTTGTAGATCCAGTGCTACAACCTAGGAAGTGATCAGATATTCCTTTGCTGATCAACCACTTTTGGAATAAGAGCAAAATTTTAGTTGAATCATCACTGGTCAGTCAAGATATAGTGCTGATCATTAGTACTTTGGAGAGTCTTATTTAAATGGGTGAGGCCCACAGTAGCCAGACCATGTCCCTCCAAAGCACTTGACAGAAACTGTTCAGTGTGTTAAATAAAATTTCTGTATACAATCTGTAGGTTTTTAACCTGATTAAAAGCTGTCCTTTGGTTGAGGGCATCAGCGTGCAGAGCTTAAGGACCACACTCAAATCTCTCTCCTCTTATGATATCAGGTAATGGTTTCCTTGCTCATCTAGCAAGGGTTTTTTTTTTTTTTTTTTTTTTTTTTTTTTTTTTCTCCCCCTTTTTTCTTTAAATAAACCTCATTATAGGCTTGGAGCAATTCATTTTGCTATTTATATTAATGAGATCTCAAAAATGATTCATTAGAATTAGTCATTGCCTCTGCATCATCCTGAAGTTAAAGGTCTTATTGGTACGTCTAAGATTTATTAGGTGGTCGTTTGACGTGACAGTGAATCGTGCCTCCAAAAATTCTCTCGTTCTTAAACCTAATTTCTTTCCTTTCTAGGAATTGCTTGAAGTTTCTTGTAAATGAAGGGCACATTTTTTCAACTATTGATGACGCGCACTTCAGGTCTACTTATTTCTAAACACCCTGGTGGTTTATTTTGAAAGCAGAATCTGCGCCATTCAGATTTACATGTACATATTTGTAGTTGAGTCAGAGGAACTTTTGTAGAAGAGAAGGTGTTTTACACATGACTGTATAAACACTCAAGGGTAGAAGTTTAGGCCTCCCGGTCAAATTAAGCAGCTGATTTTTCAGCACATTTGAAAACCCCTAGAACCTAAAGGTGACTCACACACGTTTATGGCTTTTTTTTATTTATTTTTTTCTCTCTAATGAGCAGATAATTGTAAAAAGTAAAGTCATATGTAGAAAAATGCGGTGTTTTACGCTGTTATATTGATTCTTTTTTTTTTTTTGTTTTTCCCTCTCCCCTCCAGTGTTTTTGTTGCTTTATCATTCTTACAGAGGTTAGATGAAGTGTTTTGTGGAAAAGGGGTATTTCCTACATCTTATGTATTTTTTTTTTTTTTTTAAATAGGCCTACTATTCATGTTCTAGATGTTTTTGGTTTTTGTGGTAATGTCCTATACTTGCAATGCTGTAGCCCACACAGATATGAAAATTGCTTGCACAGCTCAGTAAGGGGGTGCTGATAAACTGATTAGTTGGATTGGGTGTGTTCAGGGCAGGGGTGCTCACAATGGGATTGGGGAAACAGCTTTAATAACGTAGAGTGTAAGGAAATGGCCTATAATTACAGGGCAATAGATTATTCACTTAATAATTCTTTGTAATTATTACGATAACCTTGTATTCCTCATTTGACATTTTCTAAAGAACAAACTGATTGGTCCAGTGTGTCTCGTGTTTCAGCTCTGATGTTTTCCCAAGATGAAAATAAAATATATTTACGGATGTGCTTATTCTTCGTGAAAGTGACAACTCGTCATTGTGAGTACATGGCACAACATGCAATGAACCAAAACGAATTGAAGCCTCTGCATTTCACCCAAGCACACACGTGCAGCAGCGGACAGCTTTTGAAATGCCCGTGGAGCAGTGTTGGGGGTGGTTCCTCAGGGCAGCCTACCAGTGTGGGATTCACACCCACGACCTTCTGATCCTGGGGCCAGCTTGCCAACCGCTAGGCCACTGTTGCCCCGTTCTTGTATATCCAGTGATTATTGTCTGAAATAATGCTTATAGGCATGCTGCTTCCTAATGGATCCTCTTAAAATTTAAAGATTAAAGTAAAAACTGATTGTATTGTTCAGTGTAAGGGAATTTATTTTTTTTCTTTCTTTGAAAGGCTGTTTTTACTCATGACTTTGAGCTTTGCATTAATCTCATTGTGGAACAGGATCAAAGTTGGCATTCGAGCAGTGCTGGATTGTGATCATTTTCGTTTTAAATTTAAGTGACAACTTGGAGTGTTGCGGAATCGAGTAAACGTGTATGTAGACTTTAACAGCAGCACTCCTGTTGCAATTCAAAATCTTTCGGGTCCACTCTAACAACCTATGCCAATAACATTTGAATTGCTCCATTCAGATTGCTCTTTATGCAATAAAGGGAAACACCCTGGACAGGTCAGTCCATCCTAGGGCGGACACACAAACATCTACGGGCAATTTAGCATCTCCGATCCGCCTGACGTACATGTCTTTGGACTGTGGGAGGAAACCCATGCAGACATGTGAGAGCATGCGCACACCCTAATGCTGCATGGGAATCAAACCCAGGGCCTTCTTGCTGTGAGGGGATGGTGCTGATGGTGCGCTGCATGTTAACAGGATGGTCTAATGTTCCTGCCACGAGTCCCCTGAGTGTTGCAGTTTAGGAATGTTTTCTAGTTTCACAGGCACATGGCTTTAATGATATCTGCTTATGTGGCCATATTCAGTCTTTCATTTTATAAGTACAAATATTTTAATCAATTATCGTCTTCTGGGATTAGGACTGAGAGAAAAGAGGAAAAATCTTTGAAACAATGCCTTGTGGATCACTGGTGATAAGTAGTGTACATCGGTTTTTCTTTACCTGTCATGCACTGTGGGTAACAGTATAGTGCGTCATCTAGGGAACGTGAATTGTCTAAAGAATTGGGACACTACAAACAGCTGAAACATTAAGAATACTAGATGTTAAGTAGGGAGTGAATGTGAACACAGCCCTGGTGTTTAGCTGAGAAAGCTCCCTGATTACCAGTTACCTCACTAGTTGTTCCCTAGGATTATGGGTAAAAGTGAAGTCCCGAGAATTAGGGCAACGCCACAAACGTTGAGCACTGGACAGCAAGAAGGTTGTCAGTTCAGACAGAGCTCATGAAGTAGCTGAAATTCAGACAAGGCTTTTAAAAACTACAACTCCCAGCAAGCACTGCGTCGCGCGGGCCCCGCCCACGAGTCGATACTCATGAGCCCGAGCCAGCCAAGATGGCGGCGAATCCGAGCATAAACACACCGTTTTTCGACTGTCCGTCATGGTAAGGATGAAGGCTGTGACAGTGTGTTCAGTATGAAGTACAGAAGCGTTGAGTTTGTGCTTTTTATATTTGTGTAATTGCGTCCTGTCTCCTGCACAGGCGATAAACATGACTAACATCGTGCATCACCTGTCATCCTGACTCCAGCTGCTGCAGCTTTATGTGTCTGTTTTAGACTGTTATATGATTTATTTATTACTATAAATCATTTTGCACTGTGCCTATCGCCCTGCAAATTTAAGCTCCTGCATGCAGGACGAACATGAACCTCGAATCACAAGCTGTCTCACTTGAAGGTGGGCGTGTGAATCAGCCAAAGCAGCTCCGTGTAGAAACAAACATAAAAGTCTTTGCACACTTTTAGTCACATTCAATAAACTACTGTCCAGCGGGAACTTGTGGCGTGAGAGGTCCACCCTCGGTGAAGAGATCCAGCTTCTTATGCACCAGGTTCATTTTCAGCTTGGTTGCAACATGCAAGTGAAATGAAAGTGACTAATTGTCATTGTGACCACAGCACAAAATAATTCCTCTGCATTTAACCAAGTCATGCAGTGGATGGCCATACATCCAGTGAGCAGTGCTGGGGACAGTACCTTGCTCAAGGGTAAATCAGGGTAGCCTACTTTTCTGGGACTTGAACCCATGAACTTTTGATGATAGGCTAGTCCCTAACCGCTAGGCCATCACTGCCCTAGGATGGGACGGACAGGTTCATTCTCGTTCCTCAGTGAGCAAATTGTGGTTCTTTCTCTCTTTTAAGTGCTCCCTTTTAACAACTGCGGTGTTTGTCTCTAGGGCAGGAAAACCGCCCCCTGGACTTCATTTGGACGTGGTTAAAGGAGATAAGTTAATCGAGGTAAGACCTCTGTTCTGGAAAATGGTGCTGGACAATGTGGAAAAAATTCCAGCATTGTGATTATATTGTTGCATATAGTGATAAAAAAACAACCACAACAACAACAAAAAAAGCAGGTTGTAACCCCTTCAGCAAATTAAAGAAAATGTAAAACTCAAGATAGCTTGATGGATGGAAAGGTTTAGTTTCACGCAAGAGCCTCAGCTGTAACAAGAATCCACAAGCCAAGTGAATGCGAGAGGCTAAAACTGTGGAGGAATTCGGCCACCACTCTTAAAGGTCATGCTTGAGCAAATTAAATGCGGTTGTGTCATAATATTGTGCTGCAAGGGGTTCAAGTTAGATTTTGACAAAGGCTTGCTGCTAAACTGTCATTCTGCTCAAATCTGTCATCAACGGTCTTACCATTTTCAGAAACTTATCATCGATGAGAAAAAGTTCTACCTGTTTGGGAGGAACCCAGACCACTGTGACTTCACGATAGACCATCAGTCCTGCTCACGTGTGCATGCGGCGCTCGTCTACCACAGGCACCTCAAGAGGGTCTTTCTCATTGACCTCAACAGCAGTGAGTTCTGGAACTGATGAGGACCTTTTGAAACAGAGACATGGACCTCTTTATTAAAGCATGAAAACATCTCAGAAGTTGTAACTTAAATAATTTCTAGTTCCTCCTTCTGTATAGATTAAATGTTCAGGATGTGCATAAATCTATATGTAATTTAATGACGTGCATCAGAAAAAAAAGATGTACACAGGTCTCCCTCTTAATCTAAATCAAGACAGGCAGCCTGTTGGTGTCTGGGCCCTTTTTAGTTTTGAATTAGAGCTCTATGTAACAAGTATCAGATGCCTTTAACACCCAAAATCACTTTTATATTAGCTTTAGAGCTCCAGTGCAGAAAAACTACATATGACTTACAGGAAACCTAGTGTAGTTTAGGGGCTTTGGATTCTGCAACAATGCCTGTATGAAAAATCACAATGTAATAGTTCTCCTCCTTTCAGCTCATGGCACCTTTTTGGGCAGAATCCGACTGGAGCCCCATAAGCCTCAGCAGGTGCCTATTGACTCCACCATGTCTTTTGGGGCTTCCACGCGAGTGTACACCCTTAGAGAGAAGCCCCAGACGCAGCCCACCACTACCACAGGAGACAGTGGGGTTGAGGATGAGGAGCTGAAAGGACTGCTGGGGCTCCCAGAGGAGGAAACTGAGTTAGATGTGTGTGCTATTTATGTTTTTTTTTTTTTTTTTTTTTTTTTTCTTTTTTTTTTCCCCCCTTCAGGTATTAATCCTCAAGAACCCTGATCAAGTGTTTTTTTTTTTTTTTTATTGCTGCATGAGAATAAGCTTCCACTTAAGGTCTTGCCAAACTGTCGGGAAATCATGTCAAATGATTGTTACTGACACATAATAACAATCGGTCTTGTGTAATGATGAGCAGTATGTTTAAATTGCTGTAATGTGTCTTATAAAATATCATCAATACTTAGTGTTGTGCTGTGTCTGGAAAAAGTCTATTTCTTTTTCTGTTTTTTTATTTTCAGACTATTTTTCTGCATAAAAGTCCATTTAATGGATATATTTGCCTTATGTTTGCCACCCCTGGGGTTAGACATTTGTAATACAGCAAGAAGAATAAAAGGGAAATAGATGTGTTAATGTATTTGCCATACTTCTGTTACACCTTCTATTACATGCTTGAGTTGTAATTAGGACATGTAAGTCGCTCTGGATAAGAGCGTCTGCTAAATGCCGTAAATGTAAATGTAAATGTGGTGCGTTGTCAGCTCCGTTAACTCTGATGTTTTGATCTAGAACTTGACCGAGTTTAACACGGCCCATAACAAGCGCATCTCCACCCTCACCATTGAGGAAGGCAACCTGGATATCCAGAGACCAAAGAGGAAAAGGAGAAGCTCTCGAGTGTCCTTCAGCGAGGAAGAAGAAATTATTAATCCAGGTACACGCATAAATACACCAGACCGTTATTTATTTTCAAAATGGTCCATTTTCATGGATGGACAGAGTAAAGTTTGGGGGCTGCTAGTAACAAAATGAGCTGCATTCTGTACCTGTAAACTTCTAAAGTGCATCTATACAGTGGTGCTATGGTCCATGGGCAGTGTTGCAGAAAAACAGCGTGATTACAAGGTATCTTAACAGTGCAGACTCATTATGACATTACAGCTTCACCCAAATATATTACTGACTTAATATTATTGACTTAAATGTAATTGTATCCCAGATCGCTGCAGTAATATCTGAAATTGGCAGCCACAAGATGAAATCATGATTTACACACTGCTGAACATCGTTGTACTTAATTCCTGGAATATTTCCATATTTTAGCAGTTTGGATATTTCCTCATTCCATCCTGTTCGTGTTCTGGCTTGTTGATGGAGATTGTTCCCTTTTGTGCTTCGTGTATTTTCAGAGGATATTGACCCATCGGTAGGGCGCTTCAGAAACATGGTGCAGACAGCGGTCATTCCCCTTAAGGTATAAATTGGAATAGAACCTCACCTTTTCATCCTTTTTGAGATTCTTTAAACTATTTATTTTATTTTTAAGTTATTTCAGAAGATATGCATTGAAATGCGTATTATTTGAAAAATGTTTCATATCAGCTTTATTTTAAAAGTAAAATCCAGCCCAGTTGATAATCCCTTAAAAGAGTAGAAGGGTTCTGCAGGGTTGTGGCAAAACTCAAAACTTGCTTCATTAACCAGCATAACTTGACTATTCTCTGGGCTTTGTATAAATCAGACTTACACAGTTAATCTGCAGCATGAATTGATTTCTGAATCATGGACAGAATGCAATGCCGTTATTTAATTTCTTTTCTTTTGAACAAATATGTTTTGTTAACCATACTTTGATGCTTTTGCACTTAAGCAGTCATGCATCCTGTGCAGTTTTTGTCATTTTGCTTTAGCAGTTAGTCATTGACCAAACAAGATTTATTTCACCCAAATAAAAACGAAAACTTGACTGTATTAGCAAAACCATTTTGATATAATAATTCTCGGTTTTATTGATCATTATTACTGTAGGTTTAGGAGCCTGACTAGACAAGAACAAACAATCCACCATTAAATTTATCAAGGAACAAGCGAAAAATCTTAACTATTTGGTTAAAAGTAAAAAATAAAATTAGATCATTAAAGTTTATTGCGTGCTGTTCCCATGTATCACTGTTACAATGTTTTTTTTGTAATCTGCATTTGCAGAAAAAGGTACAGGCCTATTCCCAAGACATACTAAGAAAATGGCATTTTAAGATAAAACAAGTAATCATGTTATATGCATTAGTTCTTTGTCTCTGCTGTGGTTTGATAAAGCCGGAAAAAGAAAACACAATCCAGCATTTCATTCACTGCATTGTACTAAACCCATTTCACCATGACTAATTATGCTCTCTTTGTTAGGAAACTGTAGAAACTGTTTTCTGTAGAAACGGTCAGTTTTCTTTAACTACTGACTACAGTACTGTGCAAAAGTTTTAGGCAGGTGTGAAAAAATGCTGTAAACAAAGAATGCTTTCAGAAATATAAATAATGATTGTTTGTTTATTTTTATCAATTTACAAAATGCAAAGTGAGCAAACAAAAGAAAAATCTAAATCAAATCAATATTTGGTGTTACTACCTTTTGCCTTCAAACCAGCATCAATTCTTCTAGGTACACTTGCACAAAGTCAGGGATTTTGTAGGATTATAGTCGGTGTATGATTAATCATACAAGTATGATTATGACCAATTTTACCAAACAGGTGCTGATGATCATCAGTGTCACACGGAGGTTGAAACACAGTCATGTTTGGAACGACCCACCAGCCGAGTTCCTTCAAAACTGTGTGCAAGTGTACCTAGAAGAATTGATGCTGTTTTGAAGGCAAAGGGTGGTCACACCAAATATTGATTTGATTTAGATTTCTCTTTTGTTCATTCACTGCATTTTGTTGATTGATGAAAATAAATGATTAACACTTCCATTTTCTAAAAGCATTCTTTGTTTACAGCATTTTTTCACACCTGCCTAAAACTTTTGCACCGTACTGTAAGTTCACAATATGCTCTAAAATATCACAATATCTTTGTCACAACGCTAAACCTAACTAGATCGGCTAACATCAACCATTACGTGTGTCTAGCACTTAAGTTACTCTGTGTTTTTAATCTACTGTACCACAGAAGAAGAAATTTGAAGGCCATGGCACTCTTGGCCTGGAGGACAGTGTGGCACGGCGAATGCAGAACTTCCCCCTCAGCTCGGGACTTTATGGGGATTTGCCCCCCACCAGCCACGAGGCAGGAAACCAGGGGGCCGGAGCACAGTCTGGCTCGGCCATGCTGGGAGGGTTACCGCTTCCCTTCCCCAACCCAGCTCCTGAGGTGGACCTCTCCCCAACCTCAGTACAGCCCCCTGCCATACTGAACCCGACCCCGGCCCCTGGACCCTACACAGCCGAACCGCTCAATGAGCCTCGCAAGAAGAAGTACGCCAAGGAGGCGTGGCCTGGCAAGAAACCCACCCCATCTCTGCTTATCTAGCATGTTTTGCTGGATGCCATAGCAACAGACTTATACCAGGGCATGTGCGTGACATGTTCGAGTTCCATGTCCACATCATGTATCGCACTTATCAGCTTTTGGGTTTAAAAAATGTATTGACATCTTTTCAAATCTTGTCAAGTAATCTGTTAAGGCAGTCAGTTCTTTGACATTTACACTGGGAGTTAATATCTTCAATGGACATCTCCAGAGGGGCCATGGATTTCTAAAAGCTGATGACAGCAGTGTCTTTTGGGACTATGGGACTTGGTCCTTTACTAAGGTGTACTTTAGAGATGATGGTAAAACCACATCTTCTGTTCTAAACATGTAACCACACATTCACTTTCACAATCCCATTTATCTGGATTGTGGCTTTGAGTTTGCGTGAGTTGAGCTAATAAGGTTCCGTTTTTGGTAACTATGACTAAAAAACTACATCATTAACCTGTAATGGCAATGCCAACAGGATGCACTGTGAATGTAGGGTTGGCTTTGTTTTGAACATGTGTTTAGTGTTTTTTTTTTTTTTGGGCAAACCTTTTCTCTTGGTAATTGAAACACAGCCGATTTCATTGCACCATTAAATGGCAGGTCAGTGCAGTAGCTGGTAGATCCTGTACTAAATCACTTAAATTGTTTAGGCTAAATACTACATGAATTGCAATATTTGTTTTCTGAAATATGTCCATTACTGTAACTATACGGTTTACTCCCTAGAGAGGAAATCGCTGCCGCGATGCACAAAAGAGGAAAGCCCTTCACACTGCATTGGACATGCTACAGTATCCGCATTGTGTGTTATTGGAAAGCAACAAGGTGTGGAGTTGTAAAGTGTGTTTTATATTTTTATATCCGAGTATGTGTTTTGGAACGGTGTTTCCTGCCTGATGTGTGTGAAAAAGACTGCGAAAACGAGTGGAGGAATTCCTATACCTTTGTTTGATATTTGTCTAATAAACTGGATTCCCAATAAGTCATGATGTCTTTTCTGGAGGTGTTTATTCTCTGGTGGCATCGTAGTCCTCTGATTCGTTCTGTCATGTCGTAAAGGATTTAGTCATTTGGTAAAGAGGTAAATAAGAACGCTTGCTTGAATTAAGGCAGACAGAGTGGGATATTTGATTTGGTTTGCTTTGGAGATTCTTGAAGTTGCTTAAGATGTAATAGTGCAGCAGTGTTGAGATGATCCTTCATTATTGTTGAGAGGCGTCTTGTTCACTAGAGGGCGCTTAGAAACAAATTAATCATTGTCTTGTTGAGGGCCGACAGTCAATCAAATGTCGCTGTTGCTTCCACTATCGCAGTAGTCCTGGACCATAAAATTGTCCTGCACCTTTTGCAGTTCTTTTCCTTCTTTAATTTGGTTCTCTTAATTTCCTGTTGCAATTGTGTAAGTCTGCTGAAGATAGTATTACGCTTACTGTCTTCAAAGCTTTTCTCAGATCATCTCCCAATCATCTCCTCCATGTTGAAAGAGCTACTTTTCAGTGCCTTGTGTTCTTTTTCTGTCATGCTAAGGTTAGATGAGAAGTGATTGAAGTGCCCCAACAGAACACCAGGGGTCTCCCACGTTCCTCAGTGGCAGCACTGGCCCGCCGGCTCAGATAAATGGCACCTCATTAATCAAATCTGCATGACTGCACTCAGGTTGCCATGGCAATAATTATCAGAGCTGCCTAATTAACTTTCTCAATTGCTTAATGATATACGACCCTATGAACTCCCTCATTTCTTCTCTCTCTCTCTAATTCAAGTTGGGTTTTTTCTCCTTTCTTTTTTCACTCTCTGTGTTAACCCATGACCGCCGTTTTATTAGACGCAAAATAAGAACAGATTGCCAGTTGCAGGGATGTTAAACCAGATTTGCATGCCAGTGCTTGGTAACCTTCGCTGCTCTGTACCACACTTGAAATGAAAGTGGGAAGAAGGATAGAAAATGTCTCTGTCACATATTTTTAGGTTCTCATCATCAAGCGTTCACATCTGTTAATAATATATCAGTCGCCTATATGTCGTGTCCCTCTGCATGACGTAAGTTTCATTGCTGCAACTTGTTGGGTGATTCAAGGTGAACCTTGGAGTCTTTTTTTGATGCACAGTATGTATCATGTTTAGTTGAGGGACAGCCAGTGGTGTTAGTAGGATCTCAATGGGGGGGGTAAAAGACCCCATACACAAGTGAAAATGATATTTTTCAGTATTAAATCCTGGAAGGCATACCACTCCGCCCACTGCCATAAATGGTTATGATAGACTTACCGATTTGGATTGCAATAATTATACCTTGCATGACCACCATTGGCCAATAAGGTTATGGCTTCCTGAGTCCATACTTTGTTACCTAATACATAAAGTGACTGAATCATGTGCAGTAATTTATATTTTTAGACATATTTTAAGAATTTATTGCAGAATAAATTTGTAAGGACTGGCTTGAAAATTGGGCTTTCATGACGTTTAGGAATTAAGCATAAAAATATTAGTATTTGCTTGAAAAGATTTGCCTTTGGATGCATTATGAGTAAGAAGGGAATAAACAGGCTTCACTGTTCTTATTTAGTGCTGATGTGCGTCACAGGAATATAGTTCAGTTTTAGCCCATACAGAGCAATTGTGCGTTGAAATTTGCAGAAGACTGCTCTCAGTAAATGGAGGATGTGTGCTTATTTTCACTCTGAAAAGTGTTTCTCCGCTTGGCTCCTGGAGGCCCAGTGCTCTAAACACTCATTTCCCTGCTCCAAACACATCTTATTCAACAAATCAGCTCAGGGGAAGGAGGTGTGTAAGGCACTGAGTGTGCCAAAATATGCAGGGTAGAGGAGGACTCTAGGACCGGGGTTGAGAAAATCAACACAATCACACCAAACGTTTATATACAGCTGTATATGAAGTGAAAACTATTGTGAAACACAACAAAATGCAGCCTCTGCATTTAATCCACAAACACCTTGCAGGAGGGGCCACCTATTGAAAGTGCCCAAGGAGCAATGATGGGAATGGTACCTTGCTCAAAGCTACCTCAGGGCAACCTGCTGGTCTGGAATTCAAACCCACAACCTTCTGATCTTCCCTAATCTCTAGGCCACCGCTGTCTATGACAGACCAAACAGAGGTTTGAGCAGACCCATATGCCTCCCTTTTATAAAAATGGGGCAACTGCATATAAAGATATTTTTAATAGTATGCAGTTTGTGAAGAAGCAAGAGGAAAGGCTAAACTAGAAAAAGGAATGTGTAAAAAAGAATGGCTTGAGCAATCCAGCTCATTACCATGCAAGATGCTTTGTGTACTTAACTGGTTTCCATAGTGAAATAATGCCCACCGAATTTTTATAAGGATGCTGTACCTTTTTTGCAAGTTTAGAGGGTTTGATATTGGTGAAGAAGACAGCTGAGCGTGTATGAGTGCATGTGCAGTGATGAAGGTTGGCTTGGGAGGGGGATACAGGTGACCTCGCTTGACAGGCTGAGTGAAGGGGGCTGGCGAGGCAGTGTCAGTGCAGGCTTGCTTGCTGAGTGTCTTGAGGCAGCCAGGCGGAACTCACCGAAACACCTGCTGACACTCTGGTTGCCCTGTTTGCTCGCATATGACACTTGGTATAGTCATTTACGTCACTAAACAGTCATACAGAAACACACACACAAACACACACACCTATCACTCACTTTCCCTTTCCAACTTGCAGGCTTGTTATACTCAAGTTTCATTAAGAGTCTTAGCGTTAATGCAAAACAATACATATAAACTTCAAAACGTTCTAAATCCCTGGAACTCCCCTTTGCACTTTGTATATTGACGGAACAGAGACATGTCTGTGTTGTGTGTTGTTTTGTGGATAAGATCATGGCCAGATAAGGAACTTCAGGCCTTTCACACTGTGTGTTCTTTCATTTGCACTCTGTTCAGCTTTTGCACATTTTTAAAGGTGTTGGTGGATAGCGCTGTCACTTCACAGTGAGAAGGATCTGGGTTTGATTTCCAGCTGGGGCAGGCTGGCTGGTTTCTGTGGAGAGTTTGCATAATCATCTCTCTCTCTAGACGCTCCAGGGTCCCTCGCTTTTGGGCTCTCCTCATCAGCCCACTTCACCGGGTTCCAAAGATATTTTTAGTCAAGGGACTGGAAAGATTAAATGGCAAGCCACAGCTTGAATGAATCCATGATGCTGTGTATTCTCACAAGCAATAACAACCCCAAAACATCACAGTTCATCCATTTCGACAGTGGAGGTGAGGTTCTTTTCTGTAGTAACCAAAAAGCTTTATGTATTATGCTTACTTTATGTATTTATGTATTATGTGATTCTCAAAAGGGAAAGGAAAATATTTCAGGACCAGGCTTAAAAAGACATTGCAAAAACTGGTTCAGTGTGCGGATTGAAGTATTTTGGTCTTGTACACTTTCTACAGCCAGCATCTCCATTACCTGACACTCGATGTGTCACAATTTAGCTGTTGGGCTTCTGTGAAGTTACCAAGGAGAAGAAGATTATCAATGTCATGCCAACACAGAGGCCAGAGAGATTGGAGACGTGCACCTGCATTCTCTTCTCACCATTCAGGCTTCTGCTGCAAATTGATGGGGGGGTTTCAGATGGGATTAGCTGCAGGTGTTGGCTTGTGCCAACTAGAGCTCCCGTTCAGGCCTTCCCTAGGTGCTACTGCTTTGCTGTACTACTCTTTAACTCTTACCTTGTTGGCAAGAGCATAAGCTTAGGTCAAGTAAAGAAACAAATCAAGGGGTAAGGCAAGATTTTAACTGCCTAAAATAGTACAATGCAGCAAATGGGCTGTCATGCCATTCCATGTCATTGAAGTGAAAGTGAATTTTTGTCATCGTGAAATGGGACAGCACAAAGTCAACCACACCAAAATGCCTTCTCTCTATTTATCTTGTACACACGTGCAGTAGGGGACAGCTATATCCATTCCCCGGGGAGGGGGGGCGGTACTTTGCTCAAAGGTAGCTTAGGGCAACCTACTGGCCTTAGGGCAACCTACTGGTACCTTAGGACAACCCATGACCTTCTGATGCTGGGCCCTAGTCACTAACCACTAAGCCACTGCTGCCCCAGAAGAGTTTGATGCATGTCAGAAGTGGGATTCAAACCCATGCCTCAAGGGGAGACTACGACCTGAACACAGTGCCTTAGATCACGGTGTCATCCTGGCGTTTGCACCCGTTTTTGGCATGTTAGTAGATCAGCAATCTAACCCAAAAGATTATGCATCACCCATACATCCAAATTAAATAGATTAAAACTATATTTATCAATGTATATTTAAATGACTCATATTGTCCACCAAGATCTGCAATTCATTATTCAATTCCACTCAATAAATCTCTCCAATAAACTGGTTGCAGCATTTAATCCCATTGACAATGAATTGCACGTACCTGAGAAAACTCTCATCTTTAATCTGACCTGGCACTTGGCTATGGATAAAGAGCAAATACATAAGATGATCGCTCAGATAACTATGTACTAAAATGATCAAAAGGTAGATGCTAAAGCATACAGATTCGATAATGTACCTTATCAGAGTATTCTATATTTCCAGTGTTAGTTAGAAAACAGAGGTTAGGGACTACCACAATTTTTTTACTTTCTCATCATGGGACTAATCCACCATTATTCTTCTCTTGACAGGGATTATAAGGGCAGGGACTGAATATATGAGAAGAATAGACTGTCCATTCATCCATCCATCCATCCATCCATCCATCCATCCATCCATCCATTATCTGCCGCTTGTCCCAAACGGGGTCGTGGGGGAGTGCTGGTGTCCAAGCCAGTGTACACAGGGCAAGGACGGGGGACGCACCCTGGACAGGTCGCCAGCCCATCGCAGGGAGGAGCGGGACGGGGACGGCACCTTGCTCAAGGGTACCTCAGGGCAACCCATTGGGAAGGGGTTCGAACCCCGATCCTCCGATCATGCAGCCTCACCCAAACCACTAGGCCACCGCTGCCCCTCTGTCCATTCATATTATATTATAAATTAATATGACTGTAAATTTGTTTTTGGCTATTTATTCAAGTACAATTGACACTGAACATAAGTACAAATCACACTGAGATTAACACTACATAGATAATATAGTGTAGTAAGGGTGCACATAATACCCTATAAGATGGTTTACATACTCAAATGAATTGATTAACACCATACGTTGAACGCTAGTATAGTTCTTTTTCAAGACGTCTAGAGATGCTTGACTAATGTTTGCATTATTTCTAAATGTAGAAGTTTGTAGTCTCTGGTAATCTCTCTGCATTATCAATAAAAAGCTCCCAAATGCATAAACAGCTCTTCTGTAGGGATATACTGGATGCATCCTTTTCCACACCTGCAACTTATTGGTTTACGTATGGAGCTCCCCATCAAAGAAAAAAACCAGAAGAATGGTTTCATAAGTTTTTTGTTTGTTTGTTTTGTTTTGAGAGCAGAGCTCATTTACATATATGCGTCTGTTAAAAGCGCAGCACAAACACTATTTTTATTAGTGAAAAAAACGTTATTATTATATTAATATTATAATATTATAATAATAATTCTTATTAAATTATTATTATAATACAATTATGATGTTATGAGGATTATTATGTGTAGACAAACCAAAAAGGATGTGAATGTGTGTTTATGACACTCCTTGAAAAATGCAAGGCACCCTTTTCGTATCCTTGTTTGCACCACTTAACCGAGAAGAGAAGAGAAGAAAATGTAACTGAAATGCAACACAATGCAGACAGCCAAGCAGGAAGTATTAGTCAAAGAGTCGTGCACTGCCAGCGGAGCAGCAGCCCCAGCGCTGTGCTTTTGGCCTGACTGCTGCTGTCCTGTGCCAAACACCTCTCTCTCTCTCTCTCGCGCTCTCTCTCTCTCTCTCTCTCTCTCTCTCTCTCTCTCTCTCTCTCTCTGTGACATTGGGAGGCCACATGGTTGGCGATTGTCCAGGACTGTGGAGGAGGCACATTCCTGGGATGGCAATCGGCCCTGCCAGCACAGGAACGCCCAGAGAGTAAGTGAGTGAGAGAAAAAGAGAGAGGGGAAGCTAGGACACATCATAGAAATATTTCAGAGGTAAAGTGGAGGAGAGAAGGTGGAGCTTAGTCAGACATGACAAACAAAAAAGGTGAGTGAAAAAGGGGAATGCTCATTGCTGAGATGAGCAGAGAATAATCAAGATTAAAGTCTTGATTGAGAGCAGCAGAGAAAATAGAGACCATTTACAGCATTTAGCAGACGCTCTTATCCAGAGCAACTTCCAATTTCTGATTACAGGGAAAGTCCCCGTGGAGCAACTTGAGGTTAAGAGTTTTGCTCAAGTGGCAGTGCTGGAGGTGGGATTTGAACCTATGACCTATTGATCCGTAGGTGAGTGTCCTACCACTAGATCACCACCACCCACAGGCCAGGGACAATTAACTGTACAGCAATCAGCCACTGCAATAAATTCACAGTTCAAGTGAACACTTTTTTACAATGGCACCTGCCAATGGGTGGGATTCATTAGGCAGTCAGTTCTTGAAGCTGATGTGCAGAAATGGGCAACCATAAAGACCTGAGCACCTCTGACAAGGGCCAAATGGTGCTGGATACATGACTGAGTCAGAGCATCTCCAAAAGCAGATGGTCTAGTGAGGTGTTCATGGTATGCAGTAGTAATTACTACGTTCAAGGAGCAACGACAGGGGAACTGACAATGGGTTATGGCTGCCCAAGGCTCATTGATATACATCAGGACAGGAAACCTATCTTGATTCCATAGAAGATCTACTGTAGCACCAAATTACAAATCTGAGTTAATACTAGCTATATTAGAAAGCTGGCAGAGCACAGTGCATCACTGTATGAGGAGTATGGGACTTCACAGCCAAGGGATCAGCAGCTAATGTCTTGGATTGAGATACCAAAGAGGAGTCCATGAGTTCATGACTCGATCCCTCAAAGTGTCAATATTGTTTTTGCAGCTTAAGGGGGACAACACACTATTAGGTAGGTGGTTACTTTGCCCAGTGGTAAGAGTATTGCCTAATAATTTAAGGTTGATTGGATATACTGAGTTTCACAACTGCTTTGAATTGAGAGTATGAAGTTTGGAGTGAGAGTGTGCAGATTTAACCGTCTATAAATGTATATCTATATTGAAATAGGCAGTGAGTAGCACTGTAGCCTCACAGTGAGAAGGTTTGGGGTTTGATTCCCAGGCTGGGTGCTCTGGGTCCTTTCTGTTTGCATGTTCTCTCCATGTCTATGTGGGTGCTTGGGTGCTTGGGACATGCATTTCGGGTTGACTGGACATGTTATTGGGATGCTCCTATGAGAGCTGGGACAGGCTCCAGCACCAGTCAAGCTGCTAAGAAAATGAATGAGTGAGTAAATGCATGAAAGAGCTAGGGAACTGGAAGACATCACTGACCAGCAGTAAGTAAGCAGTTTCAGTGAATGTAGGCAATGCAGAAAATAATTTAACAGTTCTAATACAGGTTTATGTCCTTTGAGGAATATGTTTTATGTATTCATGACCTCACTGTTTAGATTCTATTCGGTGTAAGATGTTTTTTGCCCCATGGCTGAACTAAGCAGTTAATTTTTTCTGTCTTGGCAGAAGCAACAGGTTATCAGACTATTATTGGCAGAGATGTCAGTAGCTTCTAGCTACTGGATAAGAACATATTCACTGATGTTTATAAATATTTGTGCAATACCCCTGACAAATTCTCATATGCAACAAAAAACCTCCCTTAAGGCTTTCACTTGAGGAGAAGGCTGCTTCATGCCTCGAGTATGACTGCCAAACATTTGAATTCACAGCATTAGCCATTTGAAACTAATTCTGATAACAAGGTGAGGTTGGCTGGTATGCTGTGAATTTATATTAACCTATTATATACATGTTCATTTTATATGAACTACTTTTAAACATATTACATAGGCTACAGCACACCATGACAGTAGACTGAATTCAGATAGAGTGGGATTATTAATCAGTGTGCTTTTTTCAGTGTGAGTATTTAAGCAGACAGAAAAGTATATATTAAGTTTCATCAAGCTTTTTGGGTCTGTACATGTATGTAGACTGTCAAGATGTGATACTACTGAAAGATAAATGTAACTACAGGAAAAACCACACAGTTACTTCAGAACACCCTGAGGGTTATTACTGAGGGGCACTGAAGCTATATCACAAACATCAATAATTCAGTTGGGTAGAGGTGCTTAATGCCTGGTTACACACCCTCCTTAAACAGGTGTGCTTGGGTGGGAGTGGGTCAAATCGTTGACTTTTGGGAATTTAGGAAAGGCATTTAGGAATTTGTATGATAACTGATGATTACTGATGATTAAATCCAAAATTGTACTCAATCATTTGTATGTCCGTCTCAGGACAAATGCTTTTAATGCAATAATTATGTACATTATAAAAAGTCAGATTGGTTTTATATTCACAATAAGCCAACACTAAATGGCCTTACTGGCTTTTGAAATACCATTAACATGGTCATGGTAAACTAACAATAATAATTTTTTGTGCAGATCAAGTTGAGCCAAAACTATTTTCTTGCTCAAAATAATCCAAATCTCACATTTCAGCGTTATAATTATTTCTATTTGTAATTATTTTTGCCCACCACCATAGCACCAAAATTTAAATGTTTAAATGTTACATTTATTCTAAGTGACTACGTGTTCCAAACAAAGAGTGTATATATCATACATTTCATTATACGCAATAATGGATTCTTACTCCCACAATATGATTTTAGCTACCTGCTCTCATTCAAACAAGGATTACAGGGCAGCTGGAGCTCTGGACTAGCTGACATACAGTTGCTGGAACGGATCATCTATTGGGAGAGTCTGAATTCTGGAGCAGAACACAACCTGCAAAGATGTAGACTGCTGACTGTAAAGTTGGGTGTAGATGGAACTTGTGCACCAACTGCAAACTGTAAGCTTGCCTTATTATCGGCAGCACCTAACCTCACTACTAAATATTAATATCCATAAGCCCCTCTATAAAATGAAACAGCTGTGCTGAACTAGGGGAGGAGCCATGCAATTTGAAAAACTAAAGCTCTCCATCCATCTGAGAGAAGGATCTTAGCTGGTAGCAGTTACAGCTTGTCTCTATTTCAAGAGCATATGCAGTCTAAACTTTTACTTTTACTTTTATTTCCTGGTTTTTCAAGTCAAGTAGGTTTTAGTAGTTAGTCATTACAAGTTAACACACAGTACAGAGTGAATAGAAATAATATTATTCCAGAAGCAACATGTCTACACAAGTGTAGACAGAAGTACACACAATCCAAAAGACACATCCCAAAACAACACAACACAACAAGAGCAGAGACAGTAGTGAGTATGAGTAGAGTATTTGTGTGAATACATTGTTATAGTGCAATTTTGGCATTGTCTGTTGCATGGTTGCAACAAGACACAAACTGCAGGGAGTCCAGTGTGGGGGTGATGAATGTGATGGGTCTACTGGTTACTATGAACATCCTCTAAGCACTTGGCCAGGTCCGGCAGCCCTCCAAGGGTTGATTTTCACATCAGTCCTTTTCAGACAGGGCACCTGGTCATTAGGGGGAGGGACAGTCTTCATTGCAGTCATGATGTTCTATACATCAAACCATGCGTAGAAGTGAATTAGCACATCTGGAAGGAAGATGTCCTGTACTTGTTGATGGCCTGGAAGTGGCCATGTGCACACTTCACTGCACTGATGTCCTGGGAGAGGTTGACCCTTGCTGTTCTCAGGGCAGCCTCATCACTTGATCTGAAAGCTGTGTCCTGGGTTCTCAATAGTGTGCACAGCTCTTCAGCCATCCATGGTTTCTGAATGTGGTATGTGGTGATGGTCACCTGACGAGCAGCCTGTATGCTGTGGTTTGGCTCAGTAGCATTGCTAATTTCTTGCACACATGCATGGTTTAAATCTCCGGTGACAATGAACAGTCTGTCTGGATGGGAGTTTTGGAGCCCACCGATAGCCCCATAAAGTTTGGCCAGTGTGTTGTTGGACCTAAGAGCTGGGTGAGATGTGCATCGTGAATATAGCCATGTAACTTGAGTAACTTGAGACAAGCACACATTCCTACACCATCATGTGTGAAAGTAAACACACAAGCCCCGACTTGGAGTCTGAAACGCGTTTCTGTTGGAGTCAAATGCAGAAAGTACATTCAGTTAATGGCGGTGTCTGGAACAGGTTCACTGAGCCGTGTTTCCGTAAAAACGAAAACAAGGAGTCTGTTAACTCATGCTGGGTGGTCCTCTGGAAACAGATGTAGTCCAGGGAGCGGACATTCGCAAGTAGGATGGAGATACTGCTGTAATGTACATTTAAACCCATTTTTCAGAGCATCAATTATTTTATCTGAGAAATGCTAAGACAGCACAAATAAATATGTTAAACGCTTATGAAAATTTATCTCAGCATATTTGTTTGAAAATGTCCACTATACACTTCGTCCTGTAGCCATCATGCTGCACTGGAACAAGGTAAAAGTCACTCATAATGCATTTGAAAAAAATGTATTTGATAGCTTTGTGTGTAAAAGCAATGTAAAATAAAGTAAATGGAAGGAGTTTTCCTAAAGATCCGTTTTCAATTACCTAAAATGTTGTTTCCGTGTAGATGAAATGTCAAAACACACAGCAGACAAAGGGGTACAATAGCATTACATAAGAAGGATGTCAAGCAGTCAGGAAAAGTAACCTGCTTGCACAATGTAATTGGCTACATAACAGTGATTTTCTTTTAGGTTAATGACATGTCTTCCTAATAAAATTTATAATTGAAGTGCAGCCAATTCTTACATCCCTTAATCTTAAGGTTAGCTTCCATTAAATGCCTTGCACACTGAACACTGCTGGTCCCGGTTGGTTCCCAGGTATGGCCCTTTGCAATAAGAGTTAGCCAGTCATGTTTCAGAAAAAAAACAACAAAGCATCTCCAATCCATCTGTCCTTCATCTCTTTGAATGGTGGAAGGAAACTGGAGCTCCTGGAGGAAACCCACGCAGACACAGTTAGTACACCAAACTGCACAGAGTTCCTGGACCGCCCTGCCTGAAAATCAAACCCAGGACCCTCTCGCTGTGAGACACAACCCACTGCGCCATCATGCTGCTCCAAATAAACGTGACTCTAGCTCTCCTTCCTTTACCGATAAGTGTTATTAGCTTGTTAGGGAAAGAAAAAACACCATGATTCACTTTGGAAGCAAGAATGATTCTTTTGGCAATGTTCTGCTGGGAAACCTTGGATCCTGGCATTCATGTGCATGCTATCTACCACCATCTTAACACTGTTGCAAGTACATTCCTTCATAGCAACAATGTTTGTGAACTGCATTGGCCTTTTTCAGCAGGATAATGTGCCCTGCCACTCTGGAGAAGAAAAAGAAAAACAGGGATTGTAAGTAGAACATCCATCCATTTTCTGCTGCTTGTCCCAAACAGGGTCGCGGGGGAGTGCTGGTGTCCAACCCAGCACACACAGGGCGAGGACAGGGGACGCACCCTGGACAGGTCGCCAGCCCATCGCAGAGAGGAGCGGGACGGGGACGGCACCTTGCACAAGGGTACTTCAGGGCAACCTACTGGTAAGGGGTTCGAACCCCTGATCCTCCGACCATGTGGCCAACACCCTAACCACTAGAACATGATAGAGTTTAAGGTATTTAGATATGGAACTGGGGGCAGCGGTGGCCTAGTGGTTAGGGTGTTGGCCATATGATCGGAGGATCAGGGGTTCGAACCCTGAGGTACCCTTGAGCAAGGTACCATCCCTGTCTTGCTCCTCCCTGCGATGGGCTGGTTACCTGTCTAGGGTGCGTCCCTTGCTCTGGATGGATGGATATGGAACTGTTTGATCAACATACACCTCATTTTTGCATCTAACTTAGGATCTCTGTGGCAGTAACCTCAGGCCAGAGATCTTGTGGAGCCCATGCCTCAAACTTGTTTTGGTGGGTGCTGCACAATATTAAGCAGGTGCTTTTAATGTAATGCCTGATCAGGTGCATTCAACACGTGTGCTTTTCTCTACAGGTGCATTCTGGGATTGAGGACGTGAGACTGGGAATGAGAGTGTGTTTGCACTAGAATGAGGTTCATCTATTAGTAGCATTAAATGATTGAAGGAGGAAAACAATAAGGAAATCCACTTTGGCCTCCAAGCACTGCAGGGTGTAACGATGTCGCCGTCAGACTGAGGGGGAACTACACTGGAGCATTAAACCCGCAGTGTTTTCATTCCACAGGCTGTGAGTCAGTTCGCCTCCCTCTTACAACTTCACTGCGGTGTATAAAAATCTCCTCTCCAGAACCGCAGGCCCATGTGCTCTGAATTAGACCCCTGTTTGTTCTCATTTACAACCTCCCCCTCCTCTTTTTCTTTCCTCGGCGCTTCTTCTGTCTGCTTCTTCGCTCTTTCCCTCATTTTGTGTTGTGTAAAAGCGCCATTTAATCCTGAAGAAAGCCTTTTCCACCGCTGAGCACTGGAGGGCTCGGTTGCCAAGTGACGCCCGGTTGTCAATAGTCACCGTAACGTCACCATTGAGGGATTTTCCACCCAGAAGAAGGGGGCTGTGAAATGGACCACGCCTACTCAGCCAATGAAAGCTGTACAGCGTCTGATGCCCTCCACTGATTGGAGGGTAGAGTGCTAAAGCCCCGCCCTACTGAAGTTAATATCCTATCCGGGGTGTTTCACGCAGCCATGGGCGGGGTCCTCCCTTATTTGGTCAGTCTAACAGCCCGTCACACAATGGAGGGGAGGGGGAGACACACGGTGGGGGACACACAGGGGGGAGGACACCGGCTGCTATTGAACGTGACATTAGCGGGCGTCCCGCCCACCGTCCTCCTCAATAGGCGCGGGAGCTCCTGCCAACGACTCGTCTCCACTGAAAATGTGTCACTTTCTGTTTTCTGTCTCCTCCACACCCCTCTGTCTCGCCTCATCGTATGAACCATATTTTGGCAGACAGAACTGGCGCTGAAGTGTCTCCCACAGACCAGAGGGATATTAGACTGGAGAATACCTTCAGTCCTTATTGGGCAACACCTGAGAGACAGTTGGAAACACACTGTACAAAACCAGCTGAAAACTCCTCACTATTAAACTATTACTACTTTTATTATAAAACAGGAGGGCTCTAATAAAAAAGGGATCACACTCCAGAGCTGGTCATTGTGAGTTTGATTCCCATCTAAGTTGATTGGATTAATCTATTTCAGGCAGTGGTGGCCTAATGGTTAGGCTCTTGACCCCATGATTGGAAGGTCTTGGGTTCCTTGAGTCCTGGACCAGTAAGTTGCCCTGAAGTAACTCTGAGCAAGATACTGTCCCCATCCCTGCAGTGTGTGTTCACTACCGGTGTGTTTGGAGGGGTTAAATACAGAGCTCACTGTTTCATTTAATTTCTTTTAAATTATGCTTTGGCTTTACTTCATACAGTCTTGCCAAAGCACTGGGATGAAGAACAATGGAACTGACTTCTCTGCAGTGATGCTGCTCCATCCAAAAAAAAAAAAAAACTGAAATAAATCTTGGGATGAGAGAAGAGCGGGAACTGAAAGTTCCAATCTCAGTACATGAGCTCACTAATGCTCTCGAGACTGAATACAACCAGATCCTGAGTGCAATGTTCCAACAGTTACTCCAGAAGAGCATGAACTTTTACTCTTGTCATTAAAAATGGGACAAAGTCGCTATTTGATAGACTTGAGAAGAAGGTGACCACAAACAGACTGACTGTACTGTGACAGTCATGGCAAAGTGAAGTGAAAGTGACTACTCATCACTGATAACACACCACAATGAAATGATTTCTCTGATTTCCATCAACAGTCACAGTGGAACAGCCTTACATCGTGCCCGAGGAGCAGTGTTGGGGATGGTCTCTTGTTCAGTGGTATCTAAGGGTAACCTACTGTTCTGGGACTTGAACCCATGACCTTCCGATTGTTGGGCAACCACTGCTCTCAAGGGCCATGGTTTCAGGTTTAACATTATATGAGAATAAAGTGAGCTGAGACTGTGTAACATAAATCAAAGTGACCTGAGACAAAGTGAGGCGATGAACAAAGTGCAAGACACAGTAAAAGTAACAAATGCACTATAGTCTCTAAGCATGTTTTTCTTGGTGCTTCTCAAGGCCAGAAGAGCCCTCAGGTGGAGGTGAAGAAGCACTGAGGTGTCAGGATGTTGCCATGCTAGTCAACCTGCCCCCAGAGAGCAACAGGTTGGAAATGTTCACTAACGTGGCCAAAAATAATAGGAAAAAGAGATCCAATGTAGTTGACTGCTGAATAAATATCATGTTGCTGTATTACACGGCCCTTGTTGTGGGTTTTGTTTTACTGTCCCTTTTAAAACTCGCCACATCATAAAACTTGACTTTAAACTCTAGACTATACTAAAACTGGATTTTTGGCCATTTTCTGTGGAAAATCTCCACCAAAGGCGCACGGCAGCCACAAAGCCGGATCATGAAGCAAACCTGCTCCAGAGGGAGTGACTCCTCTCAGCCGCTGTCCAATTATATCTGAGAGCGTCATCTGTAACTTATAGACACGCGGGAGAAGCAGCTCCCGCACGAGATCATTCACACACCCGGCCGCAAGAAATAAATACATCAGAGGAAAAAATGAGCAAATAAAGGAAACAAACAGACACGAATGGAAATAAAGAAACACACATGTAAACACCATGCATAACAAACAAGCAAAATAAACGAAATAAATAAATAAATAGATAAATCCACACAAAGCGTCCTTCGTGTTCCGGTAAAAAGCAGCCTGGTGTGAAATTGTGATTTGGTCGCGTGAGCCCCTGTTTGAAGGCGCGCGCCACAGCTCTGGAGCGACTATCAGCTCGCGCGCCCGGAGGGGGGGGGGGTGGGGGGGTGTAGGACGGAGACCCTCTACACGACGAGAAATAAAGAGGTTGAGTTCTACTCTCTCTCTCTCTCTCTCTCTCTCTCTTCTCTCTGAGATTTCCTCTGGCTGCCTTTTCTTGTCAACTGTTGCTGCGCGCGAGCGGAGCGGCGCTGAACGTGGCACGATGATGGGCGTGTGACCCCCCCCCCCTCCCCTTTACACACGCGCGCACACACACGCGCGCGCGCGCGCACACACACACACACACACACACACGCGCGCGCGCGGTGCAGGTCTGGGCGTCATGGCAGAGAGACCGGCGCTGAAGGAAAGGCGCGGGCCGCGCTCGTGCGCTCCGTTCTGACAGTCCGCTTCACGCGCTAAGTGCTTGATCATTTTAAAATTTGATTTCTTCTATTCGTGTGTGTGTGTGAGAGAGAAAGAGACTCCAGACGATCAGACTCGCGCCCACCGTCTCGACATCGCGGCTGGTGGATTTTTCTTTTCTTTTCTTTTTTTTTTTGTCCAAGCGCGAGCTGTGTTTCTTCATTTATTATTTCGGGTTTTACTTCATTCCGGGTTGATTTCGGTCTGTTGACCTTGGCTGCCCGGATGCTGATGATGATGGAGCACGGCGCTCTGGAGGCGCAGCAGGTTGGACGCGACGCCGTGGAGCTGAGCGATGCGCGCGCCCGTCCGCACGCCTGCACCTGGCCGCCGCCGCCGTGCTCGGACGGTTTCCCAGGCGACGGCGGCGGCGGCGGCAGCGGAGGAGGAGGAGGAGGAGGAGGAGGAGGTGGAGGAGGGCTGGTGGCGGCGGGACTCAGCGGGTCTCCCCCGAAACGCCTCAAAACGGAGCCGCACGACGCGCCCGCGTGCCGCGCCGACAGGGCCGGGGGGGGCGCGCCGCTCGAGCTGAAGCACCCGGCCGGCGCGCCCGCTCCCGCCTGCCTCTCCGCCGCGCTCGACGTGGCCGGACAGCTGCGCAAAGCCAAGTCCTCGCGGCGGAACGCGTGGGGCAACCAGTCGTACGCGGACCTGATCACGCGCGCCATCGAGAGCACGCCCGAGAAGCGGCTCACTCTCTCGCAGATCTACGACTGGATGGTGCGCTTCGTGCCCTATTTCAAGGATAAAGGGGACAGCAACAGCTCGGCCGGCTGGAAGGTGAGGCGCGCTCCAGCTCAGGGGCCGTGGTGGGATACACCGGGGAAAGGGAGGAGGAGGAGGAGGAGGGAGGTGACTGAGTTCACTGCACCGGCAGCTCACAGCATGCCTGCGATATTGTCTTTAAGTGTCCACTGCTGAGTGTGTGGAGTGTACAGACTGTGTAGAGTGAATCATGTGTAGAGTGTGTATCATGTGTAGACTGTGCAGTGTGTAGAGCGTCCAGAGTGTGGTGTTGTGTGTAATGTTCGCAGAGTGTCCAGAGTGTGTAGAGTTTGTGTATTGTGTGCAGAGTGTGCAGAGTGCACAGTGTGTAGAGAGTGTAGAATGTATTAAGTGTGCAGCATGGCCTAATGATAATGCAGAAGTATTACTGGTGTGAAGTGTGTGTGTGAGTGTGTGTGTGTGTATGTGTGTGTTCACAGACTCCAGGGCAGCCTGTCTGGGCCATACACACACACACACACACACACACACACACACACACACACACACACACACACACACACACACACACACACACACACTCACCCCATTCAAAGAGGCTGGATATTGAAGTGAATGTAGAACGTTATGATAAATTGAACAGTAATGTGGAGTCGGGGCCGCAGCAGAAGAGAAGCCACAGAGAGATAAACAGATGAAGTGAGTGTGACCCGGAGGGTGTTTCTCTCCCTGCATCCTGTGACACGAGTTCAGGACAGACAGAGTTAACAGTGAAGCGCAAAGAGTGCACATGTTTCAGAATGCAGGATCTCCCTCTCTCCCTCTGCATGCACTCTCTTATTCTCTCTCTCTCTCTCTCTCTCTCTCCCTCTCTCCCTCTGCATGCACTCTCTTATTCTCTCTCTCTCTCTCTCTCTCTCGCTCTCTCTCTCTTATTCATTCTCTCTCTTTCTCTTACTCTCTCCCTCTGCCTGCTCTCTCTTATTCTCTCTCTCTCTCTCTCTCTCTCTCTCTCTCTCTCTCTCTCTCTTTTTTTTTTTTCTCACTCTTTCTCCCTCTGTCTGCTCTCTTATTCTCTCTCTCTTGCTCTCTCTTATTCATTCTCTCTCTTTCTCTTACTCTCTCCATCTGTTTCTCTCTCTTATTCTCTCTCTCTCTCTCTCTCTCTCTCTCTCTTATTCATTCTTTCTCTCTTTCTCTTACTCTCTCTCCCTCTGCCTGCTCTCTCTTATTCTCTCTCTCTCTCTTACTCTTTCTCTCTCTGTCTGCTCTCTCTTATTCTCTCTCTCTCTCTCTCATACTCTTTCTCCCTCTGTCTGCTCTCTCTTATTCTCTTACTCTCTCTCTCTCTCTCTCTCTGTCTCTCTCTCCCTTACTCTTTCTCCCTCTGTTTGCTCTCTCTTTTCTCTCTCTCTCTCCCTCTCTCTCTCTCTCTCTCTCTCTCCCTCTCTCTCTCTCTCTCTCTCTCTCTCTCGCTCTCTCTCTCTCTCTTACTCTTTCTCCCTCTGTCTGCTCTCTCTTAGTCTCTCTCTCTCTCTCTCTCTCTCTCTCGCTCTCTCTCTCTCTCTCGCTCTCTCTTTCTCTTTCTCTCTTTCTCTCTCTCTCTCTCTTGGGTGGTTGTTGTATTTGGCGGGTTGTAAACTGGAAAATGTATAATGTGAAATAAAGTGTGTCTTTAAAATTCAATTCTCTCTCTTACTCTGCTCTCTCTCTCTCTCTCTCTCTCTCTCTCTCTCTCTCTCTCTCTCTCTCTCTCTCTTACTCTGCTCTGTCTCTCTCTCTCTTCCCCATCTGATCTTTCTCTCTCTGTCTGCCCTGTCTTCTCCCTCTGTTGTCTTTCTTTGTTTCTTTCTTTGTTTCTTTCTCTTTCTTTCTTTCTTTCCTTCTTTCTTTCTTTCTGATGTTTTCATCAAATTGTACTTTTTTCTTTCTTATTCTCTCTCACTCTCTCTCTCTCTCTCTCTCTCTCTCTCTCTCTCTCTCAGAGTGACCGATTTCTCACATTCTGGTGATACATGTAACTCTCCAGTTTTGATTTGTGGGTGAAATTAGATGTGATCTTGATCTTTGGAGAATGATCTGGGCATATGGGCTGTGGGACAATGTGGGGTTTTTATTGGGTGCTTCACTTGAGTCTGGTCGTTTATGAGCTCGTAGTTAAATATGGAATGTCGTTAGTACCTGAAGCGGGTAAGTAATAGATATTTTATTGTAGGCTGTATAGTTTGAGGACATGTAAGAACCTCTTTATCTTCTGGAAATATTTCTAATATTTCTAGGAGCGCTCACTATTGAGTTGTGTTTTTATAAATAATATACAACATTTTGCATATTTAATCACTTTTTAAACCAGATCTTTATGAACACAACACCTTAACACCCTTTTTGATAATGATTAAGTAGCCTTGTCCAAGATTAAATTACAATATCGATGATGATTTATCTCCCTGCGATGGGCTGGCGACCTGTCCAGGGTGCATCCCCCGTCCTCGCCCTGTGTGCGCTGGGTTGGACGCCAGCACCCCCCCGCGACCCCACTTGGGACAAGCGGCAGATAATGGATGGATGGATGGATGATGATTTATGACTATTTAGTCTAGTCAAGGATTAAGTTTAGTTTTGGGACAATTTTAAATGTCCAAACATTTGTAGACACCTGCTCAACACCATTTCTTCTGAAATCAAAGGTATTATTAACAAGGAAACTAATTCCCTTTTACTGAAATGTCAGACTTGACCTTTGGGGAGGCTGGGAAGGCTTTACTTGTAGGAAAATTGCTGTGAGAATTTGATTGCATTAGGCTTCACCATGAATGAAGTCAAGAATGGGCGTTGGACAGTTAGTTCAAGATTTCAGACACTACTCTGACTCGTTTCAAAGACATATCGGTACAATTTGCTTGACTTTTATTGCAAAGTGTCTTCTGAGATAAATAAATAGTTTTCAGTTTACTGAAAAGGAAGCTTATTTGTGCTTTTGGTAGATTTCATCCTAGGGGTAGAATGGTTGATCCAGGAGGCTGTGGGGTTGAGCCTGGCTCTTTCTCCAACACCATTTCAGTCTCCAAGCAAGGCCCTTAACCCCAAGAAGCTCCATGAAGACTTTCCCCATCATTAGTCAATATGTGTTGCTCTGGATAAGAGGGACTGATAAAAGCCTTTATTTGTTCTTCTCTGTTTAGTTTAAATCAGATACTTGAAAAAGACTTAATTTAATGTTGCAGTATTGGGTTCAGCTCCCTCATTGGGTTGTTGTTTTGAGTGAATGCTGAGTTCAGCATCTGAATGTAAGGGGGCAAGATGTGATATTTACCACAACAAGATTGTTGTCCGTTGAACCCCCCCACATCAAGCCAGGCAGTGCTAATCTTAAGCTCATAGCGCTAAACTGGATTTAAATCTGGCTTAATTCCTCAGGACTTGTTTGTGCTGCCCGGAGATCTACAGCTGGGTGTCACCCTTACGCTCCCATGGGGCTTTGCAGCAGGGCGAGGGCTTGGATTGGTTGGCAGGATGTGAGGAGAGAGGAAAAAAAACAAGTTGATTCAATCAAAATAAGGTTGTGGAAAACAAGCACCACACGCTTGCACATGTTGGCCCCTGGAACAGTTGGCATCAACATTTAATGTGCTTTTAATTCCGACAACCCCCCTCCATACCCCCCAAAACACCCACACACTTAGTTCTTAATTTGTCTCATATACAAATACACACACATTGTATAATAGCATGGTTTCTCTCTCACTCTTTGTATTTCTTTTGTCTCAATCTTTCTGTCTCTCTTTCAAAAGCAACCCTTTTCTCATCACATAAACATCACACTCAAAATCAATCCTGCAAGAATGTCTGGCAAGGGTGGATAAAGAGTGAGTGAGAGACAGAGACAGAGAGAGAGAGAGAGAGAGAGAGAGAGAGAGAGAGAGCAGGGGAGCAAGAAAAAAGACAAAGAGAGTGAGGAAAAAGAGAAGGATAGCTAGTGTGTGAATGCAACAGAAAGATAGGTAGCGAGGAGAAGTAAGAGAGGGATGGAGGTTGAGAGAGCAAGAAAGAAAGGACGAAGAGAGTGTGGAAGGAAAAGATAAGAAACGGAAATGGAAAGAAGGGAAACAAGGAGGAGAAGGAGAGACAGAGAGCAAGAGAGAGAGAAAGAAAGAAAGAGAGAGGGAGAACGAGAAAGAAAGACTATTAAAAGTGATCTTGTGTAATCCTGTCTGAGTGCTGGTAGTGTAAACTCTGCCCACAGGCACTGTGTCTGTTGCCTGCTCTGGCTCAGACGTCCAGTCTGTCGGTTGCAGCCTGTAGCATCGACTGGCCACTATTAATACCGTTGTTTTCCGGGAAGGCTTGGATTATGGCCTCTGTGTGTCGGTAGGACAGGCCGGCGACTGGTCAACACTGCGTTTGCTTATGTGTCACTTTTTTAAGCTAAATTTCATGACTAGGGCCGTCATAATGATTTCTATAGCTGATAACTGAACTTATTCAACTTGTCGAGTGGGCAAAATCGAAACATTATACAGTTTCCTCTGACTCCATCCTGTCTCTGTCATCTATATCCAGATTTCGTTTTTTAAGGCCAACATGAAGAAATAGAAGCCAGACTGGCCGCTTCACTTTCTGTAGTGTAATAAAGTTGGCCATGTGAGAGTATAGGAGTGACCATGTAGATCAAATTAACATTATGTAAGCATATAAGCATTATAAGGCATGATTTAAATAAATATCAACATGACTGGGGGGCTGTGTGCAAAATAAATATTAAATCTTAATTGATGCAAGCACATTCAATTCTATACAATTCTTTCTTTTACCTGAAATATATATGATTAATCAAACACTGGCACACATTGTCATTACAGCAAATTCATCAGAATATTTGATTCACATTTATCGTGAAATTGGGAATCTCTTAAAAGCTTTAAAAATGAAGATGGCTTCAGGCTGAATCCTGACAAGTATCTGTACATTTGCCATGAAATTATGCAGATGATGTTGCTAAGGGTATAAAAACCTGTTTAACAATTTAACCCATGTTACGTCGTGGCTGCTGTCCCCTGTTGGATCATTATGTTATTATTGCTATTTTTTCTGTTTCGTCTATAGATTTCCTGTATCTGCTGCTGGTCCCCTATGCAATTTCCGTTATATGTTTGTATAAAATTAAGATGTACTTCTTCATTAATTATATTTTGAATTTAATCTTATTTCCCCTTTTCCTCTGGTGCAACTGCGTTTCTTTCTATCCTATTCAATTATATATGTAGCCTAATGGGAGTTGCATACTTTACAGCTAAGCCAGACTTGTGAAAGTGTTAGAGAAAGCAAAGCCTTTGTGTGTGAATAACTACGCAGCATGCATGCATAGGTAATTGCTGTGTGATATCACGCACCTAGAGTAGCTGAAGTGAAAGTGTGGATAGAGGTCACTGGAGAAGAACCTTACATTTGGAAAGGTGGAAACAATGGAAGGAAATACAAGTAATGTGATGGAGGTAAATGGCTTATCTGCCCACCAGTGAGGTTGGTCTTTGACTTGAACACAGAGATCCAGCTAGGGCTTGTTCAAGGTTAGATTTTGAAGGCTCTGGGGACTAGTAGTCAAATGGAGAAAGAGGCTGAACAGCTTTGTTTCTTTGTCTTCCAGCTCTGGCCTTCTTTTTTGAAAGTGGATATTACTGCATATACAAAGAAGGCAAAACAAAGGGACGTTGTATACATGCATACAATTTTGTAAATATTGGGTGAGGTGATTTTTCTGGCACCTTATACTCGCCAGTAGGACTGCAAAGGTAATTCAACAGATCAGTTGATGGCTGTAAAGATTAACACATGAACTTAATGGACACACACGTCTTTTGCTTTAAAAAACAAAATAATATCATTTTCATATGATTTATTTACATTTGCGGCATTTAGCAGACGCTCTTATCCAGAGCGCCTTCCATGTCCTAATTACAGGGACAGTCCCCCCTGGAGACACTCAGGATTCAAACCTGGGACCTCTTGATCCATAGGTCCATAGGCAAGTACCCTATTACTAGACACCCACCACCCCTATATGACATTGTATCATATATGATAAAATATATAATGCTCATATGATCCATGTGGTTGTTCTGGAAGTAGCACAGAACTGGCTTTCTTGAGAGTGAACAACGACTGTATAACTTATTTGAAGTTTATCAAATTAAATGTTGCGACAGCCAGGTTGCTTACTTTCCTACATATGACATTATGGGATATGGTATAGGCTTTAAGTGCTTCTTTAAAAAAGTGGGCTAGAATGTTCATATGGTCCACTTTGTCATCCGGACAGATGGTAATGTATAAAAGGAAGTGTAGGGGGCGATGTGGCTTCAATTGTTTCATTTTAAAGGTTCTCCAAAATGCTTTTTAATGTTCATATAATTCATGTGGTCACTCTTACATACTGTAATACCAGATTCAAGAAGGTGTAAGTGGCGAAATAGCTTCTATTGTTTTATTTAAAACTTTGAATCATGCTCTATATCATTCATATTATCCACTTATTCATTCTGACACAACAGTGTGGAGGTGAAATGGATTGTAGACCTAGAAAAGATCCAGAAGCATCAGTTGGAGGGATTATAAGGACGCCAACATTGATCTGTGGAGCAGTGCAACTGGATTCTCTGGAGTAATGGATTACCATCCCATACCTTTGGGATGAGTTGGATAGGCGTTCATCATCCACAACTAATCACCCAACATCAGCAACTGACCTTATTAATGCCAATGTGGCTTAATACAGTCAAAAGCTCACAGCATATTTCCATTATATAGTGTAAATCCTTTAAAGAAGATGGAAAGCTATAGCAGGGACAAACGTCTTATTAATGCCTTTGATTTTGGAAGAAATATTAGTGGAACAGGCAGATAAGTAGATAGATCAGTTTCTATGCAGCCCGCCTCAGCCAAAAGCTCCCACAGCTTCAGAGAAGGCTGTCGGCATCATCCTGACAATGACACAGCAGAAGGACAAAGAGCTCTACAGGCTTTGGCTCGACACAGATCTACATAGCCATGGATTTACCCAGATGAGGATGGGGGTTTATGAAGGCAAAGGGGAAAAGTACACTCCTGCTTTGCCTAAAGCTTGGCTCATGTTTTCAGGCAGAGAGAGTGAGTCTGGATGGAATGATTGCAGAAGAGGTTGTTGGGATATTGATATGGTTTTCAGCGGTATAATAATGGATTGTGAGGGTAGTGCTCCTGTGGCAGATTATCCCTCTGCTATGTAGTTTAACCCTTAGAGGATGAGATTTCTTGCATTTATTTGGTTAGGTGTCAAATGTAATTACACAAATACATAATGAGTTACATATTTAAGCATGTGATATTACATTTGATTTATTTTCTGACTGATGTGGGTGTGCACTGAGTTTGCCAGCAAGGAGACAAATACAAAATTACAGCAAGCAGGGGGTGAAATTCTGGCAAGGGGTGGTGTTGTCTTGAGTGAAACATACTTTGCAACTGCCAAGTTAAACTGAGTGGAAACACACAATATAAGGGCTGCTATAACAGCGATGTCCTCTTTCAGCCAAGCTTTCAAGCCTGACATGTCAGCTGTTCCAGTGGTCAATCAATGATACTACATCTAATGACTTAACAAGAAACGTTTTATTTGATAGCAAGACTTTGAAAGCCAATTGAGCCCCTTATCTTGGATTGATGGGTTTAAATGGTGATACTGTCTGCCATACTATGAAATTCACCAACTAGAACCGTCTTGTTCTAAGCAAAACTGCGCTTGGAAAATATTTTTTGATCTTCCCACTCTGACATTTTATCCAACCAGCAAGGAGGGTATGACATGATGAAAACAAGTATTTAAAAATATTTATGGGCAACTGACATCAGTAAAAATAAAAAAATGGAAATCTATATCTGATATCCCAAATTCACTAAGGATTTGTGAAGATTTTAAGGGACTGATGTTCCCTTTGGCCAACTAGTGGCACCGGGCTTGCTAACGGCATCAGCATGCCAAGCTAACTGTTAATGGATTGATATTAAATTAAGTAGGATAATCAATCACTCTTCAACGTTTTGTAATTTAAATATGAACATGAACAAACTGCACATTTGATTTCACTATACATTTAATGTATGATCACTTTAAAGTCACCTTTTTCTCTGTCAGAGGATAATGGCTTGATCTCAGTTTCACACACTGGGTGTTGCTTTAATGCCACAACTGAAGCTTATAAGACATTCAGCCACTATATCCTTTACTGCAGTTGAACTGTTTAAGATAACTGTCAGCTCCTGCTATAGAGAATTGCTCCCTTTTGTGCAGGCGCACTTAGTACATGCTTGTCAAACCATTAGCTGTAGTCGGCGTGGTGTATGAATTGTCAAAACAGATGAGAGTGGGAAGGCAATCTTCTGGTGGCCTTAGATGACCCTAGTCCTTCCTTGTCATTTTATTGTATATGAGCCTTAAGAGTGAAGAGTTAAAGGGCCTTTTACTGTGCTGTCTGCAAGATTCAACCTGGCGTCCGGTGCACTTTACTCAAGTTAGTTCTCCTGTGCTTTACCTAGGTATGAAATCAGTTCTCACATTTACTTTCTGGCAGTATGAGAAATCCAAGGGAAGAGGGAAATATCTGTTGAGCAAGCGGTGAAGGCGGAAATTCCTGAATGAGTGCGTGCCTGAGCCAGCAGCCCTCTCTCACAGACAGAAGGGGTTTTGGACATGGGCCCTGAGTTGGGGAAAGATGCCTGGACCCTCAGTAGGCCCGAGGGCTGCAGGTGCACTCGAGTTCCCTACATGGTGCCATTAAACTGGTGGAAAGATGGAGGCAATAAGATGCAGAAGTGGGATGTCAGCAGGTTATAAGTGTATAAGGTATAGATTAGGTATAGATTGGATTCCATCATAGAAATTCATCTAAAGTTTCAGAACATGACCTCTAAGGGTTAATAAAAAAATTCTTCAAAATGAAATACTCTTCATACTATGATAATTATACAGACTTTTTAAAAAGTTCCATGCCTCCTATAAAGTTAACATTTTGAAGAATCAAGGTCGTGTTACATCCAGACTGAGAAGTGATCCAATTTGTCATTTTTTTATGAGACTAGTTAATGCAATGGATGTGGAGTTACTTACAGAGCATTTGGTGTTTATAGTTGTGTGTGTGAGTGTGCATATGGTTGTGTGTGTGTATGAACTGAGCCCAACGGGATTGTATGTCCAGGGGATGCAGCTCTAGTTAATAATTCAGACAAGGCTCATTATCACTGCAGTGCACATCTCACTCTGATTCCACCTTAATTACAGCCATGATGCTCCACTCTCTCACACACACACAATCACACACACTTTTTCCAACACACTCCGCCTTCTTCTCAAACACCACACACTGCTATACATGTAACACACACACACACACACATAGACAGACCTCCTCTCCTGCCATGCTTTACATTACAAAGTACACACATTGTAGGGAATTTCACTTCTACTTTTTTACTCAGTGGCTCAATTATTTAGTGGTTACAGCTTCTAACACTGTGAATATTTCATGACAAGGGAACCTATTGATATGGTCTAGAAGGTGTATAAGTTTTTATTCCTTAGAAGTCATTAAAGCTATTATTCTTATTAATATAAACAAGGGGAATGAGTTCATATATGCCTGCTGAAGGAGATGTGAACGGAGAGCAAGAGTGTGCCTGTATTATGAGGTACTTACGTTTTTAATCAGACGTTCATGAGGCTCTCCCTCATCAGAATGCTGGGCAAACTGAGATGGATGAGCTGTAATCATAGACAGGAGGAGGGCAGTGATTAATGTAGTCTTCAGGGAGTGCAGCCCAGGATACCCTCTACTGCCCAGGCAAACACTCCATTCTACTTTGTGCGCCACTGCAGAATACCAACACATGCTTTGGGATTAAGAACTTGATGATATGTACCTTTAGTTATAGTTAGCACGTTTCAGTTTTTAGCATGTCCACTCTTTGCCTCTATTACTCACATTTTTGGGAGACTTGCATTCAGTTGTTCTGCAGAAATCTGCACAACACCACAATCTAACTATTCTCAAACTTTACTCCATGATCTCAGCTATTCGGTTTCGGTGTTCCAGTGCCTTATTATTATTATTATTATTATTATTGTTGTTGTTGTTGTTGTTGTTGTTATTTCCTTTCCTCCATGTAAGCTATATGTTCTTTCAGAGCTGTCTTCTCACAGTGGAAGAATGGAAAGAAACATCTTTGAAATCTTTTCAGAGCTTCATTTTCATTTCATTTTCACTCATCCTTTTTTTGGTTCTGTACTTGGTTCTTTAGGTTCTGTACTATAATTTTGTCTTGCACCTTGTATCTCCTCATAAAACTACCCTTTAGTCTCATATGCGCAGGAGGAAAAAATGAGTACAAGTCAGCTAAGGTGTGTATGGGTAGCTGCTTGGGTCTCGTAAGAGGGGAACATGGAAATACCTACTGTTGGGTGATCACAGATATACATTTTTGGGTTTTAGATTAAAGTATAGAAGTGTAATGGATGTTTATGTATAATATTTTCTTGTGCTACTTTTCCTGGCGACATATAAGAAATTGTTTGAAGGTTTTGTAAGTGTGCATTTGTGAGTTTGTGTATTTGCGGCTGTGTGGAGATGCATGAGGAGGGGCGGGTTATGTGGCAGACAGACTTGTAGCATAAGATGGCAGCTGAGAGTGGTAGATTTGTGTGTCAGTTTGATGAAAATGGGTCAGGATGCAGGCCACGCTGCGTTTAGTATGCTGCCCATGTGATGACTGACTCACAGAGACCACACATAGCCTTGGATGAACCCTGTACACCTCTCTCTCTCTCTCTCTCTCTCTCTCTTTCTCCATATTATCTAACCTGCCATCCTCTGAAGCCATCCTTTTCACTTTCTTAGTCTTAATGAGGGCATGATACCTGTGAAATAAAACAACGCATAATTATATTTAGCTCTTTTTTCTTATATCTCCCCCCTCTCTATTTTTTTTTCTGCCCTTCTCATTTTTCTCCCCTCTTTCTCTTTTTCCATCAGGAATTTTTCTTTCTCTCTGTCTGTTTTTTTCTGTTCTGTCTTCTTGGTCTCATTCCTCCTTCTCTCTCTCTCTCTCTCTCTCTCTCTCTCTCTCTCTCTCTCTCTCTCTCTCTCTCTCTCCCCCATCTCTCTCTTTCAGTTTTAATTGGTTCCATTATAGTCCCTATTGATTTTGTTTTTTTTCCCCCCTAAAATTTGGACTACATCAAATCTGGGATTCTATTACGGATCTTTATTCTCTTTGATGCTCTGCCGCTAGATCAGTGAGTTTTGTAGAACCATTAACGTGCATTTTAAACACTGTCAGAGAATCGAGTGGGGCCCAGCACTGGAGAAAAAAGGACTGAAAAGGTTTTATTTTATTTAAATAGGTTTTTAAACGATTTAGAGTATTTAGCTGTCCCATAAATAGTGTTAACATTGCAAGATGAACATGATTACGTTAGGGTTTCCCTATTACTTTGGAGATTTTGTTATGACACAAAGGAATTTTTCTAAAAGCGTTTCACTTGTAAACTGTATGTAAAAAGGAACCTGAATTTGACAATCAGTAATTCAACAAAGCCATATAAAGATCAGTGCATTTAAACATTTTAACAGTGCATTTAAAGTGCTGTAATCAATATAAAAATATTATCCATTGCAGTCATTATTGTATATTCTAAGCTTGTAGTTTTGGTTCGGCTCTCCATGCTCTGCGTGGAAAATTCTTTGAACATAATGTTGCTTGGCGACTAAGACCAGACAACCGTCAACAGACTACATCACCTTTTGGGAAAAAAAAACCAGTTTTATTTAAATAATTATTTTCGTTAATAATAAATGGCAGGGGCGGTGGTGGCCTAGTGGTTAGGGCGTTGGCCACATGATCGGTGGATCAGGGTTGAGCCAGCGCTTCACATGGGTTGCCCTGAGGTATGGGCAGTGCGAGCCATCCATCTCCGAGATGGGCTTCGCGACCTGTCAGAGTGCGTCCCGATCCTGCGCCCTGCTTATCACGCTGGGTTGGACACCAGCACTCCCCCGCGACTCCGTTTGGGACAAGCGGCAGAAAATGGATGGATGGATGGATAATAATTGTCAGATTGTATTTTGTCATCCTGTTAAAACAGCAATAGTCGTGCAGTTGCAATTGTTGTATTTTGCAGTGATTTTTTTCCCCCTTTAACCTTAGGGTGCACTCACTGCTGTTACTAGTGTTCAATTACAAACAGTGTTGTCTCCTGTCAATAAGATGGCCTCTGGACAGCCCAGACGCAGAGGCTAAAGTCACCATGCCCAATGCCAAGTTTCAGCTATAGGGGTATATATAATGGCTGGAGCTCCATTTAGTTACACTTGAATTATATGACTGAATTCAGTGAAGTCCTCATATCAGTGTTCCATCATGTATTGTAAAGGCAAGAGATGGATGGGTGGAGATGTAAGGCTGTGAATGTATGCCTTAAACTGTGAAAAAAAGTGTGTGTATGCAATAGGTAGGTTCTGGGTGATTTGGCAAAAATATCTTGATTTTCAAGACATGCAATATGTGATGAGAGGTTTTTTTTGATATCAGAAAAAAATTGAATGGAGAAGAAGAAACCAGTAGTGCCACAATTATTTTTTTCTCGTCCACATTTTACACACAGTTTGGCACAAAATCCAGTTAAACGGGACTAATTCTGCTATCTTTGGAATGAAATATGAAGTTGGTGAGTAGTGATGATATCATAAAATGCTCAGAAAAGAATGTGATTGTAATTTGTTCTGCTAACGACAAATATAATCATATTGCCCGGCCCTACCTTCTGAGTAACCCTCTCTCTCTCTCTCTGTCTCTGTCTCTCTCTCTCTCTCTCTCTCTCTCTCTCTCTCTCTCTCTCTTCTCTGTTAATGATGTGCTCCGCCCGCTGTGGCTCAGCTGAGTGATGCCCACTGACAGCCTCACTCAGGCGTAAAGACTGTTGCTCGCACACACACACACACACACACACACACACACACACACACACACACACACACACACACACACACACACACATACACACACACAAACACACTCACTCAGACATATATCCAGAGATATATATCCAGAGAGGCAGTTCCTCAAGCTGCACACACCCACTGCACTCTTTCATTCTATTTATAAATTCTTCCTTTCTCTCTGTTTCATTATACTCTCTTTCTCTCTCTCCTTTAATATTTCCTTCTCCAAAACAGGGTACATGTACAGCAGTGTTATCTTATGTCCTGTACACATCCTGTACAAACACGTAAACCCGTGCTGACACTAAGCCGGCCTTGTGCATATGCATGAGCAAGCATGCTCATGCTGCGTCCTCGGTATATGTTCCAATTACTACAGCCCTACTGTGCATGTTGAAACACAGTGCAGTGTAATGTGAGAATCACATCGAATCATTCAGCCGCGCACACATATACGCCCAGATTTACAGTGCCTCTCGCTGCTCCTGTCCTCTGAGCAGCGTTTCAGTGACTGAGCTCGGAAAGGAGGTGATGAGGAGAGCCATGCTGCTGCTGCTCTGGCCTTTAACTCTCCCTACTCCGCACACTACATCTACACACGCTTTCACCGGCGATCCATCTCCCCATCTCTCTCCAGCACCTGGTCAGAGTAGCTCAGGTCAATGTTTGCTGATGCCATAGCTCACATTGGCTTGTCACTTTGCTGACCCATTTATGCCTCATACAAAGTCTAAGCTGGAGTGGGAGCGTTTGATGTATTTGGAAATAGTTTCAGTATTATATATTTTGGACCACTGTTAATATATCCCCCTTCATGTGCGTCTGTTGATTATTTGATGTCGTTAAAAATCGGCCTACAGCAGTTTAGGACCGCTCATTTCAGTCCAGACTGCTTTTAGAATAAATCACAAAAGGAGACCAGTCAGAGCAGAGCTCATTTACATATATCAGTCTTAAAGACACAGAAACAAAGGCAGTTTGTTTCATTAGGGCAAAAAGATGTAGTTGTAGTGACTGATTGTGAAAAATGGCTTGAAAAATGACTACCATCAACTGCCGATGCCTCACTTGTCCTGCCATCAGAAAATGAGCAGCCGAGAGCGTATACATTTTGTTCTCACACCTTACTTTCACACTGGGTTTGGTGGTAGTTTATAGTCACTTTTTTTTTTTTTACAAATGTAAATGACATTTAACTTTATGGTTAAAGCAGTAAAAGCAGTGCCTTCATCAGTTTCATCTGTGCAAGACATTGCTGGCGCCATTTTTTTTGTTAAAACTGACACACTGGGCTTAAAAGGGCCATGAGCAAGACTGACGTGCTGAGTGGGTGTGCAGGATTTTAGATAATGTATATAATGATATGACATTATAGCCCTGTGGTGTGTGTGTGTATGTGTGTGTGTGGTTTTGAATGTGTTCAGTGTTTGCATGCTAAGAAGTGAGTGTGTCTGTTGGGGGGGACTTAAAGGGTTGACGCTTTTTTCTTGTCTTTTAGATTAAGTTCTCCATAAAGTTCTCAAAGACTTTGCATTCCTCTGAACCCCACCCCCTTCCTCGCACCCAAATGACCCCTCCCCCTTCCACAACTCACACACATACACACCAAACACACACATTCCAGCATCTTCATTAGCAATTCATGAGCAGTGTCTCATTAGACACTAAGTTTTAGCATTGGCCTCTGAAGTGGATGGCTGGAGCAGTTATTAATATTTCATAGGTCTCCCATCGAAGAGAGGGAGAGGGGGGGAAAAAAAAAACAAGTCGCCTCTCTCTACAAAGTCACGCAGGCTCTTCTTCTTCTCCTCTTCCTCTCAGTTTCCTTTTCGTTAGACTTACCTCCTTCTCTCTCCATACTTCCCGTTCACTCGCTTTCCCTCCTTCTCTCTCTCCTCCCCTCTGTCTGCCGTGCAGACCTTAACTCAAACTGACTTAATTGGGCTGTCTTTGTTCAGAAATGTGGGCTTACCTTCTCTTCAGATACCCCCACACACACACCGGCTCAAATGCAGACCAAGAAAATATTCACAGAGATGCAGAAGGAAAAAACGAATCTGATAGAGATAAAGAAAAGAGGAAGGAAATAGTGAGTGGTAAAGAGGGATAGAATGGTAGAGAGAAGGGATAGAAGGAAGAGAGATAGGGGAATAAAGAACCAGGGATAAAGGAGAGAGAGAGAGAGTGAGAGAGTGAGAGAGAGAGAAGGAGAGGAAAGAGGAGGTTATGGAGGAGAAGAATGAGCCAAAAACAGAAAGACCCCAAATGAACTCAAAAACCCCAGACCTCTACAAGAATGTGTGTGTGTGTGTTTGTTTTGGTTTTTGCATATGCAGTGGGTACTTCACATGCAGATACATCATACAGAACCTTGTATCTCCATAAAACTAACTTAACAGGAGAAAGAGCTTTAAAGCATATTTTACAGGTTTATTTGGCCATTTATACACATGAATATGTCATCTAATTGTCCTATCTATCTATCTATCTATCTATCTATCTATCTATCTATCTATCTATCTATCTTATTCGTCATGACATGTTCTTACACTGTAAAAGGGATATGTATGACCCCAAGTCCTGAAAAGTATAATAGCTACTTAAACTTTTTTAGTATCTGGGGGGAAGGAGGGATGTCTGGAGTGTATTAGACAGCCAGACAGAAGTGCATTCTGTCCCTGAAATAAACCCATGCATGAATAAGTCAATAAAGTCAGCGTCTCTAATTGTTTTTTAATGTATGAGAGCAGATGAGCCATACAGTCCTGCTACTTTTTCCTGGGACTGAGAAGCAGGACAGACCTTTATTCCCTCTGAATGAAGCAGATTCTCAGAGGGGCAGGAGAAGAGAGAGAGAGAGAGAGAGAGAGAGAGAGAGAGAGAGAGAGAGAGAGAGAGAGAGAGAGAGAGAGAGAGAGAGGAGAGAGAGAGAGAGAGAGAGAGAGAGAGAGAGAGAGAGGCACATCCTCTTAGGGACGACAGCAGTCAAGGCATGCACAAAGACTGCAGAATGTGTAGGGGGGGTTCCTGACTTTGTTTAAAGTGAAACTAAGAGCTAAGTTACAGGACCTACAGTGTGTCTTTCTGAATGCCTTCCTTTTACTCTAAATGACTTTGGACCGTCTGTATTGGTCCATTCAGCATGAATCAATTCTAAAAAATTATTAATTTTTATTAATAATTCTAAATACAGTGGTCTGCAAAATTAAATGTGACCTTTTATATTAAATTTAGTGAGGACTTTTCTTGTTTTATCTGTCAAATTTACCATATTTTAAATACATTCAATCGATGAAATAAACATGCAATATATAATGTTCCATGATTTTTTGTTATCAGAAGAGAAATATTGTGTTGTAATGTAATGTATGTATTGGCAGTGTATAATATTGTAATGTGTGCAAATATTACAGCACTTATAAATGGTGAATAATATATGGGACATGTGGATGACTCCATGCCCCGACACTGTTTGATAACAGATGTCTGTGAGCATTTGGGTGAATGGGAGGGAAATGTTTCAACATTGTCTCATTCTCAAACAATTCTCCACCCCACAACTATATTGGGTAGATTTGTAGACTATAGATTTGTGTGTCAGCAGCCCTTCTAGTCTCTCCTTTAAACAGTTGTGTGAAAAAGTCTACAATCAATGGAGAACATCACACCAGGAGAAGACTGGGCCAGTTCTGATCAGACTGCGGTCCATTTAAAGTAGAGACAGTAGACTAGCTCTCTCTCTCTCTCTCTCTCTCTCTCTCTCTCTCTCTCTCTCTCTCTCTCTCTCTCTCCTTCTCTCCCTATATATCTATATCTCTTTTTGCTGATTCTGTTTCTCCTTATTTGACCCTCCTCAGTGCCCTGATTAATGCCATCCTTTCTTTTCATTCTTTTTTGCTTTCCTTTTTATCTACTGTGCATCCCACTTTCTCTCCTTTAGTAGGCATAAACAATTTCCAAATGCAACAGTGGTGCTTCCTCATTGCATTGCTCGGCATGTTCATGCTGCCACGTACACATACCATAATGCATGGTATATTTTTCTGTGCTGTTGTTGTGTCAAAATGACTGGTGGGATATCATTTATGCTACACACACCCACACATGGCTGAAGTGGCCCAGTTCCATATATTGCCTAAAAATGATAGATTCGATTTATTTTTCATGGCTGTGTGAATGCTGAACTGTTCGTTTCATATCAGATTTGAGACACTTTCATAATGTGTTCCCAGATTGGACACATAAACTGAACAGATTAGCATCCACATGTTACTCTCATTTTCAGTGCAACCATCATGATCTTCATCTCTTTATGCAGAAATGAGTGGATCCATTTGTTTTAGAGTTGTGTTTATCATGTCAAAGCCTTTGTTCAATAGCATCAAGGATAGGAAAGAAAGAGAGAGAGAGAGATAGAGAGAGAGAGAGAGACGACCTGGGGTCTTCTGAACATGGAACTTTTACCTTCAATTTCTACCTTCATTTTTGGGTTTTGTCACTCCAAAACCCAAAAATAAATTTATAGACAGTGTAAAATAGTCCATTTCCAAAATATAAAAATATGATAATAGGATAAACTGATATAACCCTTCAACAATAAGGCTTAAAAGATGTAAAAAGATTTCACTGATTCCCATAACACATACCATTAACATGTCTTTCGTGATCACAACTTCTCTAATTATGTTGGTCCACACCCCTGGGAATCTCCAGTCTTATGTGACCGCTTAGTTGGATTGCAATTTCCTGCTCTATATGCAAACATCATTTCATTTGAAAAGACCAAATGTGTTTTATATTTAACCAGTGTAAGACAGATCACCTTAGAATTAGATGCTTCATCGAAAATGCGTTCACACCTGTACGTTGAGTTGTTCACTTGTTATCAGTTCAACCAAGAGGCATGTTAATGCAAGGTGTCAGCAGGATCTGATCTGTCTGATCTAGTGAGCAAAGGCATGGGTGATCTGCAGACATCCATGGTATACCTTCTGGAAACCTCTTGGGTTTGTCCCTTTAAAATAGTTTTCTTGCATCATAGTAACGTGTTCACATGGTCGGAGTCTCCAGTTAGATGAATCAGTTGGCTGTTACTAATTATAGGCCTATAACTTCCCTATAACTTTGATACAAGTCAAAGAAAAGTAATGACCTGCCCACCCAAATAAAAAAAAGATAAAAAGATAAAAAATACATAACAGTAATAGTAATACATGTCATTTGTATATAGTGTGTCTTCAAGAGAACATGATGCTCTTTATTTGATTTTTCTTTGTGAGAAGGATGGCCTTCCTACTTTCCAATCATAATGCTAGACACCTTGTGTCTGTTAGCTAAAAACAAACAGGATTGACGATTAGTGATCTCCTCCAAATGTGTTGAGTTCTCCAATGAAATTAGCTGCATCATAATTCAGGGTCAGCACCCTGAAGAACGAGGTCCATGTGTGGGTTTTCATGACTGTGAAGTATGAACTGAGCCAAAAACCAGACATTAAATGAAATTGTCTTGAGGGCCTCATGAATATTTTGTAATATTTTTTTAATTTCAAATGATAAAAACAATCATCACTGGCAAGCAATAGATCTTGGGACATGTTAGGCTGCAAAGATCCATCCGTTGAATCCTCTTCGTCCTGGGAATAAAAGGTTTCATTTCTCGGCCGTATCCGAATGAACCGTCAAAATGGGACAGAATAGTTGCAGCGTTGTGATGGATTCAGTCTGGATGAAAAATGAGGGTTTTACAGATTTAATGTATATGGCATTTGGCTCATTAGATCCCATTCGTTTCAACAAAACTATTGTCCCTAACCAAATATTGTTGCTCACACTCTAGTCTGAACTGAGATTTAAATCATAAATACATGTACAGGATACTCTGCATCAACAGCAGGCCATATATCCTAGGAATGGTAGTCTTATTTACTGTGGGCATTGCCTGACAATTGAAGTTTATACCCATACTTAGGCATCTGTGAGGGGTGACTTTAGACTCACTTTGAGTGGGTGGTGGCCGCAGGCAGCCATCTTGTTCATTCACCGGCAAAACCATCTCAATGTGGCACCAGCACCCTGTGGGAACGGCTGCGGAAAATGGTGCTTTTGCTCGCTCGCAGTGTAGCTTTTCTCTCCACCAGACTCTTTCATTACCCTTTCACTAGGTCAATTTCCACAGTGCATTTTCTTTCTTTCTTTCTTTCTTTCTTTCTTTCTTTCTTTCTTTCTTTCTTTCTTTCTTTCTTTCTTTCTTTCTTTCTCTTTTCGTTTGCCACCCATCCTCCTCCATTCCCTCCCCTCCTTGCCACCTTCTTTATAAACTCTTTCCCTTTCATCATCATCTTACCCATCACACCCTCTTACACCCTTCAACCCCCCTTCCCAGCACACACACACACGCACACAAACTCACACAAACGCACACACACTTGCTCGCTCGCGCCTCCATTCTTCTCTCTGTATTCCTTTCTTTCTCTCACTCCTTTTCTCTGCTTACTACGGTCAGGTCTCATGGGGAAAGACAGTTGGCAGGAAGCAGGCTTGCTGCCATAGCAACAGGAACCCTCCCTCTCCCACAGGTCTCCTTAGCAACTGGTAGCTTGGCATTGTTGTAATGAGCGGGCCCTGTGTGCCAGGCTAACGGAGCACAAGTGTGTGTGTGTGTGTGTGTGTGTGCGCGCATCTTTGTGTGCGTGTGTGTGTGTGCATCTTTGTGTGCTACATGAGATTATAAAGAACAGCATGAGCACTGAAGGCATCGCACGCTCCACCACGCCGCCTGGTTTCCAAACAAAAACTGCAAAATATTTTTGTGCACTTGTGCGCAATGAGCCTTTGTCCTTTGGCGTGAACTTGGATCTAATCTCAACGTATGGCATAAAATGCATTAATCTAGCCGTGCTTTAATTAAGAATCATGCGAGTGTGCTTCCTCATCTGTTTGCTCTTGATTAAAGCGATCAACATACTCCACGCCCTTAGCCTAAAAGAATCGAAGCATGACTTAATTAATGATTTACTAATTAATTGTGCATGATCTGCTTGGGACATAGGATGACTTTGTGACAAAGGATAGTTGGTGTCATGATATTAACAAAAAACAGTACTGTGCAAAGGTTTTAGGCAGGTGTGGAAAAAATGCTGTAAACAAAGAATGCCTTCAGAAATATAAATAATGATTGTTTATTTTTATCAATTTACAAAATGCAAAGTGAGAGAACAAAAGAAAATCAAATCAATATTTGGTGTTACTACCTTTTGCCTTCAAACCAGCATCAGTTCTTCTGGCCCCCACAGAGCCCTGATCTCAACCTCATCCAGTGTGTCTGGATTACATGAAGAGACAGAAGGATGTGAGGAAGCCTACATCCACAGAAGATCTGTGGTTAGTTCTCCAAGATGTTTGGAACAACCTACCAGCCGAGCTCCTTCAAAAACTGTGTGCAAGTGTACCTAGAAGAATTGATGCTGTTTTGAAGGCAAAGGGTGGTCACACCAAATATTGATTTGATTTAGATTTCTCTTTTGTTCATTCACTGCATTTTGTTGATTGATGATAATAAATGATTAACACTTCCATTTCTGAAAGCATTCTTTGTTTACAGCATTTTTTCACACCTGCCTAAAACTTTTGCACAGTACTGTAGATGTGAAAAATGTTATTCTCATGCAGTCTTGTAACATGGGATACACGCGACATACATGCTCTTAAAATTTTACCCCAAATTGTTACTTATCCGATAGCTTGTATTTTCCTGAACATATGCAACAGTTGTCAAGTGGGTCCAACGAGTCAGATAGCAAGTTTTGGTTTTTTTTTGTTTTTTTGAGAGAGATGAAATACACGTCTGCTAGAGGGAATACATTACATATGCTATTTCACTGACAATTTTTGTGGACTATGTCAATGTATATGCTGAGTTAAACATATTGTAAAGAATAACACTAGCCTTAAATGTTCCTTTACTTTTGTATTTTTGCCTTTTGCCAAATGGCGATGGGATAGACTCCAGTACAACCTGTGTCTAGTCAGGATAAGCGATTGAGATAATGAATGAATATGTTACATTTAGCAAATAAGTAGTCATTGTATATGTGCAAAAAAATGCATTTTCTGTAGAGGATATCTACTTAATTTCACTTTCACTATTGTTTGACCTAGGTGTGCAAAGATGTAATCTCAAATGTTGCCTCATTTATTTCAGTTTAAATAGTTTAAATAGCCAACACTGTTCTACTGGTATTAACTTTTATCTACATGCTAACATGTTGGAAATATTGGGGAACTTAGCTTCACAAGATGCTAGATTGATTTAGAAATATCACACGGTTTAGTCTCAACCTGATAAGTCTGTCCTCCTACACACAGTTAGACAAAAGTGATTTGTGGATTGTCCCCTGTTATTGTTCAAAGATCCTGTCCAATCTAATGAAATAGGTGATTTTGAAATATAATAACACTTAATTCAATTAATATTCAGTTAATATAATGATGTGGTACTTCATACAGTTATGTTGCAGCAGACTTGGAAAACAAGATCATTTCAGGCTTTTAAAGCATTAGGCTTGTTGTGTTGTCACTTCACTGTGGGCGCTGTGCCGTGGGACACCCGGCTGGACTTGTGCTCAGGGGTGGCTGAGCTAGGCTTTGGTGTGCCAGTCGCTGGGCCACGTACGTTTTGGCTGTACCCTCAGGGGCCACACTGGCATGCGGGGCGGATTTTCCAATCCCCTGCTTCGCTCTCAGATGCTCCTTAATCTGTCCAGTCTATTTTTAAACTGCATCTCTTTCTTTCTCTCTCTCTCTCTCTCTCTCTCTCTCTCTCTCTCTCTCTCCCTCTCTCCTTTTCCCCCTACTCTGTCCATCTTCAACTGTCTCAACCTCCCTCCCTCAGGCACTCTCCCTCTCCCAGGGAGCAAAGCCTGGCTTGGTCAGCAGCTCCAATTAGAGTGCAATCCAAAGGGACGAAGCTCAATAGCTGCCTGCTCCCACATCCAGTCCCCCAGGGCCCAAGCCAGTCCTCCTCTGCCTGGCCCTAACTCCTTCCTTTCTCAGGTTGGGCTGAAGCCTCAGACAATGTCCTCATTCCTTCCCCTCCATTTCCCCAGGTGCTGATGGCTCCATGGAGAGCCTAGAGAAAAGGAAGGCCTTCTGTTACTTGAGTGTTATCTGTACTGTCTGCTGTGTTGCAAGGTTGGATGAATACCTATTAACGCTAAGGTGCACAAATTTTAGTTATCCAAAGTTTTCATCACAGTAATAATGGCTATTATTACTCAATGGCTATTATTACTCAATTATTACTCAATAATAGCCATTAATACTCAAGTAGGCTAAATGCAAAGTTAGATGCTTGAGGTAGGTCACCAATGCTGATATGCACCTATATACATATATATATATATGGACCATTGACCATTTCTGTTTGTTCTAAATGTCCATTTATCATGTTGTTTTTACACACGTAAAAGCTGGGGTTTTCATAAAATAAGTTACAAGGTTGTAATATTACTGCGATGATGGGTGCATATCAGCATTGGTGGCCTACCTCAAGCATCTAACTTTGCATTTAGCCTACTTGAGTATTAATGCCTTGCAACTTTTCTTTCTGCATGGCTTCCAACCACCCACTTTCAAATCGCTGCCATCGCACCTTCTCTGGCCCTATTAATCTGCATGGCTGCAAGTTTTTTATTTCCCCTCGAACAGACAAGCGCCGCCCGTGACATCATTCACAGGAAGTGCATCTTTAGTGTTGGCTAATTTCCATCGATTGCCTCCAGACAGGCTTAGCAGACGAGCCCCCTTTTCCCACACAGTTCTCATTTTAACTGTCTCTCTCTCTCTCTCTCTCTCTCTCTCTGTCTCTCTGTCTCTCTCTCTCTCTCTCTCTCTCCCTCTCTCTCTCTCTCCCCCTCTCTCTCTCTCTTGCTTTTTCTCCACAATGAATGCAGTCAGCGCTTTTATCTCCTACCCCACTTGTGCTTATTATCAAATAAATGTGCGCCAGAGAGAGAGATACCCATTGACAGGGCCGTGCATAATGACTGCTGGCTGTGTGAAATGGATTAATAAATAATGGTCGAGCAGGGCTGCAAACAGCTTTTCCAGTCCCGCCAGCTCCCGAGAATGCTCCTCAGAACAATCCCCAGAACACCCGGGGAGAACGTTCCGGACCGCATCGAATGGAACACTGCGCGGAATGTAAAATAGATGGCTGCCTTAAATGCTCCAAGGAGAGTCCTCTGTAAATTAGAGCACTCCTTAAAATGTAAAGCAAAGAGCAATGTGCAGTAGTTTTCTGGATTCGTTTTGCAAGAACACAGACGCAATCCAGCCACACATTGCAACCGATGCATAATACATAGAGGCATCAATAAGAGACTTCCCGTACACTGCAATCACTTCTTTTTCAGCACAAGAGAATGGAAAGCATCAAAATTCATTGTGTTGTTGGATCTCCTGCATTGTAGCCTCTGCGGTGCCATTATTGCCCTGACTTTTATTTTCTACACAAGCTAATGGTGGTTTGAAGAGTTCTGTTGGTAGTGCGTCTTGACTAGAAAGATAGCAACCCTTGTTCCATGCCTCTATGACTTATAATTTGATCTGCACGATTTAGACTCAGGGTAAACTCAGAGTAATAATTATAATAATAGGAAAAAGACAGGCTAGTCCATTCACTGCTTGGTCCCTTAATACTTAAAAATATAGGCATGAGCAGCAATCACAGAGTTATAGGCAGAATGAAGACTAGAACAGTGAGTTTAATAAAGACTGAATTGAGTTTCTAGCCATGGAGGACTAATGTGAGGTTATATATGTCCATACACCCATTAGCATGGCGTGGGGTGCTGGAGTATATTCCTGAGAATGAGAAAAACAGAGAATGAGCTCGGACAGGTCGCCAGTCAGATGCAGGCAGATCCATTCCTCTTGAGGAGCATGATGTATTTTAGCTTTCATATATAACATCCTAATTTAAATATAAAGCAATGCAGGGCGGCACTGTGGCACAATGGGTAGCGATGTCATCTCACAGCAAGAAGGTCCTCGGTTTGATTCTTAGATGATGGCCCATGTCCTTTCTGTGTAGATTTTGGATATTCTCCCCATGTCTGCGTGACCTTCCTCAGGGTCCTTCAGATTTTCTCCCACGGTCCAAAGATGTGCAAATCATATGGATTGGAAATGCTACATTACATTTGTTGCCTTTGATAGACTGGCAGCTTGTACAGGGTTTTTCTCTGCCTTTCACCTGTGAGAGCTGGGATAGACTCCAGCACCACCCACAGCCCTAATCAGTCCAAGTGACTAAGTGATTATGAAAATGAGAGAAAGAGCGAAACACATCAACCTGCCTAACTTTAGTTCCCCTCTAGTTGACAAAATAGCTATGGCCTCTGAAAATGAGTGTTGCGGTATCTGGCACCAAGTTGTGAGGTGTGATTTTAAGCAGTATGCACTTCTTATATAATCTATGGACTGAGATCTGCCAAAGCCACTTTGAATTCTCTTTCACATACCTCAGATCATACAAAGAGTTCTTGAGTACCAAGAGACTGTGTGAAGTCTGTACAGTAGTCTGGCTAAGCCAGACTGGCTGGCTAGGTGAGTTATATGCTTAAAACAATATGATAAACAAAAAACCAAAAGGGTGGTTAAAATTACGTGTAAATTCTGTGGCTTGTACTGGGAAAACTTTCAAACTTTATTCTAATATAGCATGCTGTACAGATATGTATCTTTTCATTTTTTATCTACCTAATTTAATATCCAAATCTACCTAATTTATGTCTTTGGAAATGCAAATCTCTTTATACATACATATAACATACATTGAAGCAAGAAAAGTTTTCCTTCTCCTGTGAAGTTCATTTCAGAGATATGAAATTTAGACCATTGGTTCATTAAGGTTAACCACCTTCTTGAGCTAACAAGTGAGCTCACTGCCTTCTCTCTTCATGTGGGTTTGAATTGGGTTTGTTAGGAAAGTTGTAAAAAGCAGAACTTTGCACATTGAGGAAGGTTTTTCATCACCTGACATGAGCAGAACTGTCTGGCAAGAAAAGACAATAGCAAAGGGGGCATCATATTGATGCCAGGCAGTCAATAATGGGATGAGAGGTTCATATACCTCTGTATGGTATAAACTTCTTCAAGCTATGTCTTGTTCTCTGCCTTAAGAGCTTTGAGTGCCTTATTCAAGCTACTGCAATTTAAAGCCTCCATTTGTAGAGTCTAATAGTGTGTAAGAGCCACACTGGGAAGTCTTGTTTTTCAGTCTCTGGTAATAGCTCTGTGCCAATCATTATGGCCATCATTGCTCTCTGCTTACCTCCTGCCTGGCCAGCATATGATCCCTCCAATACCCAATGGTTTACGGCAGTTCCAGGGGTGACACACAGGCGAAGAACGGCCAGATTTAACCAGGATTAGCCCCAGATTTTCTGGGATTACCCCGGCTGGAGTGGGATTAAGAATGATTGCCAGATTTCTCTGGGGTAGATGGGTACGTGTGGTCATGTGAGTGTGTACGTGCAAGCCTTCTGAGGAAAAGCTGGTAAATGTGTGCATGCAAATACATGCAGCAAAAAATGTAAGCACTGAAAATGCATACAGTGTTTATTAATTTCATGTGGGACTGGACCCCCTTAAACTCTGAGAACTCTTGAGGTTTTTCTGCAAATGTGTGTGTGTGTGTGTGTGTGCGGGTGTGTGTGTGCGTGTGCGTGTGCATGTGTGTGAGAGAAGAGAGAGAGTGGACGGCAGGGCCAGCCAGTCGCTGACTTAGACAAGACCCACAAGGTGTCTGGGTCAAACGTGGAGCCACGGTGCTATTTCAAGGACCTCACCACAAGCCACACTGTGATTGAGCAAAGCCAGATTTACCCCAGGTCTCAAATCGAGTCCTTCCGTAGTGTTCACAGTGGGAAAGTTAACTGCTGTGAATTCTTGAATTATGTACCGGTTTGGAACATTTTACACTGTTTGCTCTCAGAGAGAGAGAGATCAGAGGCCTCTTAAATGTTACAACATTTTAAGCTATAATGGGCTGAAATATCATAATATTAATTAACCTTATATGTTTTGTAGATGCCCTTCTTATCTTTAACTAGCATTCTACTGAATACCTGTTCACTGCAGAAAAACGTGAATATAAAAGATTTCTTTAAATGTAACCCTTACTCAAAACTTCTAACTGCAACACGTTTTCATCAGACAGTTGGTTAACAACTTGTTGACAAGTATCCATAGATAATCTAAAGGGGACCTTTGACATAAAGCGACCAAATGAAAAAACAATCTTAGTATTTATGAGAAGCACAATGTCGTGCAGCGCAATGTCGCAAATGTTCTTCAATACTTGTATTACAGGTATATACTACTTTTAATATGTTTCTATAATTAAAATCAGGAAACATAATTTATATTGTAATGCCAACATAATTTAAACTTAATTTAAAAAATCACTTCTTTGGTGATGAATCTGAAAACCAACTAGAAAACTGATGCATAATATGTGATCATGTGGCATGAAATGGTATTAGCAGTTTTTTTGCATGACCAAGTTTTTCCAATCCCATTCTGCGGAACCTTTTTTCCATGAAATGATAAATTCACGTTTTTTCTTTCCTGTAAAGGGTTGTGTTTACATGTAGATGAGGCGGCCAAGAGGTTAAAGCAATGAACTGCTATTGTGCTCTATTGTGTTCTGTGCATGTGGGTTTGAATCCCACCTTCATCAGCAAGAGTGAGGCAGCGGTGGCTTAGTGGTTAGGGAGTTGGCCCCAGCATTGGAAGATTGTGGGTTTGAATCTCAGACCAGTAGGTTTCCCTGAAGTACACTTGAGCAAGACACCGTCCCCATCATTGCTCCCTGAGTGCTTTAAATAGCTACCCCCTGCTGGGTGAAAAGCAGAGGTTGTGCCTCACAATGACAAATTTTCACTTCGCATCCTTTAAAGTTGTCAGTATGTACATGTGAAGAGGGCTTGAAAATAGCAGTGGTCCGACACTGATGCTACTGGTTGCAACATCATTTGCAATAGGGTGTTACTGGTGTGCATATAAGGATTTCATGCATGTTACATTATACTTTCAACCTGGGAATCGTATCTAAATACTAACCTTTGCACAGTTCAAACGTAAGTTACCCTCATTTTCTTTCAGGGAAAATTGTTAGTTTAATGAGAGATGATGACCCCCCCCCACTAGTTTTTGAGTGGAGCCTTGGGGACAGCAAGAGGATCCTCAAGAGCTGAGCCACACAGTCAGATATTCTACCCGTCACTCTCCTGCAGCATTAGAGGGTGGAGACGAGGGCACTGAGTCGAGCGTGGCGATGTCTAAGCATAGATTTCTGGCAGGTTTAATCACATCTGAGGAACACGACGAGGTTTCGAGATTTTGAACAACAAGCTCATTTGTCGACTCATGTTGCGGGGGGATTTTCGCGGGCGTTTTGCTGGCTTGACGCTGATGGTGCCACGCGCTCTGGCAGGCTAGTGGTAGTCACAGAGAGAGTCATGCAGCTTATACTTGACTTGCTAATCACCAGTCCTCAGAGACAGCTCCTGCGGCGCTGTGACTGCCGATGATTGAAGCTCCCTTGTGAGTTGGTGTGAGTCGTCTGACAGTCAGAGATGAAAGCCTGTTTGGAGTTACCTGCAGCATCAAACAGCATCTGCCTCTTTTTTCCCCATTCTTCCTAACCCACCTCTTTTCCAGCACCCCCAACAGCCCCCCCCCCCAACCCCCCAACACTCTTACCGTTTAACGCAGTCGTCATGGTTACCCTACACAGCAGCTGTAGCTGTCAGGGTGCTGCTTTTGGATCACCTGACGTGGGGCGTTTGTCTGAGCCTTCGCTCTCAATGCCGCTGCTCCATTTGGCTTTGATTAAGTCGGCCCCTTGCCTGCCGTGGCTGCACAACATCGGGCTATTACACCAGCATGGGGGCTTGTGTCATTTGCTGGAGCTGCTGGCAGAGAATAGGAGCTCCTTGGAGGGGGGCCAGAGAACATAAATACACCTCGCTTATCCAATTTCGGCCCGCTTTGAAAAGGAGCGGAGTCAAAGTGGCACTTTTTTTTTAGCCTCATTGGAGCGAGCCCGAGAATCAGCCCTTCAGAACTCCCGGGAGAGAAAGAGAGAGAGAGAGGCAGGGGGCCTGTTGAAGAGCAGCATGCTCTCAGAGATCAGCCCGGCTTCGAAGCTGAACTCCAGCCCGGCTCTCCATCTCGTCAAGATAATTGGCTCACCTGAATGCCTGATATCCATTCACTAATATCAGCCATAATGGTTTTCTGAATCACTGTGCAAAACAAGAGGCTGCTTCCTCCAAAGAGGACCCACAGGGTGGGGAATAGATTATAGGTGGGTTGATAGACGTGTCTGGACACTGGTGTTGTGTGTTTTGTTTTTCTTTCTGTATGATTTTGTTTTCCTGTTTGAGTGTAGGTGAATGGAAAAAAATGCATAATGCAATGCTGGGAGCGTGAAAGGAAGTGATAAACAGATGGGAGAGAAAAGGGATGAATGAGTTTGAGAGTGATATGATTGAGTGGGGGGTTTGAAGCGCTAAATTACTGAGTTATTCAGATCTCAGAGCTCAAGATGTGTTTGACGGACTACTTTGCTTGCCGAGATGTACTTTGAACAAAAGGGGAACTAAGTGCTCCTCTTAACACCTTCTCGTGTGCATCTTACTGTAAAACCAGTGCTTTCAAAAAGGCCTGTGGATTTATCGTCACACATGTCCAATGTACACCTATGAAGCACTATTCTTTAGCTTTAAGGTTCTCTCCATCAAGGTGACCCCAGATGGACATACTTTTGGTCAGCTGATGGGGGTATATGCCAAAATCTCACGCTTGATTTCCTTGCTGATTAAAATGCTCATTATGCAATAATATTGTGGGATTTTATAATGAGATTGGACAATGCATATCAATCATGGCCAGAAATTGGCAATAGCTTTTCAAAAAACATATTCATTTGATTCCGGGCTTGATTAACATGATTGTTTTTAATCCAGCACGATTATTATAATATCAGCTACAGAAAGCAATCAGAAGATTTTTTTAGTGGATACTATATGTAAAGTGGCAACGACCAGTCTGTGCTGATAAAGCATGGAGCTCAGACAAAAAAAATGTACATAAATTTGTTTATAACCATACAATTGAAACTATTATTCTGGTATTATATCCGCTGCTTCTGTAGTATCTATTAAATTCCCACAATTGTTAATTTCTTTGCACAATAATGTCATGCTAGGGTGGCGGTGGTCCAGTGTTAGGATACTTGCCTATGGACCTATGGCTCAAGAGGTCCCAGGTTCGAATCCCACCTCTGGCACTGCCACCACTGGGTTCCTGAGCAAGACCCTTAACCCTGAGTTGCTCCAGGGGGACTGTCCCTGTAATTAGGACATGTAAGTCGCTCTGGATAAGATATAAACGTTGGCCCTGCTGCCTAAGGACTGTGAGAGAGATCCCTGATGATGCCCCAGCCTTCAGTGGCTGAATTCCAAGAGTGCGCAACTATGTAGTATAGGGCCTCCCCCTCCCCCTATGACTCAGTATGCGAGAGATTAGGTAGTTATCATCTCCTCTAAGCATGCGGAGCGTTTAAATGATGTTGAATTAGCTGGCTTCATGTGACTCAGAGAAAACATGTGCTAACCCACATCCCCCAGTGTTGGTGGCATTGTGTGGTTGGGGAAGTCCTATCCAGTGATTGGAATTGGACATGAATAAATAGAGGAAAGAAAACACTTGTAATGAAAGCTTTTGGACAGTTGCTGAATCCCATCAGTAAATACTGAGGTGGAACAGTTTTTTAAATAAAACTGTAATCTGTTATCATTTCTTTTTTTTATACGATGAGTCTAGTTTTCCAGAAGAATGAATCTGCCCCTATTACAAAAGTTAATTAACAAATCCCCTTTGTTAAAATAAAAAAAAAATGCTGGAAAATGTGGCAATATTATTGTCTGGGGTAATTACTAGGATGATACTGGTGTGGCAGGTAGAGATTTGGTTGCAAATGATTGAAATGATTGAAATTTTTTAACTGTACCATGGCCACCATCTTGAAGAAGTTCTACTGATATAGCTCAAGTGTCAAGTGTCAAGTGGCTTTTAAACGACTTTTGCTCACTGAGTAGAGCTGTGGTTACCCATTAGTGTTGCAGAATTAAGTGTTATTAGCAGAGCAATGGTGATGTCCACTTGCTATGAACTGTAGGTATTAATAATGCAGAAATATTGATAAGCCACTTTGACAGAACATTATGACCTGTTCTTAACAGAGAAGCAGTCTGAAGCAGTATTTCTTGTTTGCGGGTGTGTGTGTTGGTGAGAGATGCAGGATGGTTGAATCCTTGAACAGTAAACACACTGCATTGTGGCAAGAGATTTTGGCTTCTGTGACAGATCTAGCATGAGGATTCCCCATTCTCTTTTGTGCTGAACTATCCCAATATTAAGGCTTACACGTCATATGATGTTTAATCTGATAACTGTATTCATTTAAACTACAGCTGATAAAATACATTCTGCTCTGTTAGCTGCAGGATAGTACATTTTGGAAATAACTTCTTAATATTCTTCATACTATCTTCATAAATATTGAATTAACCGGTCAGCAAACTGTGCGATATTTAATTTTGTCCCATCCGTTAACAGATGCAAACCCCACTCCTCACTAAACTACCGAACCATGATACATCCCGACATAAGCACCTCTGTTTCGTGCATTATAATGAGTAGGAGTATCAACAATATGTTTCAGAACAAAAACAATATATTTAAATGTGCTGAGACTGTCAAAAGTCTAAGAGAGGAATCTTCTGACCTTTGAGTAGCAAGGAGGATAAAATAAAAGCACAAGTATTCAGCTGCAAATTTGCTTCATTCAAGTGCAAATCATTCAAAAAGAATACTATGTATAGCAATCTTTTTTTCCATTATTGGAAATGGATGCATATATTCAGCTTACTGAATATATCAAATAAAGATTATTTATCACAATGTATCTACTGTTATCAATGATTTAATTCTCGTTTGAATTTTAATAAAAATAAAAAACCATTTGAAATTCCATTCCTTGCTGTGCTAAGAGAACTAAAGCCACATTTATTTATTGCATTTGTCCTTCTGATCTAAATATGCTTTCTCCTGGCATTGAAGAAAGCCCCCCTCCCAGTCCTTTCCTTTTTTCTTTGTTCTGGTGTTCTTCCAGCACATTTAGCATGCCAGAATAGCGTCTCTCGCTCTCTCTCTCTCTCTCTCTCTCTCTCTCTCTCTCTCTCTTTCTCTCTCTCTCTCTCTCTTTCTCACTCTCTCTCTGGCTTCACTTACTATTTGAAGGCCTGCAATCGATAGGGGCGTCTACGATCATGTTGCCACGTGTGATTCATTTGGGTAACCTTGGCGACGGTTTGATGCGCAGGCTGTGATGTGTGTGTGTGAACGGCTTGGTTGACTGTGGTGTGAGTCAGAGTGAGTGAGCAGTGTGAAGGAGCAGTACTGCCTGCTGTATTGATCTGCTTGAGCAGCACTCTCTCTGCACCACACAGCTTCTCAGTGCCTGCCAGGCTTTACCAGAACAGGCATTCGTTTTGAATGATAAGCTGCTGGCGAATGATTTTTGCATGTTTCGTCTTTTTATTTCTGTAGAGTTGCGCTGAATTACATTTTTATATATTACACTGAATGCTTAACAGACAAATGTAGCTTGATGTTGATGTAGCACTGTTAAATGAGGAATTGCTTTGTATATATAATATATATATATATATATATATATATATATATATATATATATATATATATATATATATATATATATACATACAGTTAATAAAAATGGTATAAATCCTTTATCCTTATCTTTCTAAGGTGCCTTTAGATAAAGTTAATCCTGTTTAAGCATTCAAATTTGTAATGCACATATTTATATGTATTACTAAAGCATTATAAAATGGCTAACAGTCTACTTTTCTCTTTTGCTCCTACCCCATTACCCCTTATTGTCTCCACAGAACTCCATTCGCCATAACCTGTCCCTGCACACCAGATTCATACGTGTGCAGAATGAGGGAACAGGCAAGAGTTCCTGGTGGATGCTGAACCCAGAAGGTGGGAAGATGGGGAAGGGTCCTCGAAGACGAGCTGCCTCCTTGGACAATGGCACCAAGTACCTTAAAAGCAGAGGTCGGATCAGCCGCAAAAGAGCTGTGGGGATGGGAAGAGGACTTGGTGCTGGGCCTGGGGCACAAGGTTCACCAGAGCATGGTAGCCCAGCTGGAAAGGGGGGCATGGGGGTAGGGGGCGAGGAGTTTGATGCTTGGACGGACCTCCACTCCAGAACCAGTTCCTCTGCATCTACGCTAAGTGGCTGCCTGTCACCTATTATGGCTGAAGCAGAGCCAGATGAGCCAGAGGAGGGAGGTCTGTCATGTTCGACTTCTCCTCACCTCTATCCGAGCCCCACCAGTACCAGATCACCTGCCCTGGGCAGTGGGGGCCACTGTCCTTCAGTAGAGCTCCCTCAATTGGCTGACCTTACTGGAGCCATCAGCTTGGAAGAGGGTTTTGCTCAGCCACCACAACTCAAATGCAATGGGTACCATTATGGCCCGGGACCCAAAGGAGAGACCTCTTACTGTGGGACTGTCTACGGTCAACCTTCAATGGGCATGCTAAGGCACCATGCCCCTATGCAGACCATCCAGGAAAATAAGCCAACCAGCTTCCAGCACTCGCTAAGGGCTTATTCAGAGAACAATGCTCTGGAGAGCCTTTTAGCTGGTGGACCACAGTACTGTGGGAAGGACATGGTGGTGGGGCAAGGAGGGGCATCCCATGCGCTGATGTCGCAGTCTAACAGTGCTGTACATTCTCATGGCCACAATCAGAACCGCAGTCACAATCACAACCAGAACCCCAATCCCAATCAAAGCCTTCACAGTGATCATGGGGCAAGCCATGAGCAGAACTCAAGCCTTCATCACAATCACAATTCCAGCAAACACCACCCAAGTCTTGACTACAACCATGGGGCCAAACACCATGTCAGACACGACTATGGTCAGCCTCATGAGCACCGTAAGCTTGAACCCAGCTCAAATGCCAATCAAATGCACAGTCATATGCAGCACAGACAGTCATCTCTCTCTCCCAGGGTTAACAGTGACATGCTGCAACCCTACAACCACAAACCCTCCAGTATATATGGCCCTCGCGCCCATCTCCCATCCACTTCTCTGCCCCCTAATCCTGCCAGCGTCATGGATGTGCCCCAGGACCCCTGTCACCTGGCTTCTGCACCCCAACCCCGACATCAGCACTACCCAGGTGCTCAGCACCACCACCAGGGCATGACGGAACCCTGGCAAGAGTACTACCACCACTCCTCCCAAAATTCGAATTATCACAGCAGCCACCAATCTGGTCACCACCAGCCACATCTGAACCGACTCCAGCAGTCAGAGATGGAGATGGAAGTGCATCACAATAGCCTGGACTGTGATGTGGAGTCTATTCTTCTCAACGACTTCATGGGCTCAACTGAGGGAATGGACTACAACTATGATGGATCACTTTCGCAGGGTGTTGGCATGGGAATAGGTCTGGGAATGGGTATGGGGGTGTTTGCAGGACCTCCACAGTCACACAACAGCCAGAGCTGGGTGCCTGGGTAAAACCGGTGTGGACACACTAACCAGAGAACTTCACCCATAGAGCCTTGTAAGGGGGTGCTGATCAGGTTGGGACTGATATGACTGTGATTTCCTTTTGCTCAGAGAGCCAAATGGGACAAAACGTCATTTTAAGGACGTATCATTGATGGTGTCGGTGCAGTCATTTTGGACATAGATTTCCCCCCCTTAAACCCCCCTTTTCCCTCTCTTTGTGTTTTTCTGCTGTGGTTTAGTGTAATGGCGTCCCTTCAAATCGAGTGCTGTCCTTCTTTTTCTGTCCTTCAGTTTGTTCTCTATCCATCACCGACATCTCCTTCTGGTCAAAAGCTCTCAAGCACTTTACATCCATGCCCATTCATTCAGATGCAGTAATGGCCACCTTGCAACCTGGGGGGAATCACATTGTCCGCTGCCCTGGGTTTAATGTATGCAAACGACTCTGTTATCCTTCCAGGACAAAAAAAAAAATAGCATTGGTGTTTTTTTTTTGTTTTTAACTTGAATACAGGATGGAAAAGTAAATATCTGTGCTGTCAGGCAGTGTTGTGTACATGTTGATTAGGAATGTATTGGTTTGAAACTGTGTGTGTGTTTCAGACAGCGTATGTGTGTGCGAGTGTGTCTTTCAGTGTGGCAATTCTTCGCTTGGGTCAGTGCATTTCTCTATCCATGGAGGTCTGTTGGATGCTCCTTCATTGTGGGCCGGGACAGTCATCCATCAGACCCACTCTATTGATATTCAGCATATCCTGTTTAATCTCTAAAGTAATGCACCAGCTATGCATCACTACTGCAAATCGAATGTGGCATGAGGCTGCAACATTTTTTTTTTCTCTTCACCCAGACACGCCACTTTAATGTGTTTTGGCTAAAGTGATGATTAAAGTCACTCTGAGGTAATGGGAGGATGAAGAGTGGCACGGGGAGTGCGAGACAGAAGAGAGGATGAGAGAGGCGGATAGATGTAGAGTGAGGAAGTGAGAAAGAGGAGAAATGCAAATATTCTCCCCATGGCTCTTTCTCTCCATTCTGTGGACTTATGTAGCTTTCCCTGTAATGAGATAAGGAATGATTTGAGGCGAGCATGCTTCCTGAGCAAGGATGCACCTCTGGCCGATCACACTGTAGCAACCTCCTGCAAGCTGCAGCTGCGCTGAGCTCGGAAGCTTAAGTCTCTGCTTCGGCAACATTAGCATATTGCATTATCATTAGGCTATGCAGTGTTACTTTAGATAATCAATGCTGATTTATCAATCCTGAAGCCTCGTTAGCCCTCATTAACTGTGCACTATCCATCCTAATTTAATACAAGAGCTGGAATTTGGGGAATAGTACTTTAATGACTTTATATCGTATCAGTGTAATAAAGTAATTTGGTTATAGCGTGATGCCAGCCTGCACTGCCAAAAGATGCACCCAAGCCAAGTCGACTCACTTCAAAGAATAGCTATATTGCATCGGCTTTAAAGTGTACACTAGTGAATTGCACGCTGATTAGCACAATCAGCAGATAGAAAACGGGTGCTATCTCCCTTTCCCAGACATTGCTCCTATCATATCCTCTTCATACAGTGATTACACTGGAGGGAGAGATAGAAGTAATTAAGTGCCCACCAAGAGTTTATTTTTGCTTAATTGTTATTTCTTGAATGCAGCAAAACATTACTGGGGATGTGTGCTTCAATCAACCCCATGCTCATCCAATGAGACTTCCAAGAGCTGGGATCCAACAAGGCCACACAGTTGCACATTTTGTGTCCAAGATTTTGTAGACATCTGCTCAACATTCAGTGGTATACATTTGTCCACCCTGCGGCAACAGGCTTCTACTTTGGTAGATTTTTGATCCATTGCTACAAGGATTTGATTGCATCCTGCATTTGTGAGGTCAGGTACTGATAATCTGTTCACATAATCTGTTAATCTGTGCAGATTACAAATGCCACTCCAATTTAACCCATTACAACATTGGTCTTGGTGACCTTTGTCTCATGAGCATCTCATTCAATTGGAGTACTTCTGTGGAGGAAATAAAAAAACTTGTTGTCTGAAAACCTCTGGACATGTTGCATATCTTAACTTTCTTTTTGTTTGTCTTTTTTTTTTGTCTAATAGATGCCTGTTATCATGTGATTTTCTGGTTAAAAATTTCATTTAGTTTGTACGCTGGCCTCCTGATCTAGTCCAATCCTGATATGAGGTGAAAAAGGTAAATGAAGACAGAAAAAAGGCAAGAAATACAGACGGAGTAAGAGA
>CM029368.1:32072099-32110354 GCA_017165825.1 Hepsetus odoe
TTAGGGGAGGTAGCTGAGTGTGTTGATTCATTCACACCCCCTTCACACATAGCTCTGGTGATATCTAAAGGCCTGGGTCCCTTGTGTGCTTGTCTGGTGGCTGTGCTGGGAGGTTTTTGGTATTTAGACTAAATTGTTATACATCTGTCCCTTTAAAAAAACTTTCTGGATGTTCAGAATCAGACACTTAATTAAAAAAATACTTTATAAATGCATCAAATAATTATAAATGCATGATAATTTATTGGAAAGTGCATGGAAAACAATAACTTTAAAGATACTAGAAACATAAAACATGCAATATAAATTAGGTACATATGCATATGATGATGCACAGAAGGTATTAGGCATCTTTTTCGTGTTAGATGTTAAAATTGTACATGTGAGAGTTTGAAAAATAATAACAGAATCGGAAACGTATCAGCTACAAATGTAGCCTTGCCATTGGCCAGCTGAAAGATTTATCATCAGGTCATGGACAGAGTGTTACATATTCTGGAGGTAGATTTTTTGATAATGAGCTGAATAACAAGATTCTGCAGATGCTGTTTGTTTTCACTGCATTATCTTTGCAGTCCCACAATAATACAATAACTCAATGCTTTTTTGGTGTGTGTTTTTTTGATGTTACTCTTTTCAAGAATAAGTAATATCCTTGAGTGGTAGTGAGACCAGCAATGTTATATGGATTGGATACTGTGGCGCTGATGAAAAGACAGTCACCAGAGCTGGAGGGAGCACAGTTTAAGTTGCTTTAAGATTTGCAGTGGAGGTCATGAGGATGGACAGGTTTAGCAATGAGTATATTAGTGGGACAGCTCAGGCTGGATGGTTTGGAGAGAAAGTCAGAGAAGCAAGATTGCATTGGTTGGGAGAAAGATGTTGAGGATGGAGCTGTCATGAAACAGGAGAGAGGGAGAAAAAAGATTTTATGGATGCAGGTGGTCAGAAGAAATGGACACAGATGATCCACTGTGCTGACCCCTAATGTGAGCAGCTGAAAGAAAAAGAAGTCAAGTAGACTTTGATACCCTCAGATACTAGTGTAAGGGAAGTGAAAGTGACTATTCTTGTCATTGTGAGTACAGAGCACAGCACACATTTTACCTATACACTCACACATGTGCAGCAGGGAGCAGCTATTGAAAGTGCCCGGGGAGCAGTGATGGGGACTGTGCCTTGCTCAAGGGTACCTCAGGGCAACGTACTGGTCTGGGATCCGGGGCCAGCTCCCTTACCACTAGGCCACCGCTTCCCCTGTCTACAACCCTGTACATTATGCACAATATCATTGCCAAATGGCACTACCTGACAGTCTTATTGTCTTACTGATGAAAGCAAGGTTCTTGCCCAGATCTGGTGACATTCAACTATAAGTGCATTCAGCAATAGACAGGAGAAGATTCAGAACTCTTGAAGGTTATCTGGGAGCTTTGCATAGTTGAGGCATTCATATTTTGCATTTGTACAGCTTTGTCAATGATGGGCTGAGGAGCACAGTTTAGCTGAAAGCAATCTGCAAGTTTTGTAACATTACATTTACATTTGCGATATTTAGCAGACGCTCTTATCCAGAGCGACTTCCATGTCCTAATTACAGGGACCTGGGACCTCTTGATCCATAGGTCTTTAGGCAAGTACCCTACCACTAGACCACCGTTAATTTTAATTTCTTCTGGACAGTTTTACTACTTGCTTTTAAGTTTTGACAAGATAGCCACCCTGGTAAGATTCCCTACACCTCCATACTTCCTTCAATTAAATTAAATGACTCTAGCTGTTGAATTGCAGGGTCTTGGAAATGGCTTTTTAACTCCATTTCAGACGAGTGATCATCAACAACTATGAGATCTTCAGGCACTTCATTGGATTACTGGCCTTTTATTGGTATAATATTATCACTTTCACTGTTATAGTAAGGTCAATAATAATTTTAGGATTATAGATGTACAGTTCAGCAAAAAGAGTCAATTCCTGAAGTACATTAATGTATTATTAGGGACTTCTTTAAATACTGGAAAGGTATTTAAACTTGTGCTGCTATTGAAAGGTCATCTTAAAGAATTAAATAAAGTTTACATTCATCCATACCATCACTCCAAAAAATCCATTTAGATTGATTTTTGGAGTGTATATTGAATATTATCTATTATATTTAGCCTTTTTGATATATCCTCTTCTCTTTCTGTTTGCTAATTTGCCCACCGAAGCTTGTTACATTTTGAATTCAACATGAAATGCAAAAGAAATGACCTTAACCTTAAAAAAAGAGAGAAAAATGAGTGGATTATGCTGCCTCTGTTCATAAGCATAACTGAGGGTGAGGGCTATTAGCATCCCTTACTCAATCATTCTCTCTCCCTCTTTCTCTGTATGTGTGTGAGGGTAAGTTAGTGCGTCTCAGGCTGTGTAGGTTTGATGGTGTTAATAATAGCTTATGTGTTAACATTCCTGTCAATCATGGAAGTGTGCGTTTGTGTGTGTGACAGTTCAAGTCACATCAAGATCTCACGAAAGCTGAACTCGGCACACTGCAGCTTTCAAAAAAAAAAAAAAAGAAAAGAAAAAAAAGTCATCAGCCAGCAAAAAACAGCCATTTGTGGCGCACATTTTCAAACGGGGACTTTAATCTGTAAAGTTGTCAGATCCAGGGCAATAGATTCTGACAACAGCCAGCAAAAAGCAGGTGAATTGCACTGTTATTTTGAAGATGAAGAGAGTGCAGTCATGTTACAAAAGACACAGCAGTGACAGCTGTGAGCTGCATTTGTCACCGAAACCTCATTTTTTTTACAGTCAGTGCTCGCTCTTTACATTCTGAGTCATAACCGAGTGAATGATAGGGCCAATCACCGTTGTTAGATTACTGATTTGTGGTTAGTTATAACTGAGGATGAATCAAAGCTTGAGCAATGGACAGGTTATTTTTCATCAGCTGCTGCTTTAGAAAGCAAAATGGCATTTTTATGCTGCCTACAATGGCCTGCTCTTTTAAGAATCTGCATGCTGGAAAGAGCATGGAGCAATCTACATGTTGGGAGAAGAAGTGTGCAAAAGCTCAAAATCAGTAATCTGTTTCCTTCAACAAAGCTTTACCCAGCATCCTGCTATTCCCAAGACATTAGCAATATCATATCACTGCCAGACTGCCTTCATGGTCCAGCTTACAGACAGAGAAAGCGAGAGAGACATCTAAAGTGAAGCGATAGACATCTCATTACACTTTCATGTGCTGCTAAGTGCCGCAGGCAGATCTGCTGGCTGGTCACATGGTATAAGGCGGCGAACTTTGCCGATTTAGGGAGCCATTCTCCCTGAGGCAGGTGCCCATTCTCCTGCTTCCCTGCATTAATTAATTTGCCTCACTGGTCGCTTCACTTACACCTCCCTGCAGCCAGCTTCTCTCTTCTGATCAAGACTGCATCTTTCTCGCACCTATCAGAAGAGTTTCTTCTAAGAGACCCTTTTCCCAAGACTTAAAGGGAGTGTTAAAAAGACAAATAAAGGCTCAAAGTGAAGATTGATAATATATTGTAAAATATAGTTGTTAGCAGTTCTCACACACATGGATTCCCCCATTTTCCCTGAGCTATCAACCTGGGAATATCAGGGCCAGTAATACATCACCAATACTCTTAACTAGAGTTTTGAAATATACAGGAATATTTGCAGGCATCTGATTGGTCATTCTATGCCCATTATGACTGATGCAAGTTGCTACGCTTCAAGTATTTTCTTTAGCCGCGCTTTGTTTTATTAGTTAGCCAATCCTGTACTCTTGATTCAGAAAAATCATACAGTACATTCAGTTTACTACCTTAACTATCTTAGTTTATGACCAGGCATAAACCCAGTTGGAATAACTGGCCCCAGGAGGCTGAGATTTGGCTGGTCAGGTATGCCTGGCTGGATCTAGTGGCCAAACCATATAAATCCTCCCACTGGTGCTGAAAACTATGTATCCCTTGGTTTTTCCATTTAAAACTAACTTCTCTGGCCAACAATTTTAGTTTCTTTTTCTTTGTTTTATTATACTAATCCTTTTCCAGTGATAATTTTTTTTACAAGAGTTCTTGAAACATATAAAAGCTATTTAGTTTTTCCATGCCTCTTGGCTTTTCTGCCCTGCTCAGAAACACACCTACTTTTTATAATAATTTTCACACGTTGATTCTTTGCATTACTAGTACAATCACTTATGGAATTTAAATCTTGTCATTTCCTCAAAGAAGAGTGTCGCGGTTTGCTCTGCTCAGCATTGGTCATTCTGGATTCCATGTTGGGTGACTTAGTGTTTGGGTGTTTAAGTACCATTTCAGTGTGTGTGCACGCAGATGAAGGAAAAGGAAGTTCAAGTGCAAGTCTTGTTTATTCAAGCAAGATGACCAACATACATTTTGACAGCAAACAAAGAACAGATGAGGATGGGTTGGCTTGGCAACTCTTAGACTGTCAGGCAGGTATGGGAGATTAGGTGAGACAGGTGAAGGGAGTGATGAGTGAGCTGGAATTCCCAGGTGTCAGTGTCAGAATGGCTAAGGAGAGGTGTGGATCTGTAGGACGGCTGGGGAATTTTTGACCAGTTCAAGCCAATGCTCCAGCTTTCTGACGACTGGGGTTAGCTGACTTGGCCGAGTTTGTCTCTAGCTCAAGTTTTTCTGGAGGTAGAAGGGCGGCCCTGCCCTCAGAGAGGACTCAAGAGGGTAACGGTGCGGAGATCAGACAGTTCAGGGTCCCCAACACCCCAGGCTGTCTGTGGCGCCACCTTGTCCACCGAAGAGCTCTGCGAGCACCTAGCAGAGCAGGATCAGGCAATCCAAAAACTAATGGCTGCAACCACAGAGCTCAGGTCCCTGTTGGTCTTCCACGTCCCCTGAGGGGGCAGTCCCTGTTTGTCTACGGTGCCCGTGCCTATCCATGGGGTTCCCACGATAGCCCAGTGGGGTGGCTCCTGTTGGTCACCCAGGAGGGTGGCCCATCTTCACTGCCAGCTCCTGGTCCATCATCGCTGCTGGCAGCAGGAGCATGGACGTGTGTACCGGGGTACCCTTTGCCGCCAACTACAGCCATGGATGTGCCTGCAGCTGGGCCTAGGACCCCTCTAGGTTATGTTGTTGGCCCTGGTAATGGGTACAGTCATGTACCCCATTAGGGGGACTGTTTATTCGGTTTGGGTGATTTGGGTTTTTTTTAGGCCTCCCCTCAAATGTCCAGCTCCGGGCAAAGCAGGGTTAAGAGTGGTGCTTTTAGGGGGTGTTATTGCCATGATCTGCGGTGCTCTGTCCTGACTGGACACACCCGGTACCTTGGTAAGATGTCAGGTGTGCCTGATTGGTTCAAGGGTATAAAGACCCAAATGAGTCAGAGCAGGGCATCAGTTAATCTGGATTCCATGTTGGGTGACTGTGTGTAAGGTACATGTTGAGTGCACATTTATATTCATGTTAAATAAAGCTCCGTTGCATACTCCCGGTTCCACATTTATGACCGGTCAAACCCACCTAGACGTTACAAAGAGACTCTTTCCCATTATCATTCCCATTGAAATGAAGTTGTCATATTTTCTCCTGCATAAGTCTAAAATTTGTACTAAAATCCACTCTAAAAATGGGGGTGCAACTTATACACGGGGAATTTCGTCAGTGATTGACACTTCCACAGAGACCAGTGAATGTTCATGTTTCCAGGTAATTATCCTCCAAATTATTACCGAATACACGTCTTTGGTGCTTTCCTATCAAGTAAAATACATAGTACTACATTTACCTGTAAAAATCCGAAAGTGTCATTCAACATAATGCACAAAAAATCATTTTCATTTCACAAATTTCAATCCAGGAAATTAGTAAATATGGTAGTGTTCACCCCAGGGGTATTTTCATATTTGCAAAATTTACTGCTTCTACAACCCACATTTTGGTGACATTATCTTTCAGAATGTACCACTTTTGAGGGACTTTTCTTGGACTCTCAGCTACAGGGCAGTAGATCTGTCAGAATTCAACAAACTCTTAGAATGACATGTCACTCAAGAAACCCGGCTTGAGTTTTTGATGCTGCATGAACAGTTGCTTTTTAATATCCAAGGCCACGCTGATCAACTGCATCAGGACTGACAGCATAGACCTCGGCTGTCCTACTGTTTTCACACCTGCCAGTCTTCCTGCATGAGGCAGGTAAGCTTCAGCCAGCGTACAGCAGGGAGATATGACTAAGAGCATCAGACACGGAAAGCAGCGAAAGGTCATGCTGACCTACAGCAGGCAGCCTGCACACACCGTCTGCTCCAACAATGCTGACAGTCAATGAAAGAGTAAAAAAGTTGTAAAATATAGATGAATACATGGTCTCAGTCTGTGCTCTCTCTCTCTCTCTCTCTCTCTCTCTCTCTCTCTCTCTCTCTCTCACTCGCTCTCTCTTTCTCTCCCTCTCTCTCATTCTTTCTCACACACTCTTAGCAGCAGAGCAATGGCTGAGTCATGGCCTTTCACATAAATTGTCGCAGAGAGTAAATGAGGACAGGAAACTATTATAATTAGTGATGGAGCGAGGAAGCCTCATCTTCTATAGACTTTAACATTTTCTTTCAGGAAAAAGAAAATCAAAGAGCAAAATAATTGTTTCATTTTTACAAATTGAATCCCCCAAATTATATTATGTATTTTTATGTGCAATATTAAAGATATAACACAAAGATTTCTGTAGAGAAGATTCCAGGTCTTCTTTAGGAAATGTTTTGCTTTAAAATAGTCATTGAAAAACATGAATAGTTTAGCGTGACATCACTTTCCACACATTAATGTCAAACATTTTTCACTATTCTGTTGTTATTTATTCCTATGTCACTGTAATGTCAATCCAAATCCCAAAGGTTTTATTCTCTTATTATAGAATGATAAAAAAAAAACACTAAATGGAATTTTGATTCAGCAGTTGTTTTACCATAATGCTGCCTAAATAAGGTTGCCTTTTTGTTTTGGTTGTGAGGTTATATTTTCAAGTTGCAAAACTTTACTTATGAAGTCTCCTCAAGTTTGAAATATGATGGACGTACAAGGCAAATCTTTCACAGAAAAAAAAAGAAACCACTAATAGCTTGAGCTGTTTTATCAATATAGGGGCAGTGGTGGCCTAGTGGTTAGGGAGTTGGCCCTGCATCAGAAGATTGTGGGTTTGATTCCCTCACAAGTAGGTTTCCCTGAGGTACCCCTGAGCAAGGTACCGGCCCCGTCGCTGCTCCCCAGGTGCTTTCAATAGCTGCCCACTGCTGCATGGTGTTTGTGTGCATGGGTTAAAAGCAGAGGTCCAATTTTGTTGTGGTTCACGCTTGCTGTGCTGTGACCTTGCAATGACAAGGGTTGTCACTTTCACTTTCATATTGTAACCATTTAGGCCTAATCTGTAGCTGTTAAAATTGTCTTCTTAGGTTTCTTGGACTTCATCTCACAAACAGTATATAAGATGATAAAAGATCCTCAAGGTTCACTGCTGATAATTACAAAAATATAAACATAAACTAACTAACTTAACTAAATAAAAAAATAAATAAATAATGGGGTTTTCGATTCTACAAAACCTCCATCAGAAGAAACCTCCATGCCAGCGGAATATTTTGAAGATGTTCCGTCACATTTGTTGAAATCGATCATTTCTTGATCAAGAATTTGTTCTGATGCAAAGCAACAGGTTTGTATTTTCAGCAAACAATTTGTTTAATCTTATTTTCATTTTTGGTAGATTAACAGTCCTCAAGATGATGTATTCTTACTTAAATGGAAATTGTGTGTACACTTTCAACCATTTGTAGTCTGATTCATGGAAACATCTATTCCTCTGAAACAGTAATATACTGAATGCACATTTTTTTGTATTCATGTGGTTGTGCATTTCTAAATATGTAAAAAACTTTGTTATTTGACATCTTTTAGAGGTGCCTTCCTCTATGCTTGAACTTCGGCAGGCTCCAAACTGAATAATTGATTGTCAGATGTGAAAGTTTGATGCTTTGCCTGCAGGCTGGATTAACCTACAGCATGTGCCTCTCTGCTACATACCACATCACCAGTCTGGCAATCTGTTACGCGCTGTGACACTACTGGTTCATGACCTCCTGTAGGTTTAGACTTTTGGCCTACTTCAAATCTGCAAAACTTTATTTTCAGCCTTTCAGCTAATTTATATTTGTTTGCAGTCCGTCTCTTAAAGTAACACTTTAAATGAGTTCTCAGTCAGAAAGCTGTTCTTGTGAATTGTATTCAGCTTTGAAACGCTGAAGTAACAGGGAAAAGCAGATATGCTTACTTTAATTCCCTGAGGTTTTCTATTATCCGTAGTGATCAGGCCTATGAACGCACCATCTGCACCTCTAGGGAAAAAGTCTTCCACCTGGAAAACCAATCCCATGTCTGAAAGCTCTAATTATACAGATTTACAGCTTAATTTACTGAAATTAATTTTTTATTTTAATAATGTGGATTTTTTTCACACATTAGTAATAGATGACAAAATGCACTTTTAGGTATCAACAAGGCAATATCTGGGTGTTGGTGGTCTAGTGGTAGGCTACTCAACTACAGACCAAGCGGTCGCAGGTTCGAATGCTGCCTACTACCATCATTGGGTTCCTGAGAAAGACCCTTAACCCCATATTGTTCCAGGAGACTTTCTCTGTAGTTAAGAAATGTATGTGGCTCTGGACTAGAGTGTCAGCTAAATGCTGTGAATGTATATTCCCAGTTGAATATCCATCCATTATCTGCCGCTTGTCCCAAACGGGGTCACGCTGGTGTCCAACCCAGCGCACACAGGGCAAGGACAGGGGACACACCCTGGACAGGTTGCCATCCCATCACAGGGAGGAGCAGGACAGGGACAGCACCTTGCTCAAGGGTACCTCAGGGCAACCCACCGGGAAGGGGTTCGAACCCCCAATCCTCTGATCATAGGGCCAACGCCCTAACCACTAGGCCACCGCTGCCCATTCACAGTTGAATAATTTAATGTAATTTTCTAACATAGAATTTTTTTTTTTTGTGATGGATCGATGGCCTGTCCAGAGTGTTTTCTGCCATTCACTCTATGGCCACTGACAGACTTCAACAACCCCCCACGGGAGAGATAATGAATGGATGCATAATTTGAAATTATATGATGCGATGTTGCTCAGGTGTGGTGTATTATATTAATTTAGAAGATTATTATAATGTATCAATTTTGCTGCCAACCTTCTGCTTTTATACATCTTTTAAAACCCTGAAATGTTAAATGCTAAACCTATTTATCTTCACACTGAATACTTAATGCCATAAACACTATATGGGGCAGCGGTGACCTAGAAGTCAGGGACTAGGCCCCAGGATCAGAAGGCCATGGGTTCTAATTCCAGACCAGTAGGTTGCTCTGAGGTACCCTGGAGCAAGGTATCGTCCCCATCACTGCTCCCTGGGTGCTTTAAATAGCTGCCCCCCGCTGTATGGGTGAAAAGCTGAGGTTGTTTTTCGCTGTGCTTCAATGTATGCTGTGTTTCACTTCACTTACTAATGGAATTCAGCAACTTCCCATTGGCTGATGAGTGAGTTTTTGGGGCAAAGGGATTCTGTACTTTCTGTGCAGGGAAACACATCAACATTATTTTCTGTGGGGGTCCATGGTGCTACTGATCTACAAGATTTGGGGGTTTGCTGGGGTAATCCTTCAAATAAACCCAAAAAGATGTGGCTACAACATGAGATACAGAATTCCAGAGTAAATGTACATTTATTTGCTCCTTCTCTGACCAGTCAACGACTTCCCGCATTTCTGCCTTTTGCTTTCTACATGTTTAACCTCCTTCTGTCTGCCGCCATGACCTTTATGGTGCTACTGTAGTGTCCTCAGTCTAACATTGGCCTTTGGTTATGGGAGGCTTTTTCTCTCTCTTTCTTTCTCTCTCCCTCTCGTTCTCTGTCACATTGCCGAGGTGAGTCCTCTGTCTGCTGATTTATTCATGATGTGACTTTTAATATTATTCACTCTGACACCGGTAGGGACTGCATCTCAAACCATCCTCCAGGCTGTCTGAGTATGTGTGTGTGTGTGAGTGGCTGTATGCATGCAAGTTTGTAGATTCTTTTCCTAACAGAGTCACAATATTTCATATAATTTTGAATGCCGTTTTATATTAAAAACCTGCCATAAAGGTGCATATTGTAAGTTGTACACTTTGTAAGGCTGTGACCCACTGGAGTTTTTGGGGACTTCATGACAGAGTTGCCTAGAACAGCAACCTTATAGTAAATATCGATTGCCAATGTGAGGGACTGAACCGTGCCATGAAAAGGTGTAATGGTCCATTGAATATAACAGAAAAACAAGCAGGAGTGGTGATTGTGAGACTGCATGTGAGCTGATTTGTGTCTAACTTTCAAAGAAATTACAGAGTATTACCAAGTATAAAGACATATGTTCAAAATCTTATCAGGTTGCATTGCAGATGAAATGATCAGGTGCACACAAGGTCTTGTATTTTAATGCGTTCAATTAGGCCGGCCTATTCACGTGTACTGGGCTAGGAGAGAGGAAAGGGAAGACAGCAGGAGGTGTATATGTGTGAGTGTGCGTGCCTGTGCATTCGAACAATTTTTGCTCTGTAATTGAATCAGATATGTGTGTGTCACGATGTTTAATTAGTGTGCTGAAGGAAAGCTGTCCGACTTACCCCTACGTGGGCGTGTGTGAGCGCACCTGTCCCCACACAGGCAAGAGAAGTGTGAGGGTAGTGCTTATGACTTTGATTTGTGTGAAGGGGGCACAACAAGTGAGAGCGTGTTTGGACGAGAGACAGCGATAGATAGAGGGTAAGAGAGACAACCTGTGTGGGTGGCTGTGTGATTTTATGAAGTGTTTTTATGTTTTATTGAGTGGGTGTACATAGTCACTCTCCGTTAGCATAGATGTTAATGTGCATGTGGGAGAGATAGTGGGAATGACCCCTGCACACCCTTTACGAGCTCCAGTGCGGTGCACTTTTGGCCCCTTGCTTTATGGCTCCTCCCACTCTATTCCCGATAGTGTTTTTTCTTTTCCCCTTTTGAGCTCACCTGCAGTTAATGTAATGGGTTCAGATGGATCTCTTTCCACAAAATTGTAGAAAAAGTAGTGGAGGGGAACATCAGAATTAGTCAGAAACCACACAAGGTTCAGAGGATCTAGCTAATCTAAGAAAATAATAGAATACCAACAAGAATACCAGTTCCCATAAGTTCCATACCTGCAAATCCCATCTCTATCAAACCAATTGCAGTGCCCAAACAATCAACAAGGCAATACATAACACCAAAAGAAACAAAGCAACAGACAAGTATGAATTCACTCCTAATGAGTGTCAGTTGAGTTAGCAAAGTTTTGACCAGCATTCATAAAATTTTTATCAATATACAAAATGCAAAGTGAGCGAACAAAAGAAAAATCTAAATCAAATCAATATTTGGTGTTACTACCTTTTGCCTTCAAGCCAGCATCAGTTCTTCTAGGTACTCTTGCACAAAGTCAGGGATTCTGTAGGATTATAGTCGGTGTCTGATCAACCAGTTTTACCAAACAGGTGCTGATGATCATCAATGTCACACGGAGGTTGAAACACAGTCATGTTTGGAACAACCTACCAGCCGAGTTCCTTCAAAAACTGTGTGCAAGTGTACCTAGAAGAACTGATGCTGTTTTGAAGGCAAAGGTTGGTCACACCAAATATTGATTTGATTTAGATTTCTCTTTTGTTCATTCACTGCATTTTGTTGATTGATGAAAATAAATTATTCACACTTCCATTTTTGAAAGCATTCTTTTTTTACAGCATTTTTTAACACCTGCCTAAAGCTTTTGCACAGTACTGTACTTCCCAGTTGTTTAATGGTAATAAAACAGTCAAGCATCAGTGCAACTCAGAATCTCAGACTTTTGTTTTTCGACACAGCAAATAAGTAGACAGAGGTCCCAGTATAATACCCAGGCAAATAACAATAACGCTTAGGTGTAAATAAAACCTGATACATCGTTGCAAAATACAATAATGTTTCTGAAAAGGCTGCATTAATGAAGCAAAACTTAAACAACATCACAAAAATATCCTGCTTCCATGAGCAGAGGTACATGGTGGAACACAAAATTGTTAAAAAACAGAAGATAGAGCTGGTAATTTATAGAGCTTAAGAGGTTCAGGTTTTAAAGCACCTTTAGAGACATATAAATGTGATCAGATTGTGGACATCACAGAAACAGATACATTCTTATAGCTGCATCCTCAGCAGCTACAAAGGACCACCGAAAATAGCTGCACCATCACAGCAGAGACAAAAGTTGTTCAGCCTCTTTTTTGCCTCTTATTTTTTTATGTTATGCAACAGCCCTTCCATATACCTGAGCAAGTATGCACAAAACATTTTTTTGTTTTTTTCAGTTTCATTATGGTAAATTCCCCCTTTTAGTTCTCCATCTATCACATCAAGCTGGACCAAGTCAGTTGAAACATCACTGCATTCTTTCAGTGATGGGGAGAAGAAGGGCCATCCTGCTCACCCAGGAAGAGCACAGTTTATTATGCTTTCTTAGACAATTACTCTTACACCCTGAGAGACTGATGTAGTAAATGTGTACTTTACTTACCCACCACAAATCAGATCATAAGTGGTCACTGGAGAAACCTTCAAGACCTTTGAAAAAGCTATGTGTAAACAGCTATACGCTTCGCTGCTCTCTTATCATTTGAGACGGATGTTAACACTATGAACAGGGCCGTAGTTATTTCATAATGCCAAATGTATTTTTTCTACTGAAAATATACAGATGATGTTCTTTATCCTTCAGATGCTCAGGCTTCCTTTCAAATTATTCTTGTCATTGTGAGTACAAACTGAACTGGAGCTCTGTATTTAACCCATGCAGAAGCTATGAAAGCTGTCCAGGGAGCAGTGACAGTACCTTGAGCAAGGGTACCTCAGAGTGAAGGGCTTGAACCTGCAATCCCCAGATTCTGTGGCCAACTCCCTAACCACTAGGCCATCACTACCCTTACTTGAACTAAAGCAAATTCGAACAAGATCAAACTTGTTAAAAATTTCTTGTTAAAAAAGTTAAAAATCTGATTTGGTTATCCAATTTTCTCCCATGCAGAGCATCTAACTCTTTCTCTTCAGTCTACCTCAGTGTTTTTTCACTCCCTTGTCATCTTGACAATCCTGGCTGGTCTTCCTGGATTGTTCATGCTTGCCTTCAAGGCCAAAAATAAACCAGTTGCTACCTGCCTTTACTGATCAAGTCTTGGGCTAAACTTTGAACGCAGCTCAGCTTGACCTGTCTCCAAACAAGATGCATGGATAGGGGGCCAGGGGACAACCTTAGGTGTGGATGTCTGAGTTCCCTGTTATTTAGTCAAACACAAGCTTTAAAAGAATTAATCATGTAAATAAAAAAAAAAGTTTTGGAAGTATATTAAGTAGAATCTAGCTGATGTGCTATAGAAAAAGGATTTTCCAAGCAGGCAACAACATGCTTCCAGTGTTTGGATAGGTATTCAAAAAAAGAAATCCCATACAAATGACAAATAATATTAATTTCAAATTAATGTATTATTTAACATGAAACAGCTTATAACAATACATATCAAATAAAAAGTATGTAAATGTAAAGCTTATAGAGTTGTTCTTGAAAGGAAATAAAAGTTGGTCTATTTAGTTAATGTTTTGTTAAGCTGAATAAATAATGCAGTCAGATGTATGCAAAGCTCAAATGTTTGCAAATTATACAATAATATAAGAGTAGATAATGTAAATAATGTGTAGAAAATGGATGTTTTAAATGCAATGTATGCACTAATACCTGGAAATTAACTTTAAGTGAAAAAGTGAAAGTGACTATTTTTGTCATCGTGAAAAAAAGCAGAACACACAGTGGGCCACAACGAAATTCACCCTCTGTTTTTCCACCTATACACACCGTGTAGCAGGGGGCAGCTATTTAAAGCACCCGGGGAGCAGTGATGGGGATGGTATCTTGCTCAAGGGTACCTCAGGGCAACCTACTGGTCTGGGATTATACCCGTGATCTGATCCTGGGGCCGAGTCCCTAACCACTAACCACTGCTATAAGTAAAACATTGAATCAGCATCTCTGCTGCTTGTCATATTGGCTGTTGATTCTGCATAGAAAAACGATCTAACTGATCCAGTGTTGATTCGGCTAAAGAAGGTTGGTCGGAGAATGCTGAGGGCAAATTGCAAATTGTGTCTTTTTATTTTGGTTTGTTCATCTTCTTTATGGAGTCTTTTTGTGGGATGTATTATGTAGCCTGTTTCAGGGCAGCGGTGGCCTAGTGGTTAGGGGGTTAGCCTCAGGATCAGAACGTAGTTGCTTCGAGTCCCAGGAGAGTAGATTGCCCTGAGGAACCCTTGATCAAGGTACTGTCCACATTGCTGATCCCTTGGTGCTTTCAATAGCTGCTGCGTGGGGGTAAAATGTAGAGATTGAGTTTCATTGTGCCACAATGACCTGACTTTTCATTTTTTTAAGAGGACTTTAAAGGAAACCTCACCATAATGTCAATTTGGCGATAACAGTAAATAGAAGGCAGTAACCACCAACTACCATGACATCATTACATCATTTGTGGCTAAATTATTACTTAAAGGGTTGTCTGACATAGCTTCCACTGGTCTTGACTGCCATTAGGTCTAAAAGTGGATTTTCACTGATTTTGAAACATAATTTCTGCCTAATTCAACAGCTGAAATGTGTAAACAAGCCGTCCACCTTCTGAAATAGGATTCTGACCTAAAATATTTAAAGATGTTCATTGTAAAGTGGAATATATAGTGAGGCAAAATGGAATGATTTTTATTCAAGGATTCTGCTCTGTTTTACCATTATAAACTTTGATGCATGACAAGCCATTTTGGACAGTGAATCAAATAATTTTTTATGACTTTATTATTATGGCATAAGTCAGCACTTTGATGCAGTACTGGATTGATAAGTCAGCACTGGATGGATGTGGTTAATTGCCTGTAAGTGTGACTGTGTTTGTCTGAATGAAAATATCCAGGGTGTTTCTCCACATTTGTCTGATGACTGCTGGGGTAGGTGGGTGGGAGGAGGGGTTCGTTAATTGTTAATATCAGTTATCATACGATCCTTGGTGATCATGTCGTCAGTGCTTGTCTTCCTAAGATGTGTATAAGAGACAGCTCTCTCTCTCTCTCTCTCTCTCTCTCTCTCTCTCTCTCTCTCTCTCTCTCTCTCTCCCCCTCTCTCTCTCTTGCTCTCTCACACTAATTCTCTAAAAGCTACCCATGCATTCATCATCCCCAAGTCCAATCTAGCACTTTCTGTTGTGCAGTATGCCCATCTTTCCTGTTAACACCCGAACCAGTCTGCTCTTCCCCTCTGTGTTACTGTATGTGTAAGAGAAGGACAGAGAAGAAAGAAGCCTGGAGAGTCTGTATATGATATGCACTTTTAATGAGCCCTGTTAAATCAAGTGGCAGTTCCTCACAAGGCAGGAAAAAAAGTTGCTTGGTGTTTAATAGTTCCACCGCAAGCTTACATAAGCCTTTTAATTCTGCCGCACTCCCGCACTGGTTTTCGCGGCAGCGCCGGGAGAGAAGTCTCCCTTGCTCCACTGAGAGGCACGCAACAGCAATTAGTGGCTCTCTGGAGTCTTAATTAGCCAGCCACGTCGACCCGGAGATGCGGGCAATCGAGGACTGCGCACACGTCGGTCAACAGCCAAACAAAAATAGATAAAGAAACGAGTACAGGCCCAATTAATGGCCAACTTCAAATGAGCAGCGAGAGTGCTCGACGTGCATGACAGGGATGCCACTCTCTTTCTCATTTCCCCCTCTCTCCATTCCTCTCTTCACTCATTCTCTCTTTTGGTGCAACCACTCTAGGTGCCACAGGCCATGCAGCAATTCCCTTTGCTCGTATAGGCAGGGCACAGGGCCCAAATCCCTAATGACAGCTGACATCCTAAGACAGACGGGGACACAGTCATTTCTCCATTGCTGTTGTCATTAGTTGCAGATTTCAGACTATGGCGATAGGCAATAATGTAAGTGATGCTTATGCTTATGATGATGATGACTTTGATTGTGTTAGCAGCAGTGGTGGGGTCGTTAGGAGAACAATGATGCTAACGGATAATAATGGTTATGGTGATAAAAAAATGGGATGGGAATGCACTTTAATATCTTATTGGTTATTTTGACATTGTGATCATTAGATTCAATTGTAAGCGTGAATACAAGATATTGTATGTCAGTTTTATTTTCAGCTTTAATCATAGCACAGGTTTTCACTTTCTGTGTTTGCATATGTGTAAAAAGAAGGAGAGAAAGGCATGGAAAACACATAAAAAACTCGAAACTTAACAGCCAGAGCACCAGTGCAGATCCACCAGATGCCGAAACTGTGAGCTGACGTTGTGTTTCCCATTCAGTTGTTACAGCTGAATGCATAGTACATGCTGCCTACCATAAGATATGCTTTTTTTCTAACGGGGTAACTTACCTCATAGAAAGGTTGTACATGAAATGCTTCAATAGTTTCTAAAATGATCAGCACCGCATATAAAATCACTCAATACGTTTGTAGGTTAATTGGTGGTTTTGGAAGGTACATTAAATGCTGGGATGCTGTAAATCATGCTAGATAGTGTTCACATACTGAGTCACGTCAGTCACACAAACATGGCTAAATGTTGCATTTTGAACATTTCCCAAAAAATAGCTTTCAGTTGTATTTATGCAATCTATTGATATAAATTGATATGATCATAAACACACATTACATTACAAAACTGACTACTACAGAACCAGGGATGACAATTTCAACTAAAATACTGTTATTTAGATAATAACCCTTGAAAAAATATTCAAGATAAAAAAAATTATCAAAAAAAGTGAATGTTAAATTAGGTATTTTTTTTATACATTTATTTTTACATATTGTACATTTTCATTTTAGCGAAAGAAGATTCAGTTGCTTAAGGTTTTAATGGTGCATAAGTTGATGCATTAAATTGCTTAAAAAACTGTCATTACCGGTCAGCTGTCAAAACAAATGAGCAAACTTTAAATCGCTAAGTTGTCAAGCATGTTATTTTAAGATGAAAATAAATAAGAGCAGCCAGCCAACCACTCATCTAAATGCTACTTTCTATTGAATTTGTGCATTTTTTATTTATTATGAAATGGTTCATAAATAAATCATTACAATAGGCTATCATGGGAAACCAAGGGCTTGTGCTGTTGCCTTGCAGAGAGAAGACCCTGTGTTTGATTGCCATCCTTGAATTACATTACCTATAGTTGCACATTACTGTTATTGTGTAACTGCACAGTTATTAGAGACACTTCATGTAATGTAGGATATAATGTTGTAGTGATTGTAGAGGGTAATTTGTTGCTATCATCCTTCAAATGATAGATCTATATTCATTTCAGTGTTCCCATGAGTGTTGGATGTCATCACACTGGCTGTAAATGTGGATGGCAACTACATCAATGAAGTGTTGTCAGCCATGTTGACAGGCATGTCGATAATGAGGCTGATGTTTCAGCAACTCCACAAAGTAGTGCTAATGATAAAGAAAGGGATACTGTTAACGAGGCACAGGGATGGTGACGATGGCACCAGGTGATGATGAGTGTGTGATGGTGCTGACTCTTGACTGTTGCTGCCACACTTATCAGATTAGCATAAGTATACAGGCTGAGCAGCAGGCTCTTGTTAACACTAATAAGATCAAGCAGTCCTGCTTGCTATCAGTTCCTAGTGAACTAGTGTATGTCTTCTTTAATGCATGTGTGTATGTGTGCGCCTAGCATATAGGTTAATAGTTTGTCCTTGATTCACTAGACCTTGACGGCCAACGTTAGCTCTGTGGGTGTGTTTGTTAGCTCGTGTAGTGTGTGTATGTGTCTGTGTGCCTATGTATGCACTTGGCAGTTGGCCAGGCTCTAAGTGACAGTACCCTCCCTCGTTGGTGCATCTCTGTCTCAAAGACTAATGGCACAGAGAGAATCAATTACCACCCCACGCTGGTGCCATGCCAGTGCCGAGGGGGCTCAACCACATTAACCTCTAACATACCAGCATCCGCTGCACTGTATATACCACCTACACAACTACAAAATCTCTGCAGGGTCAACTTACTATAAAGACAAAGGTACGTTTTTTTAAATACAGATGCTAAAAAAATTATTTGGAGTGATGCAACAACAACCGTGGTCCTTTCAAAGGGAGTTTAAAAGATTTTTTTACATTTCAAATTCAGTGGTGATGCAAGCAAGTCATTCAACAGCTAGTGTGAACTGGTTCATAGTTGAGAAGCATGCTGCCTCTTAACAGTGATGGGAACCATAAATACCAATGCAAATATAGGCATTTTATTTATATCCAAACAACCAGTCAACCTGCAAGAATTTTTGTTTATATGTATTGGTCAAACAGCAGTAAAATACAAAATGTACAATGCCTAAGGCAATATATTTGTAACAATTTCATTTTGTGTCTCACACAACCCTGTCTGTGTGGGTGCACCTCCTGGTGCCTCCTACAGCCCAATGACACAATGTCAAGTGAACAGAAGATGGTAAATTACCCCTAAGTGTGAGTGTATTTGTCTGTGTGTCTGCATTGCTGTTTGCCTATAAGCTTTCTATAGGCTCCAGTACCCCTGACTTGTAGAGATTCTGTATAAACAAAAGTCCACACTTAAGTATTTATTACCAGCTTTTATGCAAATGTGTAAACTCTTAAAAATATGTTCGTAGCTCAATGAGAATTTCTTAAAAATATGCTTTGATGAACCTAAAGCCACTTTAAGGAACCCCTTTTTATCTAAATTAACGTCCTTGTAGGAAAAGTTTTGTCCTGTTTGCCTCCAAAAAAGTGACACTTTGCATGGCAAAAATAAGAAACAAGAAAAAAAATTCCACTAAGAATTTTGGATTTCCCTTATTGAAATGTATTTATCTGAGGAGTGATTGATGCTAAAGAATCTTTTAAAAAACAGATTGGTTTCTGCCTAGAATCTATTATAAAAAGGGAGTTTCTCCATTTAAAATAAATGTTATCTTTTGTAAGCACAAACAGTTTAGCCACAGAAATAACAGTGAATGCTTTGGCTTTTGACATGCAGAAAAGGACTGGACATCCTCATTTACACACACACACACACACACACACACACACACACACACACACACACACACACACACACACGCACGCACACACACTTATTCCTGGCAGCAATGTGTCCTTGTCCCTCTTCGTTCCGCCAGAGCTCCGTCATCAAGCCCTGCGGGACACCGCCAGCCGAACAGGGCATTCCTGACGTTCCAGTGACACCACAGCCGCACCCCTTCATTAGAGAGGAGGACAGAGAGAAAAAAAGTGTTAGAGAGAGAGAGAAAAAGAGAAAGAGAGAGCAAGAGAAAAAGAACCACATGATGATTGGAACGGAACATGTGTGGAAGTGTTGGCCGGACCAAAGTGAGGTGGTGTGGAGGAAGCTAAGGAGGTGTTCTGCTGGATGATGAAGTTTTTTTTTTCTTTTCTTTTATTTTCTTTTGTGTGTGCGTGTGTGTGCGCGTGTGTGCGTGTGTGTGTGTGTGTTGGAATGAGTGACATATGAAAGTTTTTGTGTGCTTATTTGTGAGTGCAGTGAAAGGAATATATAACTTTTGTTGGAGAACTTCAAATGGCTTTGCTTTTGATGGAGCATAAAGCCTTTGGGTTTGAAAGACACACACACACACACACACACACACACACACACACACACACACACACACGCATGCACACACACACAAAATGCACATTCTCAAGGCAGCAAGAATCTGAACAGAGGGTAAGCAAGGTTTCTCTTCTTCTCTTTTCCTGATCATAAATACTTTGCTTAAATTATCCATCAAAGAGAAGCTCCCTTCTCCAGCCATTTCCCTTTACCTTCTGAGAGACAGAGAGACCCTGAGAATGAGAGAAGGAGAGAACAAGAGAGAGAGAGAGAGAGAGAGAGAGAGAGAGAGAGAGAGACAGAGGAAGAGATAGAGATGGAGAGAAAGAGGAAGTAAAAAAGCTGAGCGCTGTATTCAAGCTGCATTTTTAGGGGCCTTTTTGTGTAATGGTGAAATACCTCCACATAAATGAAATACCTCCACATAAAATCTTATCCCATATTTAATTGTCTGAAATGGAATAGATTTCACAAGAAATTAACACTAATGAGTGGATAGAGTCAGCGTAGAGGAGCAGTTTTCATTTGAAAAGGATGTAGCTGACCAGCCATTACATCAAGACAGAGTTTAAAGATTGCTTCTTTAGGTTAATGCTAGAACTACAAGGATAACTTTGACAGTTCTTCATTAAGATGGTGCAGACCTTTCAATGTGGTTTGGGATACCTTGTAACTTACTATGAATTACAGAAAATATATTTCACCGCTATGAATGCCATAGCATGAAGTTATAGGATAGTGTAGCGGAAGCTAGGTTAAGAGAAGTGGTGATGATTTGTGAGCAGCAGTATGGATTTATGGCCAGAAAGTGCGCAACAGATGCAGTGTTTGAAGAAGAGTTGGCACCAGGATCAGAAGGTCATGGGTTTGAATCCCAGACCAGCATGTTGCCCTGAGGTACCCTTGAGCAAGGTACCATCCCCACCACTGCTCCCTGGGGGCTTTAAATAGATGCCCCCTGCTACATGGTGTGTATGGGTAAAAAGCAGAGGCTGAATTCAGTTGTGGCTCACTGTGTGCTGTGTTTCACAATGACAAGAATAGTCACTTTCACTTCAGTATCGTATCTCCTTAATATTCAGATATTTATTGGAAAAACAGTCCAGAATAGCAGAAGCTGTAATTGCAGCCAAATCCCTACTAATACCAGAAGAAGAAATACTTGCTGCAAACCATAAAACTCCTGTATGCACACCTGAAGATATGGATGCAGAAAAAAACAAGCATGTTTTTTTATTATTATTGCTTATTAGTACGGTATAATGTACTGAGCAGAGTTACCCCTCATTTTTAACACAGTGAAGAAGAATAAGCGTCTGTGCTCTGAGCTAGATGAATATGCAGATTTTTGTTCTTTATTTAATTAAATCATTTATTTATTAATTTTCCAGCAGTTGCTATCGGGCTTGTATTCTACACTTCGCTTATTAATGTCATCCAGTGGTTTCCAATTAAAATTTGTGAGAGCTTAGATCCTTAATATCTTCAGTGACAAATATCCACAAGATTAGATGAGCCACAATCATTTCCGTTAACCCTTTATTTACATAGTCATGTTCAGTGTTATTGTTACCTGTTCATATCATTTTATTATGATTTCATTATAGTGTTCATTTTGATGTGATGTATTCTGTATGGCCTCACTCCTCAAGTGGTCTTATTGGGACAATTTCTAACACAAATGCTGATAAGTTTAAAAAGTGTCACACTACTGAGCAATTTTCAAGGATATGTCATTTTTAGATCAATTTTAAAAAATGGCGAATATATAAACCATAGTTGACAGCTTTAGTACAGTTGATTACTTGTTTTTTTTAAGGTCAATATTCCCATAGCACAGCATCTATAACCTCAAATTCCAGATGCCTGGATACACAAAACCACTGCTGAGGAGCACCCCTCCTTTTTGAGGGATGTTGGTCATTTTTTTTTCTTGTGAATCACAGCCTCAAGAGTGTGTTAAAAAAACATGAGGTGGGGATTTAACAGAGACTCATATGTGTTTGGTAAATGTCTCCCCAGTACACAACTACACATTTGTAGCACAACCACAGCGTGGGCCACGACTGAGTGAGTGAGATTCTTCCACAAATACTCATTTGGAATTCAGCAAACGAGGTTGTACTAAATAAGTTAAATTACTAAGAGATAAAAGAAATGATGTGAAATGACTTTCATTTTGGAATTTTGGTTTTGATCCATAAGCAAAATTTTGTGCATGGTCAAAAACCTTGGGAAGGAACATAAACTATTTATTTTTTAAATATAGGCAATAATTCTAAATACAATCTAAATGTATCTATACTTCTGCATTAATATGACCGAAATCAAAACAGGAAACCTAGTAGAAAATGTTAGTGCATCTATGTGTGATTTGACTCTTTGAACAGAAAGTGGGTCATGCAGCAAGACAGTAACCCAAAGCACTTTAGTTTAAGTACTGATAACTTAAATGTTTTGGAATAGCCAAGTCAAAGTCTTGACCTTAGCCCCATAAAACATAAATATAATAAAAAATAATGCAGAAGGACCAAAAGGGAACAGTTCAAGTTAAGAGATCCTCAAAGCTGAATTTGTTCTGATCAACTGTTAAAGTTATTGCTGCTGAAGGGGGTTCACATCAGATGCTGAAAGCAAAGGTCCACATACTTTTACCACTCTCACACATGTCATACTGGTTCATTTTGCTTAATAAATAAATGAGCATTTATACTTTTTGTACCAAACAGTTGAACTGAATTTAGGCACTTTCAAAGTACAAAATTAAAGCTACTTAAATGTATTTTGAGTTGGGCTAAAAATTCATACCTGTACATCATTTGAAAGTGAGTGCTGGGGCTTATCTGTAAAACAAAATTGTACAGGAATAATACTGCATTTAATTATTTTAAATATATATATATAATACTAATATTATATATATAATAATTCATATATATAATAATCGATATTATATTATATATATTAATATATATAATAATTTTTCATTTTTTTATATAGGCATATATAAAATATATCAATATAAATGTTTAATGCTAAATTTCAGATTTATATGCATATATTTTTGAATACATGTATGGCATTTAGCAAATGCCTTTATTCAGAACATTGTAAATAAGTGCTTTGTAGTTGACATCTGTTCATCATTACTGTAGAATTAGATAAAAGTTAACAGTTATCAGCTGACTAATTACTGCCAGCTAAGTAACATACTTTACCGTCACAGTATGCGGTGCTCTGCACTGACTGGGCACACCTGGTGCCTCGTTAGGATGTCAGGTGTGCCTCACTGGCTCAAGGCCATAAAGATCCCAGTGAGTCAGAGCAGAGTGTTGGTCATTCTGGATTCCATGTTGGGTGCATTTTTATAAGTAACCCATTCAGTGCTTGTGAGTGTTCGTGTTCATGTTTACTAAAGCTCAGTTCCAGACTCCTGACTCCTGCACTCATGTCTGGTCCAACCCACCTAGCTGTTACATTTACATACCCTGTTTCTATAAAAATCAAAGTAGTTAATGTCTACACAAATACATGCCTAAAAGCTAATTTTATAAAATGTAGAAAATAAATATAATAAAAATACGTGATGAAAAAAGTATGATGAATAAGGACATTAATTAGGAATAGCTAGTCCCCTAAGTATTCCTTAAAGAGGTGGATCTTTAAGCATCACCTGAATCCTTAGATTAAATTGAGATGGGTTCTTGTGAACAATGAACTGAAACCTTTGCATATTAAACATAAACTCATTTTAAAATGATAAAAATAAGTAAAAACATTCCCACAGTATTCAATCCAATAGACAGATACAACATGGGTAGACCATTTTATTTAAGGCAGCAGAGTCATTAAAAAAATATAACAAACATTAGACTGGGAATGGGTGGATCAAAAAAAAAAGGAGGATCAAAAAAATTCTTACTTAAGACTAACGGTGGCTCACATGCACTCTATGCTGTAAGTTTATTACAGCAGTGGCCTAGTGGTTATTGAGCTGGCCCCAAGATCGGCAGTTCAAATCACAGACCAGTAGGTCTGTCCTGAGGTACCCTTGAGCAAGGTACTTTCCCCATCACAGCTCTCCAGGTGCTTTCAATAGCTGCCCCATGCTACACGGTGTGTATGGGTGAATTGCAGAGGTTGAATTTCATGGTGTCTCACTGTGTGCAGTGCCATGTTTCACAACGACAAAAATGATTCACTTTCAATTTATCTATCTTGACACTCATTGGACATTTTTATCCAAAAAATCCACCATAAATGCCCACTTTTTGTGTTTACAGCTACAGATTGTAGCCCATCTGCTGCCCAAATTCTCATCCCCCATAAAGTACTGTATCCTGCACCCCATCCATCATTCAAACCATAAAACCACCTCTGATCAGATATTATCTGGGTGGAGGACCATACTTGTCAAAGACATGGTAGTTATACTGTAGAATGTGTTATGCTGGAGTGTATTAGTTTCCTAACTAATAGCAAAGATAAGCAATTTATAATAAGCTATTTAAAGCCCCCATGGAGCACTGGGGGTCGATAACTTGCTCAAGGGCACCCTACCGGTCTGGGATTCAAACTCATGACTTTCCGATCCTGATGCCAGCTCCCTAACCACTTGGCCACTGATGCCTCCAAAAGCTAATGCAACCAAAAAAATACAATTAAGTTAAGACAAACAGATCTCCTGGGACACAAAAACTTTACACATCAATCTATTTTGTGGTGTTACATTCAGAAGAACCTTTGCATTTCTTTTGCTAAATGTCTCTCTCTTTCTCTCCCTCTCTCTTTCACCCATAACCTGTATCCAAAGAGCAACTCCCCAGGGGTAGTCTCACTGATCTGGATAAAGTCTAATCCTAGACCAAAAGAGCTGCTGTGCTGTTTTTTGAACTGGCGGCCAGGTTTAATCTCGTTCCGAAAAGGGGCCATTTGTGGATTAGCTTGTGATTTCATGATGCTGGCCAAACGAGTAAACAAGGAAGTGGACGCGTGCGTGCTCGTCGTGTGATGGGCTGCCAGGCTCCTTTTTGAGCTGAGTGACAGGGTCGGTAGTCACAGCCCACCAAAGGGGTCATGGCCAGTAGTGTTTTCGGGAAGTGATGATTGTTCCCTTACATTGACGGTTCTGCGGCTGGCTTTCTAGATGGAGGTGCTACTCAAGATTCCAGTGGCGTGAGACCATCCATGTGCTCATCCCCGGGTGAGCCGCAGTGGTTCGGCTAGAACTATTCACACGTACACTCACAAACACATGCATGTATGTACACACGTTACGCGTTTCAAATTAAAACATTTGGAGGAAGATGCTTTTATGTGTCATTAAACATATATTTGGCTACATCTTTAGTCAATACATTAAAATACACACCTAAGCAGTGGAAGCTTCAATTGATAAACACACTGTCACTCTGTCTCTCTCTCTTTCCATTTCCCTCAGTCATCCCTTCCCTTTTCAGCTTCTAATGATAGGCCTGCTTAGTGGGAGACCGCATAAGATGGCAGTTGGTCAAGCAGACACTTGAGGGACACATGATGGCCAGAGAGCCGGTCAGGCCTTGTTCCCAGTGACCACACACTCAGCAGGAGGAGCTGGGGCAAGCCCTGGAAGCCACAGCCAGCTTAACACTGTCCCTCAGGGGGAATGACTCAATATGATGACAATGGGAATATTTGGGTGTTTGTTCAAGAGCTGTCATCAGATATTCAGTGTTCCTACTACGCCAAGACCAGAACAAAAGGCTGAACTGGATATAGGAGGACAAAAAAAAGGAAAAAGTAATTTATTCTGATTCCATAACAAATTTATCCTGAAGTATCAAAAGAAGTCTTGCAGACAAGGTAGATGGAGGACACTTTCACACACATTAATATAAAGAACCTTCAGTGGCTAAGTGTTCCGCATGGAAAACCTTAGAGTTGCTATTGTGGCTAATGTCTCAAAATACACTGTCCAAAAATATCCAGACACTGAATACTACTGCTATAAGGCAGCTTTAAGGGACACCCTGCTGTGTGTTGTGCACAGCTTGTATTATCTCCAAAGAAAGGCACTGACCAGTTAAACAGGATGCTCTAGACCAATCAAACATGAGCCTAATCTCAATATGGTTAACCATTGACATGAGAGAAAGAGACCTCTAACATTACTGGAAATGGGATTTATTCCACCAAATTGTTTTTTAAATGAAGAGTTGTAATTAAGAAATAGCTCAAAATTAATTTTTAAGCACAACAAAAAAAAATGTTAGGCCTGCTAATCAGTGTCAAAGTTAGATAAACAGAAATAAAGAGTTATCATGCCATGTATAGGTTATTGAATAGTGAGTCAAAGCTCACTTCACATGTCTGTGCGTGTCGGCATCTTGCTGCTCAACTTTGAGAAAGTATGTTCACTATGTAGATTGTGGTTTAACTTGTGTATGTGGTGCTGCACTAAGTCTAATTATTAAGTTGGGTGTTTGTGTATGTGCGCGAGTGTGGTTGGACCCCACCCTGGGGGACAGGCAGCGTACTGGCAGCATACATCCATCATAAAGTTGGAGAATTTTAATATGCATGATGTGTGTGTGTGTGTGTGTGTGAGAGAGAGAGAGAGAGTGTGTGTATACTCCCTCTTCAATAAGTTTGAGTGTGTGTGTGTGTGTGTGTGTGTGTGTGTGTGCATGCGCTGGAGCGCTGTAGGACCCCACCCAGGGGACGACACAGCGGCATCTCGTTTCACATGAAAAGAGAGAGACTTGCAGGGAAATGTGTGCTGTGTGTGTGTTGCTGCTTCATTCTTTCTTCCCTTCTTTTTCTCTCCTCGCTACCCCAACAACCCCTCCAAATAAATAAGAATTTTTGATTACAGTAACAAGGCCATAAATTATGCAGACTTGCGAGCTGATGAAGAAGTGCTTAAAGACGCCCCTTTTAACCTTTTTCTTCCCAGAGCTGGAGAAAGACACACACACACTCTCTCTCTCTCTCTCTCTCTCTCTCTCTCTCTCTCTCTCTCTCTCTTTCTATCCCCTCTAATGCTATTTCTTTTCTTCAAAGATACATGCAGCAACTGAGAGACCAGGAAAAGGAGGTAAAGGCCTGGAGGAGAGGAAAAGAAGACACGATTACATATGGAGAGAGAGAGAGAGAGATAGAGAGAGAGAGAGAGAGAGAGAGATAGAGAGAGAGAGAGTAAAATAAATACAGAGAAGGAAAATATCTAACAGTAACAAAGTGAAAAAGAGACAGAGAGACAGCAAGGAATGGCAAAGGCAAAGAATGTTACAGAAAGACAACCAGCAGTGAAAGACTGCTAGATAGATAGATAGATAGATAGATAAACAGACAGACAGAGAGCATGTGGAGTGGAGGAGCATAGGGCTGCAAAATCCAAGGAAAGCTTGCTATCTTTCTGATGATTAGTTAATAACTGCATGCAGCAAATGAGCATGTGCATTTATTAACCACTTCACTTTTTTCTTTCTGTCCATTTTCATCAATGATTTCAACGCTGAAAGACGTGAGGAAAATGAAAGCAAACAGAAATCAAAGGATCATCGTAGAGTACATGTGGCAGACCCAGAAACACAGCCTGCTAACACAAGCCTGTTTAGACTAATACTTACTAGAGTTGCATTCCACTTCCTCTCAGCAAACACACACACACACACACACACACACACACACACACACACACACACACACACACACACACACACACACACATATACACAAACCAGCATGCTCACATTAGACACTTGAGGCAATTTGGCGGCTTCTCAAATCCCATTCGACAGTACAAAGAGGCATTGTAGTTAGTATCGTTAATGAGCTCAATATGCCCTCCTCAGGAATGTGTGAAAATAGGGGCCCAAGCGATGTGTGTGTGTCTGTGTGTGTATATGTGTGCCCTCATTCCCACACTCTTAAAGAAGCTACCCCTCCATCATCACCCCCACACACATACATACACGCATATACAAAGTGAACATGAGTGGCATGCAGATGCTTTCAGAAAGGGAATGAGAGTCTGAGGGTGGCACAGAGTGGCACAGTGGCGGGCATTCTGGCACCAACCCGGGTCTCTAATGGCCCCTACTCATGGAGATACACAAAAGCAGATGCTCTTGGAGGGAATGGCACCTCAACGGGGTTTACAAGTTGATTTGCTTGAGCTCATACTGATCAGAAAGAAAGAAAGAAAGAAAGAAAGAAAGAAAGAAAGAAAATGAATGGGCAACTGTGAAAAATCTTTTAAAAGTTTAAAGAACCTCAAATTAAAGGGCCCTTCTATTGGGAAAATACATTGTTTGGAGTTGAATGTAGCATTTAAACACTGTTCAAAGTTTCAGAATTTGTTCTCCACCCCATCCAATCTACATATACCAACTAAGCTGCAAAAATCCTTAGATTTCATCATTTTTAATACCCAGTGCATTTACCTGATCTACATACTCAGCCTGCAGCTGTGTAGCCTTGCCCATTCCTACTGAAGTTATTCAGTGTAAAAAAAAAAGAAAAGAAATGTAGGATAAGGGCTGTTTAAGGTTTTTCCTGGAACTGCATGTCCATGCCAAGAACCATTTTTGTAAGTGTGTATAGTGTTATAACAGTAGTGTGAACCATATAGTATCCAAATGCTGGTAAAGATACTACAGCACAGAAGTAACCACGTTAAAATTCATTTTCATACGGGAATCAAAGAAAGAACAAAATACAAAATCAAGAGTAGCTGAACTCTAAACAGATTTTATTATGATGGACAGTCTGATTATTGCTGTACAGGCAAAACACCAACCAGCCACCATTTTGCTATGTTATTATTATTATTATTAGTTGTTTTAAAACTAATACTATTTACTACAATATCTTAATCTACTTTTCGTAATGCCAACGAATATCATTCCATCTGGTTAAAGTCTTTTTGATTAATTCAGAGCCTTCCACTAATAATGAGAGGATCGGGATTTAATTTCTACAGCCATGCAGAAATTTTGAAGACATTATTTAAAGGACCTATATCATTGCAAAAACCTCCCGTGGCTTATTTATTTATTTATTTATATTGTTATGCAGCAGGTATAGACCATTAAAGTGTAAGAAATGATCCCTTAGGCCATAACGTACTTTTATGGAAACTAAGTAGTGGAAGCAGCCTGCTGTTTTTCTGATGCTACAGAAGCGACTGCTTTTTGAATACAGGGCATGCAGGACCTGCGCTCATAACTTCAGAGTTAAAAGTTTTTACTACATTAAAAAACACAATATTTCATTTTAATAGAGAAGGATAAAGGGATTGCTGTGTAAAACGAATTGTGGTTTTTGGTGCATAAACCTAAAAATGTGACAGAAGCAGACTTGGGAGGTGGGTGGATGCAAGAAAAAATGTAGCAGTAAGGGCTCTAAAATGGAACAGTATAGTCTTTATGCTCTGGAGTCTGATCTTTGGTCTCTAAGCTGGAGTTTGGTCTGTAATTCTCCAGTTGTCCCTCGGGAGCTATGAGGAACCAGACAGAACTCTCTCTTTTTCTGTCTGTCTGTCTTTCTTTCTCTCCCCTCAGGCCAGTTCACCTCAATCCACCCCAAACACCTGTCAGAGAGACACAGAGGGAGACACGACAGTGGGAGTTCCAGATTAGTTCAAGCTAAACATCCACAGACTGCACCGATGGCTAAATGCTGTGCGACACCTCAGGAGTCAAGAGCGTGTAGGTTTCAACACACGCATGCACGCATGCATGCACACACACACACACACCTAAATTGTATGATTGCACACACACACACCTAAGTAGTACGACTGCACACACACACACACACACATGCACACATACACAGACACACACACACACCTAAATTGTATGATTGCACACACACCTAAATTGTATGATTGTGCACACACACACACACACACACATACACAGAGACACACACACCTAAGTTGTATGATTGCACACACACACACACACACGCGCACATACACAGACACACACACACTTAAGTTGTATGATTGCACACACACACACACACACACACACATACACAGAGGCACACACACCTAAGTTGTATGATTGCACACACACACACACACACACACACACGCACATACACAGACACACACACACCTAAGTTGTATGATTGCACACACACACACGCACACATACACAGACACACACACACTTAAGTTGTATGATTGCACACACACACACACACACACACACACACACGCACACACGCACACATACACAGACACACACACACCTAAGTTGTATGATTGCACACACACACACACGCACACGCACACGCACACATACACAGACACACACACACCTAAGTTGTATGATTGCACACACACACACACACACACACACACACACACACACACACACACATACACAGACACACACACACCTAAGTTGTATGATTGCACACACACACACACACACACACACACACACACACACACGCACACATACACAGACACACACACACACACCTAAGTTGTATGATTGCACACACCACTGGTTTGGATTATTGAACACAGCTAAAATCCAAACATCCAACAGGGGGCAGGAGCACTTACTCTTAATGCCCTTCACACAGCTGAACAAACTATTTACCACAACTTCAACTTTTCTTTTACAGTTTCCCTCCATTCTCACGCATGTGGCTTCTTTTTTTTTGCCCCATGCTGTTCCCTTCTCCCAAAATAGTCTCTGGTTATGAAAGAATTCCGCCGTTAAAAGGGAATATCTAAAGCCCAAAGCCGTTCATGTTCCGTTTCGCTTTGGGTTTGATTTTTACGAGCCATCTCTGTTTCAGCCTCTTATTTTTGTCCCTTCTCTCTCTCTCCCCCTTCCTTTCTCAACCCCTTATTTTCTTTCTCTCCCTAACTCTATCTCCCACTTCTCTTTTCTATGTCTCTATATCCACTCTTTCTTCCCTTTATGCTCCCTTCCTCAACTCCCTCTTTTTATTTTGCTCTCCATCATTCTCCACACTTCTGTCTTTTCTATATTTCTGTCTCCACTCCCTCTGCCTTAATGCTCTTCCTCCCCCTCTCTGTCTCTTTCTCTCCATTTATGTTTCCTGTCTTTCCAGCAGTCTCTCAGCTCCCTCTTATCTTTCTTTTCTTTCTTTGCCAATCTTTCTCACCACTTCTTTGTCCTATCTCTCTCTCTCTCTCTCTCTCTCTCTCTCTCTCTCTCTCTCTCTCGCTCTCTCTATCTATCTTCTCTTTTCTTTCCCTCAGCACTTCTGTCTCTTTGTATGCCTGCCCCCTTGTTTTAGAATTAAACGGTGCTAACTTTGCTATGTTCAATGAATGATGTCTGTTAATTTAGCATGTTTAAGGGACAGTAGATGTAGCCATGGTGAACGGATAGGGGACCGGAGGGATAGTGAGATGAAGAGATGAATGCTGCAAATGCTGCTCTATGAGGGTGTATGCTGAGCAGGGGTCCACACTGGGCATTTATCACACACTGTCTCAGCAGGTGGCTAGATACTTACACAGACACAGACACACACACACACACACACACACACAGACACAGACACACACCACACAAATACAGCAGGCTTAGTCACACAGTAAGGGACTGGGAAGAGAAACGAAGCTTATAATTACAGGCTAAGAGAGTATGTTGGTCTAGATCACTATCACTAGGGTGTAATGTCTCATGCAAGGCCCATAGGTGCTGGCAATTATTATGTTTTTTTTCAGCTACTTAAAACCTTCAGAACTATAGGAACTATAGGAAGCTTGGACTTTGGCTATGAACAAAATCTGTTGCTTTTATCTATTCTATATATTTCTCTCAGAAACATCAATCAGTGTTCACTTAAAGTGATGCATTTGATGTGAGGACAGAAAGAGATAAAAAGTATTCTCAAAATAGGACCGCTGTTGGATACAGGCCGCACCATCTGAACTCAGCCTGATAACTATTTGATGCCCTTGCACATGAAAACATCATTGGTTGATTTCTTTCTTTCTAGTAATACTAGTAGTATTTTTGAGGTGTAGTGCCACTAAAGCTACTAAAGGCTTAAACAAGTGCTTGCTTACTTACAGTACTGTGCAAAAGTTTTAGGCAGGTGTGAAAAAATGCTGTAAACAAAGAATGCTTTCAGAAATATAAATAATGATTGTTTATTTTTATCAATTTATAAAATACAGAGTGAGCAAACAAAAGAAAAATCTAAATCAAATCAATATTTGGTGTTTCTACCTTTTGCCTTCAAACCAGCATCAGTTCTTCTGGCCCCCACAGAGCCCTGATCTCAACATCATCCAGTGTGTCTGGATTACATGAAGAGACGGAGGAAGCCTACATCCACAGAAGATCTGTGGTTAGTTCTCCAAGATGTTTGGAACAACCTAGCAGCCGAGTAGCTGCTGTTTTGAAGGCAAAGGGTGATCACACCAAATATTGATTTGATTTAGATTTCTCTTTTGTTCATTCACTGCATTTTGTTGAATGATGAAAATAAATGATTAACGATTCCATTTTTGAAAGCATTCTTTGTTTACAGCATTTTTTCCACACCTGCCTAAAACTTTTGCACAGTACTGTATACAGTCATGTGACAAAATAAGGACAACCCATTAAATATTCAGTTCTTTATTAAGAAATGTTCACATACCGATGTCTATTCTTGTTTTTATTTATCTCTGGAAAAGAAAAGTATTTAATTACAGGTAAACAACAGCTTCCTGTAGCATCTACTAGTCTCTGACATCAGTCTGAGGAAAGTTTGTTCCGCTCCTCAATGCAGAATTCTTTAAGCTGTGAGATATTTGAGGGATTTCTTGCATGTACAGCCTGTTTCAAGTCATCCCAGAGTATCTCAGTGGGATTAAGATCTGGGCTTTGACTCTACACTCCAGGACTCTCCATTTCTTAGTTTTCAGCCAGTCCTTGGTAGATTTACTGGTAGGTTTTGGATCATTGTCATGTTGCAGGGTCCAGTTCCACTTCAGCTTTACAGATGGTCTCACATGTTCCTCAAGATTCTATGATGGTGAGTTGGCTAGGTCCTGCTGCAGCAAAGCATCTCCAAACCATGACACTTCCATCTCCATGCTTCACAGCTGATATGAGGTTATTTTCCTGGAATGCCGTATTTGGTTTACGCCAGACATTGCTTCTGTTCTGGTGTCCAAATAATTACATTTTAAACTCATCTGTCATTATTCCAGAAGTCCTTTGTTTATGTTTTCTCTGGCAAACTTCAATCTGGCCTTGAAGTTTCTCTTAGAGGGAAAAGGTTTCCTCCTTGCACACCTCCCATGGAAGTTAAAGTTGTGCAGTCTCTGTCTGATTATACAAATCTCTCTCTCTCAGGGTTTCACATCAACAGTAGCAAGAGCCTGCAGTAGGATCCCATGATGACATTTTAGGGTATTTGGAGATGTCTTTTAGCATCTTGCGGTCTGCTCTCAGGGTGAAATTGCTTGGACAGCCAGACCTGGGCATATTGGCAGTTGATTTGGAAATCCTCCACTTGTAGACTATTTTTCGGACAGTGAAATGGTTGATTGCAAATTCTTTTGAGATCTTTTTAAATCACAGACTTATAAGCTGCTACAGTCATCTTTCTGAAAGCCTCAGACAGCTCTTTTGATCTCGCCATGGTGTTCACGGTGTTGCACAATACCATTTTAATTGGGAATAGAGGTGGGGGTGTCTTAATTTATTCCTCACCAGAAACTGCATTTTTGTAGAATTACATTTTGCAGAAGATTTTGAAAAGTCTTTTCTTCAGTTTTAATTGTTTAGATATATTACTTAAATCTCCCAGTATTATTTAAATTGTAATTAAATATCCATATGTCAAAAGTTACAGAAACACACAGGCTTTCACGCTAATGTATTCACACAACTGTATATACCTAGGTCATGGGGACAAAATTTTGATTGAGTTGATTATTTTAAGAGCTTTCATTTCCAACCAGAACTTAACAAATAAGAAACTTAGATAAAACAGTACTCACTAAAAAAAGTTTAAATACAATAAACAACAGGAAGACCTTCTCCAAATGGATAGTTGGTTCCCCTTCAGTGTTTAGAAGAAAAATGGCCTTGGATTCTCCACCTGCCTTTTCTATACTGTTTTTACTGGGACCTTATTTCATTAATAAAATCAGACACAAGTAGTTAATTAGTCAACTAGTGTATGGAACCACTAGCATACATTCCATTGTGTGCTTTCTACTTGATTTATTATTTGTTACAACTCTCTTACTTTAAAACTTCTATTTCTAAACCATCTTGTCATTTCCATGATTCAGGACCATGCTTTGTTGTCGCCTGGCCTGTTTTTTATAGCTTGCGTGTACCCACTGATATATTGAACAGGCTTTCCTTGTGTCTTTGAAGCTAATTCTATCAAACAAAGACACGCTCTCACACACATATTTGCATTGGGTCACTTTTTTTAGCTTGTGGGCATTGTTGCCACACAGCTGGGCACCCTGGCTGGTCGCATTTCAGCTATTGCAACTGTCCTGCTTCGGGCCCCCTCGGAGGCAGAAATGGGCTGTGTGTTTGTGTCTGTGTGTCTGTGTGTGGGAGTGTGTGTGTGTGTGTGTGTGTGTGTGTGTGTGTGTGTGTGTGTGTAGTCAAAAATAAATCTTGTCACAAGAATTTGCTGCTCTCTTTCTCCCAGGCTTTTTTACTCACACAGTGAGCTCCCATCATCACTCCAGAGACACCTCAGAGCTTTCTGATGACCAATATGACACAGTTCCTGGAACAGCTGTAGCAAGTTCTATAAAACAAAAAGGGTTAAACATCTAGAGGACACAAATATCACTGCCAGTGCTCTTCTTAATAAAGTGTGTACTTAAAGTGAGAGGAAGCAAGTAGAGAGTGGTGAAGTATTGTCTTTATGTAATATACAGTACTGTGCAAAAGTTTTAGGCAGGTGTGAAAAAATGCTGTAAACAAAGAATGCTTTCAAAAATGGAAGCGTTAAGCATTTATTAACAGGGCAGCGGTGGCCTAGTGGTTAGGGAGTTGGCCCTGCATCAGAAGATTGTAGGTTTGATTCCCTCACAAGTAGGTTGCCCTGAGGTACCCCTAAGCAAGGTACTGTCCCTGTCACTGCTCCCTGGGTGCTTTCAATAGCTGCCCACTGCTGCACAGTGTTTGTGTGCATGGGTTAAAAGCAGAAGTCTAATTTCATTGTGGTTCACACTTGCTGTGCTGTGACCTTGCAATGACAAGGGTTGTCACTTTTTCACTTATTTTCAGCAATCAACAAAATGCAGTGAATGAACAAAAGAGAAATCTAAATCAAATCAATATTTGATGTGACCACCCTTTGCCTTCAAAACCGCATCAATTCTTCTAGGTACACTTGCACACAGTTTTTGAAGGAACTCGGCTGGTAGGTTGTTCCAAACATCTTGGAGAACTAACCACAGATCTTCTGTGGATGTAGGCTTCCTCACATCCTTCCGTCTCTTCATGTAATCCAGACACACTGGATGATGTTGAGATCAGGGCTCTGTGGGGGCCAGAAGAACTGATGCTGGTTTGAAGGCAAAAGGTAGTAACACCAAATATTGATTTGATTTAGATTTTTCTTTTGTTTGCTCACTTTGCATTTTGTAAATTGATCAAAATAAACAATCATTATTTATATTTCTGAAGGCATTCTTTGTTTACAGCATTTTTTCCACACCTGCCTAAAACTTTTGCACAGTACTGTAGATCTATTTATACAAAAAAATTTAACAAAGCTGTTGCAAACATATTGCAAGCACCTGTCAGGCACTCGTGCTGCAATACGTTTGCTCCCTTAAAATTAGGTGGTCAGATACAAAAAATAGTATGTTCTAATATAGCATATCTAAATGTAAATACCAGGAAATAAAAGCTGAAAATCAAATTTTATATCTCATATTTATATCAAACCTAAAGTTTTATCAGGCACAATCACAATCAGACATAGCAATATGATATATAAGGAAAGGTACACAGTGAAGGGATAGAAAATTGCAAACCAGTATCACCAGTATAAGCTAAGTAGATTTCCGAATATGTATGACAACTTACAAGAAATTTCTTTTTTTTTACAAGATACAGCTGATGAGCAAGATCTGTTTTCTTGGACAAGATTATAGAAATGTATTGTGCATCCTGATAATGTATTTTGCCTGACAGTGTCAAAAGACCTAATACTATTTACTATTTACTATTACTTAATACTAATAATACTATTTAAATTTACTTAGTACAGTCTCAATTTCACAGCATGCAAGACTTGAAAGTAGTTGTTCATTTGGTGTGTGTCAACATTATACCTTTTGAGGATCGTAGTTTATCAAAAACATTTTTAGGAGTAATAACCCCAGAACAACCAAAGCTTAGCTTGCTTGTAAATGTGCATGTACAGGTGTCTTAAATACATGTGGCAGGAAAGGAGAGAAGTAATTAGAGAGAAGTAAGTAGGTCTATAGCCACCGAACCACAGTCTTATAATTTTACCATACCAGTGAAACCTACTTGCATTAATAACAAACACACTTGCTTTACTTCCTTTACTCAAAGTCAAAAAAGACCAAAAAAGGGGAAAAAGACACAAATCATAAAATATTCTCTTATTTTCTCTTTGAGATAATAATGACTGATTATTATTTTTGTTTTAAGCACACCATACTTGTATCTTTCTTTGTATATGACTTTTCTTTAAGTTCACATTTTTTAATCGGTTGTAATGACTCTGCCAGTGGCAGCTGTTGAAGTCTCTCACTAGAAAAATGAACTCTTTTACGGAAGCTTATTCAGTGATGGTCAAGAACCCTCACAAGCAATTACCAAAAAAAGGTCCTTGACTGCTCTTTAACTGAATAAATATTTTTAAGAAAAGGTTACATTTTTCATCATGCATTTATTGCAAATCTGCTGCTGAACTGAAATATGGAATTTCTGCTGCAGCTCCCGAACCCACTTATGACTCTGTAAAGACTCTTGAGCTAAGAACACATGTATTTCTCTCTCTCAGGGTAAATCACTACTGATCCTTCAAGAGGTGTGAGAAGCGCTGGCCTGTGATCAGACACCTGTTACTTTAAGATACTTATAACTGGAAGGACTGAAAAATACTGTACTTAGCAAATGGTTAGCCCAACTCATCAAATTCTTCATATATGGATTCCACAGAGCCAGACTTACATGTATTTTTTAATGTATTATTGAAAAATAGTTTTCCAGGCTTTCTGAAGAATTAAGTTTTTGGCTCTCAGTCACTGTACCTGACTAGTCTCAGAGGATTGTTTTTTGTTTGCTAAGCTACACAGTGATCTATGTATGAATCATCCAAGCAGTTTAATAGCCGTTTAATAAAAGGCAAGAAGTAGTAAAGAAACAGCTGCAGATGATTACTGATTATCATGTTATTGATTATTATACTGGTGATGATTGTATCTTTAGGCTTATTCTCATTTATTTAATTTAATCTACTCAGTTTGCCAAGATTAGCAGTTTGACAGGCTTAAAGTGTTTGCACCAGGAAGGTGATACCCTAGCAAAATAAAAAAATGAAGTGTGGCTCAAAGCTTTGCCCTTGCTACATATGTATGGTTATGGATATAAATGGCCTGTTTGAAACTGACCAGGGTCATTGGCAAAAAAAGCACACTGGAATTGTTACATCATGGTTAGATGTTAGAAAGTTGAAAACCATGAGACCAAACATATAATAAAATAACTCTGCTTTCTAAAGAGATGACGGACTGCTTTCTAAAGAGATGAAAGTCCTTACATGGCCCAGCTAATCTTCTGACTTGAAGCATAGGAGCAATCTGAACTTGGGAACCTTGGGAAATTGATGAAAGGGTAATTACTTCTCATCATAGATGGGACTGTGCCTCCTTATTTTTGTAACATATGTTCTTTATGTTAGTAAACACATAAAGTGAAAGTAGAATATTCTTGCCTTTGTGAGAACACAGCACAGCACATGAACTACAACAAAATTAGATCTCTGCATTTAACCCATGCACAAACACACACCGTGCAACAGGGGGCAGCTAATGAAGCGCCCGGGACGGTACCTTGCTCAAGGGTACCTCAGGGCAACCTACTGGTAAGGGGTTTGAACCCACACTCTTCAGATTCTGTATAAATTCCTATACAAAAAAAAATCTAAAACATGAAGTGTTCAATTAAAGTGAATATATGCATCACAACTGCGATGGGCTGGCGACCTGTCCAGGGTGCGTCCCCTGTCCTCGCCCTGTGTGCACTGGGTTGGACACCAGCACTCCCCCGCGACCCCGTTTGGGACAAGCGGCAGAAAATGGATGGATGGATATGCATCACAAGTACAGTACTGTGCAAAAGTTTTAGGCAGGTGTGGAAAAAATGCTGTAAACAAAGAATGCTTTCAGAAATATAAGTAATGATTGTTTATTTTGATCAATTTACAAAATGCAAAGTGAGCGAACAAAAGAAAAATCTAAATCAAATCAATATTTGGTGTT
>CM029368.1:32110753-32199157 GCA_017165825.1 Hepsetus odoe
AAATAATGATTGTTTATTTTGATCAATTTACAAAATGCAAAGTGAGCAAACAAAAGAAAAATCTAAATCAAATCAATATTTGGTGTTACTACCTTTTGCCTTCAAACCAGCATCAGTTCTTCTGGCCCCCACAGAGCCCTGATCTCAACATCATCCAGTGTGTCTGGATTACATGAAGAGACAGAAGGATGTGAGGAAGCCTACATCCACAGAAGATCTGTGGTTAGTTCTCCAAGATGTTTGGAACAACCTACCAGCCGAGTTCCTTCAAAAACTGTGTGCAAGTGTACCTAGAAGAATTGATGCTGTTTTGAAGGCAAAGGGTGGTCACACCAAATAATGATTTGATTTAGATTTCTCTTTTGTTCATTCACTGCATTTTGTTGATTGATGAAAATAAATGATTAACACTTCCATTTCTGAAAGCATTCTTTGTTCACAGCATTTTTTCCACACCTGCCTAAAACTTTTGCACAGTACTGTATCTCTCAGTTAAAGCTTTGGATTTGGTCTTCTTTTTCTTCTTTATCTTTCTGCTGCTCCAATTTAGGGGTCGCCACAGCAATACCTGCATGTCTTCTCTCATCACATCCATAAACCTCCTCTTTGGTTTTCCTCTTTTCCTCTTTCCTGGCAGCTCCATCGTCAACATCCTCTTCCCAATATAATCCTCATCTCTCCTCTGGACATGTCCAAACCAACGCAACCTTGCTTCTCTAACTTTGTCTCCAAAATGTCTAATCTGAGCTGTCCCTCTAATTTACTGATTTCTAAGCCTGTCCATCCTCATCACATCCAATGAAAATCTCAGCATCTTTAACTCTGACACCTCCAGCTCTGCCTCCTGTCTTTCAGCGCCACCGTCTCTAACCCGTACAACATAGTTGGTTTCACTCCTGTCCTGTAAACCTTACCTGTACTCGCTGGTACCCATATGTCACAAATCACTCCAGCCACTCTTCTCCACCCATTCCAACCTGCCTGAACTCTCTTCTTCACCTCTCTTCCACACTTGCCATTACTCTGAACTGTTGATTCCGAGTATTTAAATTTCTCCACCTTTGACACCTCCACTCCCTCCATCCTAACCACTCCTCTTTCCCCCCTTTCGTTCACACTCATGTATTTTTTCTTGGACCTACTCACTTTCATTCTTCTCCTCTCTAGAGTATATCTCCACCTCTCCAGGTTCTCCTCAAGCTGCTCCCTACTCTCACTACCCATCAAAATATCAACAGCAAACATAATCATCCATGGGGACTCCTGTCTAACCTTGTCCATCAACCTGTCCATTACTATGGTAGCCAGCGGTGGCCTAGTGGTTAGGGAGTTGGCCCCAGGATCAGAAGATTGTGCGTTGGAATCTCTTACCAGTATGTTGCCCTGAGGTAGCTTTGAGCAAGGTACCATCCCCCATCACTGCTCCTTGGGTGCTTTGAATTGCTGCCCACTGCCACATGTCTGTGAAGTGTATGGGTTAAATGCAGAGGTGTAATTTTGTTGTGTTTCACTGTGTTCTGTGCTGTGTTTCACAATGAAAAGAATTTTCACTTTCACTTATTGCAAACAAGAATGGGCTCAGTGCTGACCCTTGATGCAATCCAACCTCTACCTTAAATGCATCAGTCACTCCTACTGCAGATCTCACCACTGTCACATTGCCCCAGTGCATATCATGAACTACTCTCACACACTTCTCTGTAACACCTGACTTCCTCATACAATACCACAACCCCTCTCTAGGCACCCTGTCATATGCTTTCTCCAACAGCACTGAACCTGTGAGATCTGTATTTGTTGTTCCATCCATCCATTATCTGCCGCTTGTCCCAAACGGGGTCGCGGGGGGGTGCTGGCGTCCAACCCAGCGCACACAGGGCGAGGACGGGGGACGCACCCTGGACAGGTCGCCAGCCCATCGCAGTGTATTTGTTGTTAAAAAGGTAAAACCAGCATGAAGACTAGTAAGCTGTCTGAAAAGCATGCCTTTGAAGTAAGAAAGGAGGGAAAATCCATTATAAGCATTTCACAGTGGGCTTAGCCAACACAACTATATGGAACATCCTGAAAAAGAAGCTCTGGTTTCCTCCCATTGACCAAAGACCTGCACGCCAGGTGAATAGGTGTGAGTGTTTGTCTGTGTGTCTACCCTGCAATGTACTGGTGACCTGTCTGCCATGAGTAAAGAAAATCCCGCAGAAAACAATCAGTGACAACATGAACAATCAACACAGGGCAGGAGTGGGAGTAGCACAGGCCAATGTTTGTAAAGAGTATGAGAACAGAAACATAGTGGGCCACACCACCAGATGCAAACCACTCATTAATAGTAATAAAACCCAAAAAAACAAAACAAACAAAAAAAAAATAGTACAGAGATGAGCTACATTTCTGCAGGTTCTATTGACTAATAAGACATTGACAACACTGTGTGCACAATTATTAGGCAAGTGAGTATTTTGACCATATCTTCCTTTTTATGCATATATTCCAACTCCAAGCTGTATAAACCTAAATGCTAATTGAATTTAAGCATATCAGGTGAACAACACCCTATTTCAAAGTGTGCATAAGTATTAGGCAGTGTTTTTTTCCTCAGGCAAAATGGGCCAAGAAAAAAATAGAACTGAGTCTGAAAAGTCAAAAATTATAAAAAGTCTTTCAGAGAGATGCAGTACTTTTGAAATCGCTATTGAAATCGCTATCAATATTGAAAACCATCAAACGGTTTGTTGCAGATAGATAACAGGGTTGCAAGAAACATGTTTATAAAAAAAGATTAAATGAACGATAAAATTAACGGCCAAAGATTTGAGCAGAATCAAATGTGAAGCTACCAGGAACTCATGATCCTCCTGTGCTGTCATATTCTAGAACTGAACCTACCTGGAGTTTCCAAAAGTACAAGGTGCTCAGTGCTCAGAGACATGGCCAAGGTAAGGAAGGATGAAACCCCACCACCACTGAACAAGACACATAAGCTGAAACATCAAGACTGAACCAAGAAATATAAAAAAAGACAGATTTTTCTGGTTTTATGGACTGATGAGATGAGATGAGAGTGAATCTTGACGGACAAGATGGATGGGCCCATGGCTCGATCAGTAATGGGAACAGCTCAACCTCAACTCAGATGCCAGCAAGGTGGACATGGGAGCAAGCAGTGGTTCAGGAAAAAGTCTGCATCTTTCAAGAAGAACATGATTTTTCTGCAGGACGATGCTCCATCACATGCAGGGAAGTATTCCACCTCAAGGCCAGAAAAGGCCTTAAAAATGAAATAATGATGACATGCCCACCTTCCTCACCTGACCTAAACCCCATTGAGAACAGTCAAAAAGTTTGTTGTCAATAGATCAAGAAACTGACAAACTCCACGTATGGAAATGTTTATTTGTAAATTTTTAATCTTTTTATTTATTATTATCACTTTAACAGATGAACAAGTGAGATGAGAAAATAATTCTGCACACGAATATTACATTTACATCATTTATCAGACGCTCTTATCCAGAGCGACTTCCATGTCCTAATTACAGGGACAGTCCCCCTGGAGCAATTCAGGGTTACGGGTCTTGCTCAGGGACCCAGTGGTGGTAGTGCCAGAGGTGGGATTCAAACCTGGGACCTCTTGAGCCATAGGTCCATAGGCAAGCATCCTACCACTGGACCACCAACACCCCAATAGTTGCCTAATAATTGTGCACACATATGTATCCCCTGAGAATATTCACACTCACATTTCCTGTGTAAAACATTCATGGTTGCTGACATTTTGGATTGAATGAAAGCACTGTATTTGTTCCATATTAAAAGCAAGCATATGCTCATGATTCCAAACATACAAGCTCATCTGTGAAGCACAACAGTGGTAACGTTATGGCTTGAGATTGCATGGCTGGTTCTGGAACAGGCTCAACAACCATAAACTCACAATAGTGCCAGCAGAATGATTTCTACAGAAATCTACAGAAGCATTTTGTTTGCCATTTTAACAAGAGAGCTCATCTGGGGAGAGATGTAGAAAGTTTCGGATTGGCCAAATCATTCACCAGATCTTCAGCCAGCTGAACATGTGTTCATCTCTGGAAGAAGGGACTGAAGAGAGAGACCTCAGAACAAACAACATCTGAAATTTGCTGTGGTAAAAGCTTGGAAAACCATACCCAAAGATAAAACCAACAATTTGGTGAAGTCAGTGAGCCACAGGCTTGATGCAGTTATAACTCTCAAGGGATAAGCAACCAAATATCATAAAGTATGATTCAATATAAACATTATAAAATATTATTAAGTATCATTTACTGTAAAATGAACATTCCATTGAAGAAGTGGATGCTTGATAACAGAGGGTGCTGTATGAAAGTGAAAGTGAAAGCGACAACCCTCGTCATTGCGAGGTCACAGCACAGCAGACAGTGAACCACAACAAAATTGGACCTCTGCATTTAACCCATGCAAACACAGTGCAGCAGTGGGCAGCTATTGAAAGCGCTCGGGGAGCAGTGACGGGGATGGTACCTTGCTCAAGGGTACCTCAGGGCAACCTTGAGCAAGGTACCATCCCCGTCACTATATTGTATGAAATTAAACATCTAGATGTAAATACCCGGAAAGGAAAGCTGAAAATCAGATCTCTAATTCTCATATTCATCTTTTGATCACAATCCCAAATGTCTTAAATTTACATTTGTGGCATTTTAGGGGCAGCAGTGGCCTGGTGGTTAGGGTGTTAGCCACATGATCGGAGGATCGAACCCCTTCCCAATAGGTTGCCCTGAGGTACCCTTGAGCAAGGTGCCGTCCCCGTCCCCGTCACTGCTCCCCGGGCGCTTTCACGGTGTTTGAGTGTGCATGGGTTAAATGCAGAGGTCCAATTTCATTGTGGTTCACTGTCTGCTGTGCTGTGACCTTGCAATGACAAGGGTTGTCACTTTCTTTTTTCACTTTCATTTAGTAGACACTCTCATCCAGAGCAACCTACATGTCCTAATTACAGGGACAATCCCTTCTGGAGCAACTTGGGGTTAAGGGTCTTGCACCAGTGGTGGTAGTGCTGGACGTGGGATTCAAACCTGGGACCACTTGAAACATAGGTCCATATGCAAGTACCCTATCATTAGACCACCACCACCAATGCCCACCAAAAACAAATGCTGTTCAGGCACTCTTGAAGGGGACTTATGGCAAGAAACTGCCTTTCAGGCGCCTGAACCATTCTACATCTGTATGGAATCCCCCGCCCTGCTACCCCATCTCCCCCTCACCACTGTCAACCACACCAGAGCTCAGAAAGCTATATCAATTAACAGCAGTAGGAGAAAGAGCCAAGCTGAGTGCCAAGAGTCTTAATGAAGACATGTGTAAGTCATTACCACAAAATACATTGGGTTCTTCTCAGAAAAAAAGACAGACAGAGAGGGAGGTTGGTATACAGTCAGTTCATGAAGAATAGAGAACATGCTAGACTTAATGGCATACAGTGATCTGGGAAACAACAGTTCTCCATTGTGAGGAAATGCCTCTGTCCAAGTTTCCTCCAAGTCAACTCCCTGTCCCACCCAGTCCCATGTCTCCACTGAATAGGGGGCTTCCTTTGGTGCTCTCTTAGAAGTTGTTATTGCGAATCTTTCCAGCAACTTTTAATGCACCCTTGCCAATTAACCCTTTATACCCTGTTGTTCTGTGAAAAGGCCCATGTCTCATTTCCTCACTCTCATAGAACATACCAATTTGTTTCAGAGCAGATACTTTCCCTTCATCTTGACTATCAGGACTAATCAGGATGGGGTATATCCACATAAAAATGCAGAGGTTAAAGCGGAATTCTAAGCAGATTAAATTCTAAAAGCTCAAAATTGTAGAAGTGATCTAGGACTTCCTTTAGCCAGATTGTATAGTTGTTTTGATTTAGTAGTCAAAATACAAATAATGCTACATAATGGCTACAGGTAAACTAATAGTCTAGACTACTGAAATTACATTATGTGGAAATAAATCTACGATTAAATTTTAGCATTTACAGTTCTATGCAAAAAAAAAGTTTGTACGGGGTAACTAGACCCTTGCTTACAACTCTTTATACCAGCACAAGCTACTACAACTGTAGGCTACTACTGCCAAGTACATTTATCTATCACACTGACAAAGCTGGCTGGCTTCTGTGTAGTATTTTAGTGAGGTTGTCAATCTAATTTAGGGTGCAGCAGTATTAGCTGGCATGCAGAAGTTAATTGGTCATTGCATTTTAAACAATGATTGCGTTGAAAGAACAATGCCTTTGAAACATTTTTGTTTACTACACTTCTTAAAGTTCTTAAAATTAGCATGATAAATGCTGCAAGAGTAACAAACTATGTAACAAATCATCATCAAATATAATTCTCTTCAGTTTGACTTTGGTTACAGAGATAATGGAAAGACATTTGAATGGATGCAGTGGGATTTAGAGAAGGTGGCTGATGTGGTCCTTGGCGCTTGGGTGGTTGATGTAAGCATTAAAACTAAGATTACCATCTTAAAAATAAGCCTAGATTTGAACGTATATATTGTATAAATACAAAAGAATATGAATTAATGCCATTTCTCATATTTAGGATGATTTAATAGCCAGTAATTCATACCCTGTGAGTTTGACACAATGTTAATGGCAACACATGTATAATTCTAATCTGGAAAATATAAGTAAATTACTACATGGAAACTGCGATGTGTTGGTGAGTCGAACCAAGGTCCTTGACTCAGGGTTATTAACCTTTCCAAATAGCTGTTATTAGTGTATATCTGACTTGAGATCCGGTTACACATTCATTTTGCAGCACATGGACTTGAGGGTACCAATTTGTGCAAGCACAAGCTTTCATCAACTACACATGCACGCTTTTGCCTCATTTGGAGCTGATTTAACTAGCCTTCTATAGAAATTGTTTTAAATAGTGCAAATTCACATGGCTTGGTGATGATGGTTGGCCTCATGTACATATCACCATTTATAGCATTTTAACACACTTGCTGTTGCTTACTTGGGTGAATGTTTAATGACAAATGGACCAGTATTATTGTTTCCATTACATTACATTGCGTTTTAACTTAAGAATGCTTTTAATTTTTCTGTAATGTGAGCATTTTAGAAACAGGCCAGTGATTGAAATATGGCAAGAGGTATACTCCAGTCCAGGGTTTCTTTGGTTTGAAAAGGTCTATGGGTGATCCTATTGATCCTTTGATGTGTCCTGCATTGTTTTGAGTCTCAGCATGCAGCTCCATCCTGGGCCCCATAATTTCTCTCTCGCTCTCTCGTTCTCTCCCTCACACACACACACACACACACACACACACACACACACACACACACACACACACACACACACACAGAGAGACACTCTCTCTCTCTCTCTCTCTCTCTCTCTCTCTCATATGAAACCAAAATTTATTTTCCATCTCTCTCATTGCTCACTCACTCACTCACTCACTCAGACACTCACTCGCTCACTCGCTCACTCACTCACTCACTCACTCATTCAAGGTTACATTACCTTCATATGCTCTCACTATGTATTTTACATCTCTCTCATTGCTTAGTCACTCACTCACTCACTCACTCACTCACTCACTCACTCACTCACTCACTCACTCACTCACTCACACACTCTCTCAGTGAGTCAGTCAGTCAGTCAGTCACTCACTCACTCACTCACTCACACACTCTCTCACTCACTCACTCAATCACTCACTCATTCCCTCACTCACTCACTCACTCACTCACTCACTCACTCACTCACTCATTCAGTGTTACTCTAACTTCATTCTTTTTCTCACACACACTCTCTCAGTCTATCTCTTTGTCTCTCTCCATCCCCCTCCTTTGCTATTCCTCTGTCTCTCTCTTTGGCTTTTTTGAGTTTTCACTCACATAATCACATATGTGTACACCACAATTCCCCAGAGGCTTTCAGAGTGCTGGAACAAGGACCCCTGAGTATCTGAGTAGCCAGCCAGCCAGGCTCCATGCTCTGTGGCCATAATTATAGTGTCCAGAGATCCTACAGGTGAAATGCCTTTAAAATAACTACATGCACTGTTCAGCACATGCTGACTCTAAGTGCACACATTACACACAACTCAGACATAGCAAAAACAAATGACTAACAAGCCTTAGACTGAACATAATCCACATAAAATTTATGCTAAATACAGTTTTTACAATTGATTTAACACATTTTCCACACCAAAGACACTGTTCTCACAACTGCTTGCCGAAATCTTACAGCGGCAATCCATGAGGTCACAGAAAACTCACAGTTCTCTTTTTTCTTTTTACAAACTGCTGTTCACATTTCATCAGACAATAAACACATTCTTCATTGTGTAGTTTATTTCCCATCTGACTCATCAAGCATTTATTAGTCAACTCAAAGAACAACTGTTATAAACTGACATAGCAGTACATTGTTTTAATTCATGCATGCAGCTTTTGCACGATTCATTCACACCTGACAAATCTGTTGAGAAAAAGCACTGAGCTAATGTTTATAGTCGTGTTTAAGAACTTTAAAGTAACCCCTCTTACAGATATATATCTTCAAACTAATACACTTCCAAATGTATAACCTGCCCCATTGCAAGTTGGGAAGTGCTGCCAAGCTGTCACACAAGGACAGAGCATGTTCAGAAAAAAGGGTCCAAGAATACATGGCATTGGGGAGGGAAGAGACAGAGGGAGGAGCATTCATACTAACCCCAGAGTAGATCCAGTGATGTGAGCCAAAAGTTATTGATCATAAAATCAGTAATGGCCAAAGCATAGCTGAGGCACTTTGAGGGGTGCGGGGAGCAGGAAAAGCAGTTTCAGTTTCTGTTTTCCTGTTTCTGCTAGGTGGATAAATTTATGTGTATACAGTGTTAATAAATATGATCTAGATGTTTTCTGCAATTGTATTCAATTGGTTCCAACCTTGTCACTGGTTTCAATCTGGGCAAGCATTTAACATACTGAGTTTAGATAAAAATTTAAACAAAATTGTGGCTTAAGTTTCAAATAATGATAAGCATAGCTATTTGGTTGCAGTGTTGTGAGTGATCAGCTTTGTCTATTCTGCTGCATGTGGTAAGTGTTCCGAGTGTTTTGGAGCCTTTTGCGCAACTGTGGCGCTGCTTTAAGAAATGTATTAACAGCTTTGCTTAAGCTCCACAGTTATTCAAAAACGGAAAAAAAAAATGGAAAATCTCTGATCTCACAACAATCCAATCTGACTAATTCTTTAGGAATTAGTGCATCTCAAAATTGAACACTTCAGTTTAATTTAGAACATTGAAGTACATGAACATTTAAGTACATGAGTTTGAAAATAAATGACAATTTCCTGTTTGTACACACGTTGTCTGACTGTGGATTGGTGAAGTTCAAACTCATATAAACTTTGCAGATGATGCCAGAGCTCCAGATACAACGAAACAGATTTAAAATTCCGCAGATAAGAATGTGGCTTGCTCACAAGATACCAGCATAAACAGTGGAGGCTGCAGACTGAACAAACCTGACAACAGTCACTTCTGCAATTTCTATAATACAGTAATATGGTTTCCTCAGCCGTCATGTTCATAGCGGCTTTGTTACACTAAACCAGAAGTAATTCAAGATGAAATTTCACAGCCCTACAGGTGAATTAAGATGATACCTTTTCCAAACACTTATTTTTTAAGTGTTTTACTGCATGTTTCAGCTAAAAGCCATAAACCTTTCTGCCGTGAAGAAGCAGAAGTGGAGATGTCAGGTCCAGAAAGTAAATATGTTATACATTATTACCCTTTAGAGGAGTGGTCAACCAACAAAAAAAAAATCACTCCAATAGTAAAGGCATGCAAATTTTGCAAAGTAATAAAGGAATCTATGATGACATCCAAGCATCTAAAGGCCTCTCTCACACTGGCTAACCTTTATGTTCATAATTATTCAGCAGAAAGATGAATACCAATGTTGAGCATAACGGGACAGCAGCTAAACCCTCATCTATAGTTTGCTGAAGCCCAAGTGGATGAAGGAAAATGGGAAATGGGAGTTGTGAATGGATAAGACCAAAATAGAAACTTTTGGTTTAAATGACAAATGTTATGTTAAGAGAAAGATAAACACTGCAATGCAGCATCTTCACATCTGTGAAATATGGTAGCGATAGCATCAAGGTTTGGACCTGTTTTGCTGGGCCAGATCAGCTTGCCATCACTGATGGAACAATAAATTCTGAATTGTACCTTTGATTTCAGAATGAAAATGTAAGTACATCTGTGAAATGAATCTAAAGAGAAAGCATAAATTTATTATATGGATGAATGGTTATGAAGAGTACATTTGATGTTTTTGAATGGTCAACACAATAACCTTAAACAAGTAGAAATTATGTGCAAGCATGCAGTTCATGTGAAGAAACCAATCCACACCCCATATTTGAAGTTTTCCTAGCCAATTGGCTTGAAGGACTAATCCACGTGATTGATAACATAAAGGGGACCATGTAATTTTGGATCTTTTCCCTCTATAATTAAATGTTATATTAAAACATTTTGCTGTGATTTTTTTTGATCTAATAATAATAATTTAGCTGATAATTCATAATATCAGCTTTGGTGCCAGTTTATCAATATTATAAAAATATCAATTGCAACATGCAATTATTTGTTTCTCAGCATAGAATGTTGTATGCTGCTTCTTTAAAATAATCTCTGGAAAGGCAATTAATTATATACTCTAAACCAGAGACTGAATATAATAATGGATATTAAATTGATAGAAAATGCAATATTTATGTACATTATAATTACTAATTATTGTTATTAGGGTGGAATTTCATTCAAAAACAACCTTACAACGTGTACTAACTTTCAGAAATTCTAGTAAAACTTGGCTAATGTAAACTTGAAGTGATCTGAGCACCATCAAGTTAGGTGCCAAATTGGTAAACTCACAGGGGGTACTATAAATTGCAATAATAATCTTTTAAATCAGTGCCTGACCTGAAATGGAAACTTGTTGCTGCCTCTTTGAGCTACTCTATATAGGAGCTATTAGAGCTGGGATTTGGCAGGATGCATATGTATATATATGTATATATATATATATATATGTGTATATATATATGTATATATGTCTACATATATATACATATACGTTTATGTGGGGGAAAAAATTTAACCATTTCACATGTCTGTAATTGTTAAAGGTTTGAAATACGCTTCACTTAAATGTATTTATTAATTGAATCATAATTAAAACTTCATATAATCTCAAGCATGGTCTATTAAACCTGCAAATAATTAATTTAAAATGACTTTTTTGCACATTATGTCTCGAGCAAATTAATCTGTCAGTGTTGGCAGGCTAATTATGACCTAAAATGTATAATGCCAGTCAGAGACATTTTTGAAACATATCTTTTTTTTTGAAAACCAGAAAGAAAAGATTTTAAAATATAGTGTTGCCAGGCCTAAGATTGGTCCAGATAACCACGTTTGTCCCAAGTTATAATGAGAGTAGCATGGAAATCTATGTGTGTATGTCTCTGTGTGTATACATATAATGGTGGTTGCATTAGCTTGAGTAGAGCCAGTTTGTGAGCTCCTATTATAGTGGTGCTGGAGAAGGCGGTGCATTGTCTCCCAGCAACTGACTGGACCAGCCAATAAATCATGTCTGTAAATATATATAAATATATCTGTACACCTCTCTGTCCCTTCCCACCTCCTCTCTTACTTACATCCTCTCTTCCTCTCCTTTAATCTTCTCATTTCATCCCTCCTCTGTTACACATCCTTCAATCCTCCCAGCTCTCAAGTTCATTGCCCATGTGAAGAAAGATGGATGGATGGATGGATGGGTGGGTAGATTAGATTGTTGCATTGATTGTTTTTACTTTGATATGGCTGAAATTTCACGTGTGAGACATTTCATTGCTCTTTTACTAACAACTAACTTGCTGATATCATGTTCTACAGGCTCCTGGAGGTGAGGTGAGAGTGTTGTGTGAGAATCTGTCACACTCTGAGTGTGCTCTCTGGTGTATTCCATCCTTTTGCATAATAAACACCACAGCATGCACCAGCAATAATAGCTAAACTTGATTTGAATGAGGCAGAATCTAGCCCCACAGAAGCTACTGACAGAACCTTATAGTCTACTACAATGCATGCCAATGATTGTATGACAGTGCTGCTGGAGATTAATTAACTCTGTCCATTTATGTCCTCTATACTAGACATATTTCCTGACAGTCCACCTTTTAGATATATATAGCCACCGATGATAATTCATCTAATGCTGCACTGTTTGTGTTCCTGCTTTGTCCTCTTAATGACCACAGGACACTGTTGTCTGGACATGTTTAGTTAGTGCACTATGTCAGTCCAGTAGTCACACTGAGCTGTAGAGAAACTTCACTCACAGAAAAACACACACTAACCTGTCACTCATGGAAATGTCACTACTATACAGAGAATAATCCAGCACCCAAATGGTGATCCTGAAATCATCCTGACCAAGGCAAATCATACCAATCAACAGATAGACAAAAGTCTTTTAATTTACAGTCTGATAACAGCAGCTGACAAAAGGTACAGCAGATACAAGGTGGGTGTAAATGGCTTAATATTATAGGTGAGTTATTGTTTTCAGCAATTTTCTGACATGGTTTTCCTGTTCTCTGCATGCTGATTTCATGTACAACATGTAAGGCGTTCCAGAAATTGCTTCTTTCTTCTATTTCTGGATTAAGAAAATTCATTTTAACCAATCACTGCCATCTGATGTCATTATTATATGCTGTTACTCCTCCTTAAAATAATTATATAAATCTTAGAAATACATTAGCTGCAGAATTCTTAATCTGAACCAAATGGGACTTAATTTTGAGATTAGAAATCCATTTTCAAATACTCAGGCTCAAGCCCTGTTCAAAAATAACATTTGATTCTTCCATCCTGGCTCCCCATTTCAGTTTAATATAAAGAAATGGTTAAAAAATTGAATTAATTAAAAAATATATTGTATTGCGCCCTGCTTTAACATTATTCTTCATCCACATGATTTCATTATCTAAACTATATAACATGGCAGGTTTGAGTCATGCTCATGTCAAGGCCCAGTCTTGTAAGAGAAATAGAAATAAAAATATTAGATCAGTTAGTTCTTTCACGTGTACTGGACATTTCAAAAAAACTTGTTCAGCCAAATATATGTTTATGTAATTTATAACATATTAACATATATAATTTATAACTAGGTTTACTCCCTGCGATGGGCTGGCATCCTGTCCAGGGTGTCCCCCCCCGTCCTTTGCCCTGTGTGAGCTGGGTTGGACTCCAGCACTCCCCCGCAACTCCGCTTGGGACAAGCGGCAGAAAATTACTGACTGAGTGAATCTAGGTTTAGATGTTCAGGTGAAGGCAACAACATGCTTAATATGCAGCACATAATGTGAGAACAGTGCAGTTAGTACATGTTAACATATTCCTGACTAAAACATCTGTGATTGTTTGAAAGCAACAATTATCAAAACAAGATTTTAGCTGAAACTTTGGATACCTCATTCCCAGCTCTTTCATTAAAATTAAGACTCTTGATGGCTTAGGGAATGTAAGCCTAACTGAGTTAGATTAAGTTATCATCAGTCAGCAGCTGCAAATTTTGATGCAGAATTATTATTGTCATGTTGCCTGGAGAAACTTGCCAATGTTGATTCAGGACTATTGTCTTCATGGATTAATTCATTGTAACAATGATTAATGAACTGAACGTTGATGAGTCATCATATTCAGTTATATCAAATCTATTTAGGATCATGCAAAAGCCCATATCTGTAGAGAAGACCAGGAACTACTGTGACCCTGGATTAACTTCGCTTTTGGCTATGAACAGGCAAAAAATTATATTAATTAGCATGCTCCATTGCCAGCTAGACATACAGTAATGAATAGAGGATTAAATAGAGGAATAAATAAGGACACCCCCACCTTTATTCACAATTTAAAAGGCTCAAATCACACACAGGTTTAGCACATCAGCTACACATGATTGGAACATCATTACTCAGCATTTTGATGATGTTTGCCCTATTTAAACCTCAGACATTTAGCTTGGTGTGCTCCTGACTGTTGGTGAGAGTGAACACCATGGTGAGATCAAAAGAGTTGTCTGAGGCCTTCAGAAAGACGATTGTAGTCTGGTAAGGGATTTAAAAAGATCTCAGTAAAGATCTTGCAATCAGACATTTCACTGTCTGGAGAATAGTCTACAAGTGGAGGACTTCCAAAACAACTGCCAACATGCCCAGGTCTGGCCGTCCAAGAAAGTTCACCCCGAGAGCAGACCACAGGATGCTAAAAGAAGTCTCCAAAAACCCTAAAATACGGCAGGCTACTGTTGATGTGAAAGTGCATGCCTGTAACGGTGGCGGGGTACGGGAAGGACGCCAGTGCGGAGCCAGGAGTTCGGAACTTAGTTTTATTATTCAAAAGCACACAAACAAGAAGCAAGGACTGCAGTTCCAATCAAAAACCAAGAACGGAGGAACTGCAGTCTAAACCAAGTTGCCAGATTACCACATACAAAAACCAAAACCACCATTGCATGTAGGCTTAGCCTAACTAATGAGCCGCGCTCTGTTCTGACTCATCGGGGCTTAAATAGTCAGCCCCAACGATGCACACCTGTGCCTTCATGAGCTCAGGTGTGCTCAGTCAGAACAGAGCGCCCTCTAGCGTACCCAAAACACCTCATGTGACAAACACCCCATACGTGACAGAAACACCAATTATGTGACAATGCCTCTATAATCAGAAAGAGAATGCACAACTTTAACTTACCTGGGAGGTGTGCAAGGAGGAAACCTTTGCTGTATAAAAGAAACATCAAGGCCAGACAGAAGTTTGCCAGAGAAAGCGTAGACAAAGACCAGGACTTCTGGAATAATGTTCTTTGAGCAGATGAGTCTAAAATGTAATTATTTGGACACCATTAACCAAATACAGCATTCCAGGAAAATAACCTCATACCAACTGTTAAGCATGGAGGTGGAAGTGTCATGGTTTGGAGATGTTTTGCTGCAGCAGGACCTGGCCAGCTTACGATAATAGAATCCACCATGGATTCTTTCGTGTCAGAGAGCGAGTGAGTCCAGATCTTAATCCCATTAAGATGCTGTGGGGTGACTTGCAACAGGCTGCACATGCAAGGAACCCCTCAAACGTCTCACAGCTTAAAGAATTCTGCAGTGAGGAGTGGGGAAAACATTCCTCAGGCCGATGTGAGAGACTGGTAGATGCTACAAGAAATGTCTCACTGCGGTTATTTCAGCCAAAGGGGGTAACTCTAGCTATTAGGGGGTAGGGTGTCCTAACTTTTTCCTCAGTTAGAATACACATTTTTGTTGATAACATTTGTTTAATGAATAAATCAAGGTTATTTTTGTTGTTTACCTGTAATTAAGTCACTTTCTTTTCCAGAGATAAAAAAACAAGATTAGACATTGATGAGAACATTTTTAAATAAAGAATATTTAATGGGGTGTCCTAATTTTTCACATGCCTGTATATGCTTTCTACTGAGAATATTCATTTAAAAGAACTTTTAAAGATGACTCCAAAACATGTTAGGGGTGGCAACTGCAGATCAACCGTTTCCATTTCTTCCTGTCCCCTGTATCTTCCTTCACTTCTCTTTCACACTTCCTAATCCAGTCCTTACCCCTGTGCCATTTTTGCAGTGAACAGTGCATTGGTTACCTAATGCCAAATATCCCTCTTGATGCACATCAGTTCATAGCTAGCTACCATTTATGTAACACTAACATAGCCAGATCTCTCTTCCAAAACATTTTTATAACTTCCAGTGGTGACACATGAGGCTGGGCATTATCATGCACCAGGAGGAACCTATAACCCACTGCACCAGTGAAGGGTCTAACAATGGGCCTAAGGATTTCATCCCAATACCTAATGGCAGTCAGGGTGCCATTGTTCCTCCATGGAGATGCCTCCCCAGACCAACACTGACTCACCACCAAACCAGTCCTGCTGAACAATGTTGCAGGCAGCATAGCGTCCACCGTGGCTTCTCCAAACCCTTTCACGCCTGTCACATGAGCTCAGATTGTTCTCATCTGTGAAAAGCACAGGGCACCAGTGCCGAACCTGCCAATTCTGGTGTTCTTTGGCAAATGTCAGTCAAGTTCCACAGTGCTGGGCAGTGAGTACAAGGCCCACTAGAGGAAGTCGGGCCCTCAGGCCACCCTTATGAAGTCTGCTTCTAATAGTTTGGTCAGAGATATTCATGCCAGTGGCCCACTGGAGGTCACTTTGTAGGGCTCTGGCAGTACTCATCCTGTTCCTCCTTGCACAAAGGAGCATGCTCTTTAGATTGTGCTGGGAGACACAGCAAACCTTCTGGCAATGGCACGTATTAATGCGCCATCCTGGTGGAGTTGGACTGACTGTGCAACCTCAGTAGGGTCCAGGTATCGTCTCATGCTACCAGTAGTGACACTGACCCTTGTCAAATGCAAAACTACTGAAAAGCAGTCAAAAAAAGATGGGAAAAAATGTCTGTGGCATCCATCTGCAAACCATTCCTGTTTTTGGGGTTATCTCATTGTTGCCCCTTTAGTGCACCTGTTGTTAATTTCATCAACACCAAAACAGCTGACACTGATTAACAATCCCCTCTGCTACTGAACTGACAGATCAATACCCCACAAGTTTAACTGACTTGATACTATAACACAGAGGCAATACATTGCATTAGCAGAGACCAGACTTGCTGAAACCAAAGTGTACATAAACTGACACAGGACGAGAAACACCAAGGTCTAGGAGCGGTTACAAATTATACACAGGAGAAAACACTAAGGACAGGGCTAAGGTGGGGACCATGGCAAAAACACTGCAGACTGTGGCACATCGGAAACATAAACAAAGACACATACAGAGGCAGGCGACTTTACACCAGATTTATTCGATCATGATAGAAATTATGTGTGAGAGAGATTTACTGATATTTTATGATACATTGTAATATAATTTTTTTCCATTTATTTTAAAATAACAAAAAAAGATTAAAAATATCTTGCTTTGAAAAGTTAGATCAAGTCAAGTCAGTTTTATTTATTTTACAACTCTCATCAAAAAGCTTTACAGAATCCAGCTCTGAGCCCTTAGAGAGCAAGCACGAGGCAACAGAGAATAATCAGAAAGGAAAAGATGTGATATTACTAAAAAGTTGTCTAATATTGTGAGTTCACCCGTTACATGGATTTGTTCGATTCCATCAGCATCCTCTCATAATTTAAATAATAAGTTCTGATCAGACAAACTAGGTATTGGATGGTAACTGGAATTCCTTAATGAGGGATTTGAAAATGGTTAACAGACTTCACAATGTATTGTTTATTTGATTATTTGTTGCAATGCTTTTTATACAGTACAAGTGCTGGTAGTATGGTTTTAAGTACATCATAGGTTCTGTTTAGATGTTGCAATAAAATGACCTGCAAAAATCACACAGTGACCTCCCTAAGTTTTTGAGGGCCAGACAGCAGTACCTGTTCTATAGTGCAATTGTGACACTCCCTCTGTGCCTACAGACACCCGCCCCATATTAGCATGCCTGAGGCTATGCGTGCTCATCCCAAGGACGGTGGAGAACGGACGCGCACCATGGAAAATGAAGAGAGCAGCTCAGATTAGCATTCAACCCTTTCCCAGAGCAGTGTTAAATATTTCAGCACTTCCAGCTGCTCTGAGTTAGAGCTGATCACCCAGGAGAGAGAGAATGAGACACACAGAGAGAATGAGAATCTAACTCTAACATACTAACTTATTTTAGTTACATGGGTGATATTAAAGTAGACTTGTTCACATAAAACATCTCTTAAAACTCCCTCAAACAGGCAGATTCCTTTACTGCTTTTAATTGGTGATAGACGTTTCTGTCATTGTTTGTCATTTGTGACTTATCTTAAGACAGGCACATTTACTTTAATCAGAATCCCTTTTATTTTATCATTTGTCCACTCACAAGCCACTTTAGGAGGTACACTTTGCTAGTACTGGTTTGGCCTCCTTTTGCCTTCATAACTGATTTCTTTGTGGCTATGATTCAACCAGGTGCTGGAAACATTACTCAGGGAATTTGGTCCATATTGTCATGAATAAAGCATCATGCAGGTGCTGCACATCCATGATGCAAAACCTCCGTTCCATCCCAAAGGTTATCTATTGGATTGAGATCTGGTCACTGTGGAAGCATTTTAAGCACAGTGAACATGTTGTCATATTCAAGAAATAAATTTGAGGAAATGTGTGTGACATTGGACATTATCCTGCTGGAAGTAGCCTTATACGCTTTGGTCATAAAGACCCAGTGCATGTCTAGAAAATATCCTGCACACCAGTGCAATTATCATCACCAGCCTGATCTGCTGATATAACTTTCTTGTTGTTGGTGCCAAATTTTGATTCCACAATCTGCTGAATTGACACTCATCAGGCCAGGCAACATTTAATTTTTTCTCTTTCACATTGTGTAATGTGTAAGTTCATCAGTCCACCATCCGGAGAACAATGTCCTGCATGGTAGGGTGGTAGTAGTCTAGTGGTAGGATGCTTGCCTATGGATCTATGGCTCAAGTGGTCCCAGGTTCAAATCACACTTCTGGTGTTATCACCTCTGGGTCCCTGAGCAAGACCCTTAACCCTGAATTGCTCCAGGGGGGACTGTCCCTGTAATTAGGAAATGAAAGTCGCTCTGGATAAGACTGTCTGCTAAATGCTGTGAATGTTAATTGAGAAATCCACTATTTATGCCAATCTAAAGTTTGCTAAAGATCAGAAAATATGTTTTGTAGATGGATTAGGTTAACAAATAACTGAAGCATTATATTATGAGATAGCAGAACACTATTAACCTATTAACTAACCTTGAAACATGATGGTGATTTCATGACATTGCACAAACACTTGGGCACTCTGTCAAGTGTAAGTCTCTCACAAGCAATTGATTATGTGTGAGCCTGCTTTACCTGTGGATAAGACGAACAGAAGAACTTCTTCATTCGAAAGGTTTATTCTCCAGTTGATGCTTTACATTGGGCAAGATGTCATTAGACCTGCTACAGGGCATCACATTCTGTTGAAAGTGCTTTTCTTAGAGATCACATGAGCTTTGTGTGCACAACTTAATTCCTTCTCAGTAATGAGTGCACTGAATTCACTTATTAGAAGGTTGGTCTGAATACATTTGGAGAGATGAGCTTCTGAGAAGATACATATTTTGGCCACACATAAATGCTAGCTATAGGATCTCTCCAAAATCCTAAACAGTCTTGGGGAAAAAAGGGAGAGACAGAGAGAGAGAGAGAGAGAGAGAGAGAGAGAGATAGAGAGAGAGAGAGAGAGAGAAGAGGAAGAAAGAGATAGACTCCACTCTCTACCCCCCTGTGTGCATGCTGTGCCTCATGTATATCTCGTCTCTTATTCATGTGTTTATTTATTATTTCATCAGCAGCACTGCTCTCCTCCCTCCGTCTGTGGCTGAGGAGTGTGGAGAGCAGTCATTAATTCATTAAAGCACCCTCCTATCCCTTCCTGTCTGTCTCTTGCTTGTTTCCTCCTTCTCTCATCACATTGCCTCTCTCTCTGTGGCACCTCTTACCTTACATTTTGATTCTCATTTCTTCGCTCACGCTCACACTACTTTTTTGTCTTTTTTTTTTTACATTTTTACCTTACTATCCTATAACATCAGAACATTTTCTTTGGGAATGACTTGATCACTTGTTGAAATGTGATTGTGAAATGACTTTAAAGCCTGCCAGGAGCCCATTAGATCTTTTCTCTTCTGTTATCTTTTGTTCTGTTCTGTTCTGTTCTGTTCTGTTCTGTTCTGTTCTGTTCTGTTCTGTTCTGTTCTGTTCTGTTCTGTTCTGTTCTGTTCTCTTCTCTTCTCTTCTCTTCTCTTCTCTTCTCTTCTCTTCTCTTCCCTTGCCTTCCCTTCCCTTCCCTTCCCTTCCCTTCTCTTCTCTTCTCTTCTCTTCTCTTCTCTTCTCTTCTCTTCTCTTTTTAGGTGTTATTTCTTTTAACTTCTTGTCTGTTGCCTGATATATATTTGTTCTGTTGTCGACCACCATCAGCTCGCTAGAGTCTGTGAGCCAAGTAAGATTTACTGAACCAAACCTTTCACTGGTGATCCTTTCTAAAAAATTAGCCATGCCATGCTTTAATTAATTTATACCTTTCACAAATTACAACAATGACCATATAGGCCACCAAAATGCATGTGTTACACAGTATTTTACTGTGAACTACTTCATATGACTGATGTGTAATTTTCTTATTTGTGTGTTTTCTTCTTCTAAAAGATTTGAGCTTGAGGGGCAGAGGTGGCCTAGTGGTTAGGGCGTTTGCCACATGATCGGAGGATCGGTTACACTGAGGTACCCTTGAGCAAGGTGCTGTCCCCATCACTGCTCCCCGGGTGCTTTCAATAGCTGCCCACTGCTGCACGGTGTTTGAGTGTGCATGGGTTAATTGCAGAGGTCCAATTTCATTGTGGTTCATTGCCTGCTGCACTTTGACCTTGTAATGACAAGGGTTGTCACTTTCATACAAACGAAATAAAGATAGATGATTTCTTGGCTTTACCACATCATGTTATTTATATTTAAAATAAAAGCAAGGATGGCACTGAGAAATAATGCCCTTTATGATGATAAGCAAAAAAAAACCCTATATGAGTTTCTTGAGTGAGTGGAAACTTGTCGCAATTTGTTCATGTTCTGCTTAACTCACTCACCTGGTGGAACTGATTAGATGTGCCGGTTTCTATCAATCATCTGTAAACTCAAAACTCAAAATCATTCACTATGATCACAATATGTAGTAAAATTTATCATACTCCGTAATTTCACTGAATGTGTTCATCGACGAGGACAGTGCAAAGACACACCTCATTTCTTTATATTTTGTAAGGGAATCACCTTGCTAGTGCAAAAACTATTTATGCCATCCTTGGCATATTGAGTAGATCAACGGTAAGAAATGGGAACAAATGTTTTACTGTGAAAGGCTACAAAGCTCCTAAAGATACAAGATGCCAAGATAAACGGGTTCCAACCACTCAGCATTCAGCATCACCAGTATAACAATCAATTGCCTGATCATCTGTAATCATCTCCATTTATTTCTTCATAACTTCATGTCTTAAATAAGATAACTTTTATTTTTTTATAATGCTCTCAAAGTGGTCAGGTACAGCTACTGGATTGAAAATGAGAGCCAAAAACTGTGTCCTTCAGAAAGCCTTGAAAACTATTATTCAACAACACATGAAAAAAAAATCCAAAGTCTGGTTCTTAACAAGGCCTGGATTAATAGAAAAAGAAATCAACAGTGAAGCTGTTAGGCAATGAATCACTGAAGTGAGTCTGCACTACTGGACTCAAAATCTTTGCAATAAAATGTGCTACATTGTTCTTTTTTAATGTCTGTTTGTTCCCCACTAAAAACTTTAATATCGAGACTGGTTATGGTCAGTCTGTTTCCTTGTTAGTTAGCATCTAAACTAATCAATAATACTCATGAGACATTGTATGGGTCTTCTCTTCTGTGGCTCTCTACCATTGTTTCTATGCTTCTCTTCTTTTTTCTTCTCTTCTGAATAATTTCCTCTATTTTATGTTTGAATCTAATTCCTCATCTGGTTCCTCACAGGGCCTCAATTATTAGACAAAGAAATCAATCAACTTTGTTGTGAAGCAGTGAGGCCATGAATCACTGCAGTGAGTCTTCAGCACTATCCTCAAAATCCTTGCAATAGAATGTGCTGTATCTTATTGCATTGTCTATTTAATGTATGTTTGCTATGTAATCAATGTCCCCACTTATAATTTGTTGGTCTGACTTCTTGTTATCACTGCAAATGTCTTTGTCAAGTTGATACCAAGTCATTTTTTAAATTTGTTTGAGAACTTTATCATCTGGATCAAGATTTTTAGGGCTATACAGTATTTGGCTAAAGTAAGCTGATGTGGGTAATGTCTAGATGTTCATTTGGCTTGAGGATATGCAAAAAAAGGATTAAAAAACCCCCCACCAAATTAGTTCAGCAGAGTACAGGGTAGTGCAAGAAATCTCTTGCAAATCAGGGCCTACTGCCTTGCACAATTTCAAGTATAAAGCCCTAAACACTGAGCTTTGGGGCAGTAGAACCTCTCTGGAGTTCTCTGGGGTGATTAAGTTTTAGGCTTACTAATTCTTCCTTAAACACTGGCTCCCTTGTAGTGTTAACTTCCTTGTAGGAAATTGTAACTGCAATGCTGCCTAAATTTGCATTTCCCACTCGGAAAGTTGGACCATCCTGACCTCAAAGATGGCTTCACTGTGAATCAACAGTATTGCTACATGTAGTTAATACTGTTTTATTTTTTTTTCAGCATTTAGTCTTATTGTGTTTCATTGTAATTGTATCATTATAATTTAAGGCAAATACAGTTAACATCTATCTACATACATATGTTGCTACATTTGTATGGGCAAGATAGTGTCATGCTGTTATTGCTAATGGCTAACCTTGCTAGAAGTGTTATTACTAGCAAATCTACTCCCCTCACCCTGTGAAAAAAAATTTGGCGTTGGAAATTTAAAAGATTAAAGTGTTTGACTTGTTGTAGTTGCAGAGTATGACTTGTTGAACTGTAATGCAGTTCTGTAATTAATGTGTAATGTCATTACCTGCTGCAACTTCTTACTTGTAAAGGTGAATGGACCACAGTGTTACTGTCGACTTTAAATTTAAGTTTACATTTAAAACTGTATAGTCTGCAGTCTTTTGTTGTCTGATATATCAAAAAAGTTGTTTTTGTTGATTGTTGACTCAGCTTACTGATAAAAATCTGAATGCTGCAGTTTTATTTTTCTTATCTCATGATGATATTGATAACAAATATAATATTGGTTTTAGTGATTATTATTTTCTTTTATATTTCATCAGTTGTATTAAAGGCATTGCATCACAAGATGATTTTACAAGAATAAGATAACTTAAGTTGTACGTGCCAATGCTTGTGTTATTACAAGATATTTTTTATAGTTTTATAGCCATTCTCTGGCAATTAACACTTTGGCTCATGAAACTTTTATAATACTCATGAATTGTGTTTGAATGTGTGGAATGTGAATGTGTTTTTAACAAATGCATTTTGTTATCAATGTGCTACCGTGCTGTGTAGTCTAGTCTAGTAAACTTTATGCACACAGCTGAGGTATTGAGTAAGACTCATTATGAGGTAAAAGAGAGTTGTGGTGTTAAATGTCTATTTAAGGGCTATATATATATATATATATATATATATATATATATATTTTTTTTTTTTTTTTTTTTTTTTTTTTTGTATATGTATATTTCAGGGCTCCAGACAAAAAACAAAAACTAAAAAAACCCTCCTAAAAAAAACAAAAATGTAGGGATCAAATTCTCTTTTTAGGAGCATAATTTCCATCACATCTCCAGGCTTCTTGAATTAAGGGAATATATAAAAATGTTTACATGGCACATATGGAGCACCTTTAACCAAGTTTTTTAGGTGTTCAAACTGTAGCCACACACGAATCTGTCTACACTGCATTATCACTAGTATACTAATCATCTGCCTGATCATCTTGACTGTTGAATTCTGAGGCCCACCCCACAATGAAGCCAGACCTGCGTAGCCAAGGATCTGTGAGTTGGGACACAGCTCTAGTAATGTCTCAGGAGAGGATGGGTTTTTTTTTTAAAGCTGTGCTCCAGCATGAGTTTTTGTATGTGGCTCTGGTCCCCTGTGTCACTGAGCCTCTCCTGGTTATTAATGGTGGCCATAGGCTGGACCTCATACACTCCAGCCTCTCCATGTGTTGTGTACAGTGTTGGGTTGAAGGTAAGCATAAGGAAGACAGAAAGAGGAAACAGGTAAGATGCTAGGAACAAAAAAGAGATGGAAGTAGTAAAGCTGGTAGAGAAAGATGAATGGAAGGCAGAATGGAGGGAGAAAAAGGAGCAAGAGACAGCAGTCATCATTTCTCATTTCAGGGTTTGGAATGAATGAAGATCGGAAAATCAAACCAGATGGATTTGGCAAATACTAGCTGCTCTAGAGATGTGTGTGTGTGTGTGTGTGTGTGTGTGTGTAGTGTGAGAGAGAGAGAGAGAGAGAGAGAGAGAGAGAGAGAGAGAGAGAGAGAGAGAGAGAGCGAGATTGAAATAAAGAAAATAAGAAAAAAGTGTGGAGTGTGAAAGATAGAATGTAAGAGACAGAGGAAGATAGGAGAAACATAGAGAGAGAAACTGTGACAAAGAAAAAAAGGAGGAAAAAAGAGATTGAAAGGAGAGAGAAAAACAGTGAGCGAAACACAGAGTGAGAAGGAAGCAGGAAACCAGTGAAAGAAAAAATGAGTGAGAGAAAGAGATAAAGACAGAGAGTGAAACAGAATGAGACAGAGTGAGAATAATAGATAGATAGTCAGATAGATAGATAGTTAGATAGAGAGACAGAGAGAGAGTGAGAGAGAGAGAGATTGTTGTAGTTGTTTGTGTTTCTTTTCATTCATAATGAGATGAGAAACGTGTTGTGGGTTTTTTATTGTTATTTCTGGGTGTAAAGAAATTTGGTGTGGTGTACCATTGTATGAGAAATTCCCATTCCAAATACTTCAGTGCAGTGTAGTGTGTGTGTGTGTGTGTGTGTGTGTGTGTGTATGTGTGTGTGTGTGTTTGTTGGTGTGTATGCACATTATGCATTCACTAACATTCTTTATCTAATCCTCCTTCATACGGACGTGGGCATAGGCAAAGAGGCTGAAAGTTCAAGGACATCCTGGGCACCAAGGCGGACGGAGACTGAGCTCTGTGTGTGTATGTGTGTGTCCTTCGCCTCTCCCAAAGGATCCACATCAGAGCAGCACTCACCCACAATCTCTCTCTCTCTCTCTCTCTCTCTCTCTCTCTCTCTCCCCCTCCCTCCCTCCACCTCTCATTAAACTCTGCGCCGGTTTCTAATTAAATCCCACTTGAAAGTCTTAAAAGTCAGACTCAGATTGATTCAATTTGCATTTTTGAACAGGGAACATCGCCTAAAAGGATTAATAAATTGGTTGAAAAAAAAGTGCCTTTTTTCTGCAATGTGCTGTTAAAAGCAGACACGACATTAATAACATCCCTTCCCAGAGAAAGTATCTCATATACACACAGCATGCACGCATGCGACACACATTACTAATACTACACACACACACACAAGCCACACACACACACACACACACACAGCTAGGAAACATTTTTTCCTGCCTACTACCTACCTGGCGCCAAAGCCGAAAAAAAAAATATGATCATTTGATTCCTTTGCCTTTTTCCTCAGATGCCATGCCTCAAAAGCCAATAGAAGAAGCTGGGGTCATGTGTGTACATGCACACACATACACACACCAATGTGTACAGATGACACAGACGTCAAATATTCACTAATAACCTGATAGAAAGACACATGAGACACAAGTGAAAATTAGTAATTGATAAAGAAGATCTAATGAATTAACAACTAAATGGTTTAATTGGCATTTTCTGGAAATCTGTTAACTTTCTATATAATCACTACTAGAAAAAAAATCTCATCTCTATAAAATAGCATCTTTAGAGGAGGCAAAAACATTTCAGATGACTCTGGAGCATATTCATTGGTCCATGAAATTTATAAACTTTGTTCCTTGCCAGCTACACTGCTACCCTTATTCCTATGAGGTCAACAGACTGGACAGCAGGCCCAGAAAGACCTCAGACGCTTGATCAAGAGTGACTCCTAGTGGCAATTACGGCTTACTACAATAGTTCATATGGGAATTTACATCAACGTTTTTGCTGCCCACAAAGGAGCATAGGTTTCATTAAATCCTTTGAAATTTAATTCACATTATTACAGCATGAATGTTTAAAATCTTGATGTGAACTGTTTAAGGATACAAGGCACATCACAGTGAGATGTGTTCTAAAAGAAATTGTGTTCTACTCTGAACACTAGGATTTTTTTATTTTTATTTTTTTGCAGTGGTTGGCGACACCTGTGATAGTTTAGGTTAGACTTTGCGCTTTAATCAACCTAAATCTGGACATACCACAATGTCCTTTGATATGACAGGTATAACTATAAATAACATCAAACATGTCCTCATTCTTTCAGAACCTGGAATCCATGATGTCATAATGAAGCATTATATTACTGGACAGGAGCCCCTCTTAAACCAGGAATGAGAGGGAATGAGAGGGAAAGAGGGAAAGAGCAGGAGCAATCCTTGAGACCCCTGTTTTCTCCACTGTAGACCAATATAGGTATTGTCCCAAACGTTCAAAAGAAAATTGAGTTTTTCCAATTTATCAGTAGATCCTGGGAATATTTATGTGAATGGTAATTTTCCCTGAAGGTCAGTATTTGTAAGGCTACGTAACAAGACCATAATTATTATATATAATGGTGGGGAAACAAGTTCCTCCCAAATATTCAGTGTGCTGTCCCCCAACATCTGCTGATTAATTTGATCCTCCAGATCTGGTTTCACAGTGTTGGATCAATGCCACATTCTTCCTATATAACATGCAGAAACCTTCATAACATCTGACGAAGACCTGGGGCAGCAGTGGCCTAGTGGTTTGGGAGTTGCCCCAGGATCAGAAGGTTGTGGGTGGAAATCCCAGACCAGTAGGCTGCCCTGAGGTACCCTTGAGCAAGGTACCTGTCCCCATCACTACTCCCCGGGCGCTTTCAATAGCTGCCCCCTACTGCACATGAATGTGTGTATGGGTACAATGCAGAGGTCTAATTTCACTGTGGCACACTGCGTGCTGTGCACAGCATTTGGTAATAGTCACTTACAAACCATCATAACTTAAATGGCATTGCTGTTGCAAGCACCAACCATTCAGAACCACAAACCAACTTTGAAGCTATATGATCTGAAAATTGCCTATAGGCTTGCAGCCGATATGGCTACTGTTGGTATAAAAATGTTTATGTAGCTATTTCATCAGTTGTCATCAGAGGATTTTGTGTCACACAGCTTAATGAATACTGGCCTCAAGTGAAGTATTACCATGTGAGAATATTTAGACTTCTGTTGAAGAGAAGTAGATGTTAGATTTGTGTATTTCACATGTATCGAAAATGTGTCACATATATTTACATTTAAACACAAAAAATATGGATTAGAAAATTTAACTAACAGCCATCTGATATGTATCAAATTATAGAAACAGACGTTGCATTGCCAAAAATTCGCAGCAGCAACCAGCTCCTCATTTCTTCTTATGTATGAAACTTGTGATATCAGGGTAGCGAGGTGGCCTGGCTGTGGCAATCACTTGTTGTCTGACACGAAAAAAAAAGCTGCTCAGTATTCTGTGGCTGCAGCCTGGGTCAGGTTCAGTGCATACCAAGAAAAAAGAAAATATGTTATTAAACCCAAATCTCACTTTCAAAATGTCTTTACAACACAGCATGCCAAAATTATAAAATACAAATGCACAGTTTTAAAAGAAAAATAGGAATTTTATAGCTTTTATGCCAAAAACAGTATCTTTTATTTGTTTTCTCATTGAGTAAGGTTAAAGCGACTATTCTTGTCACTGTGAAATGCAGCACAACACAATGAAATTCAACCTTTGCGTTTCACCCATACATATGTACAGCAGGAAAGCTTTGAAAGCTACCGGGGAGCAGTGACAGGATGGTACCTTGTTCAAGGGTACCTCAGGGCAAACCTACTGGTCTGGGATTCAAACCCATGACTTTCTGAGGCCAACACGCTAACCCCTAATCCACTGCTGCCCTCCAAACTTTAGGTGAGGTTAAATTACTAGCAAGCCAATTTAAATGTCCTCGTCTATAATAATTTGGGCAAATCTGTTCCGAAAGCTACCTTACAAAACTATGAGGAAATGATTTAGAATACTCACACTCATGGCAGATAGAAAATATATTTCTAAATAGTAAAATGTATTTTGCCTTCAGACCCCATTTGCATACCACTTGGGTTCCTCCTGCATTAACGCAAAAATATTGCATGCCTTAAAATCAAACTGCTTTCAGGCCTCAAGACAGTACATTTAAATATAAAAAAAAATATATGAAAAAACCTTCTGTGGGAGAAATTTAAAGCATTTAATCTACCATCACCACAGTTCTGATTTAGTAAAATTCACTCAGAGTTCACACAATGAATGTCTTTATTTATATTTGAACCATTTAATTTTAAATGCTTTAAGGATAATTTAAAGAATCCTTTGTACATGTCATGCATAAGTTTGTAGTTTGTATGATAATGACAAGAATTGAATTTAATAGAGCTTAAGTGTAGCTCACTTCTCAACAAGTAGCAAAAAAGGTTTTTAACTTTTAACTTAAATTTAGCAGCCTGGCTACCTTTAAACATAAGTATAAGAAAAAACACAAAAAAAAACTGAAGAGCTCGTTATACTCATTTAATATAGCTGGCTTAAGAAATAATCAGGGTTCTCCTGTTCCATGTTCTCCCTCTATTTTTAGAAAGGGCACCAGCTCTGGCGAACTAGGCTCCAAAGAAAGACCGTACCAACATCGGTGTGGAAACCCATGAATCAGCATTAGGGAACCTAGTGCAGAACCAATGAAAGCTCAAGGAGCTTTGGAAGCCACTAGTACCTCTGACAATCCTGCATCCACTTCTGAACAGAAAACTGATACAGTTCCTACGTCCCCAGCCATTAGTGAAGACCCAGATCCAAAGGATCTCTCCATGAAGTCTTCTTCCATTGTCCCTTGTCCTGTGCAAGAAATTGCTGAAAGTACAGAGGATGTGATGGAGGTAGTGCAGGTAAGTGGAGAGACAAGGCGGTCCAAAGCAGTCCGTCAGCAACAGCAACAACAAAACTGTTGGTGCACATTCCTAAAAACAAGGTCTGCAAAAAGCAAGGTGGCCAGGAAGACAAAAAAAATGCAGGTATGGGGATATTGATACTGGCAGTGATAATGACAATGAGTACATGACTAGCAGTGTACTGTGAAAGACAATAGAAAAACAGACAGATAAATGGATAGATAGGATAGTAACATGGTGAGAAAGGCAAAATGATGAGAGGACTAGTTGTGAGGAAGTTATACTTTGGTATGTTAATGAAAAATGACTTTGATCATGTCCTCTGCATCAGATGAGCTGTCAAATTGTGAGCCCAGATGAAGTGAATCATCTGGGTGTCTCTGAGACTCAGTCAGATAGTGCTATCAGCCAGCAGTGAGATCAGGAGGAGAGAACTCTTCTATGGAGCTCACATTGGCAATGAGACAAGAAACGTGGAATTCAAGAGAGGCGGAGGTGAGGTGATAGAAAGAGAATTCATTTTCATTCATCATTTACTTCACTCTTTGAGGGAGACTGTGACATTTTCCTACGTTTGGAAATATGTTCTACATTTCTACGTCTCTTGTCTTCCACTATAGCTACGAATCTGCCAAGCATTTTAGTGTAGTTAATTAGCCAAGATATGTTTGGTCCTAGAAGTCTGCATATTAAGTTTTGCACTAGAACTTCAAAGTCAGTAAGAAAGTAATTAGCAAGTAAAAAAAGTAAGTAATTTAGCAAGTAAATAGCTGCATACTGCATACATCACACACTTTCACACTTTCATGTCTTGTTAATAATTCTCAGATAGGTTTGCTATGCATTCTGACTTTTTGACCTGCTGTTATCTGAAAACACACTGCACAAAAGTACATTGCATACCAAAAAGCATAGCAGAAGCCTGAACTCTCTATAGTCTGTGTATTAGTCCATTTAAAATCAAGTTTAATTATATCTCTTTTAATATAAAGTTGAATTATGTTTTTGAGCATGAACTGCATTTTTCATGTCAGTCAGTCATTTCCACTGCTGGTCCCAAGCAGGGTCACAGGTGCTGGAGTCCATCCCAGCTCACACAGGGCAAAGGACAAGGGACACACCCTGGACAGTTGCCAGCCCATCACAGGGAGGGGTGTGATGGGGACAGTACTCTCAAGCCCAAGCGTAAGGCCTCAGGTAACTCCATTGAAGCAAGGTTCAAACTCCTGATCCTCCAATCATAACACCCTAACCACTAGGCCACCGCTGCCCCCTGCATTTTTCTTCTTGTTAATAATTTAGCAATATTACAATATTTAGCGAGGCTTAAGTCTTGACTTTGAATTAGCTATTGTTAAAGTTTCTTTTTTAATCACTCTGAAGAGGATTTGCTTGTGTATTTGGAAAAATGAGAAGACAAGACAGTAAAGTACAAGTGTAGGGCTAGTTAGGAAAGGTTAGTCCTCTGGGTATTCTTTGAATGGTGGAATTTTCAAATGACATTTGAAGACAGCGAGTAACTCAGCAGTTCTGACAACAAGGGGAAGTTCATTCCACCACTGAAGAGCCAGGATTATGTACAGGTTGATATATTCATAGATAAAAGCTCAAGAGTCTTTTTGTTCTCTAGATTTAGCTCTGAAGTTTGGCCTGATGCTAGCTATCCTGTCTACTTCTAATCTTCTTCTCCTGTAGGTGACTACTTACGATCCCTGTTTCGATCTCACCTTCGCCGATATGCCTGTGCCTTTTTGAACAGTGGTGGTGGGAGTCTGCTGGTGGGGGTAAATGACAATGGCATTGTTCAAGGCATCCGCTGTGACCACAAGCAAGAGGACTGGACACGACTTCTGGTTGACTCTATCCTGAAGTGCTTTCGTCCTCCCCTTTTGCCGCATAGTTACAGCTTGAACTTTCTGCCTGTAATCATAGGCCCAATCCAGAAGGAGTCCATTTGAGTAATAGTGGCTGGATACTGCATCCTCTCCAGCCCTCTCCCAAATCTTTTCACTAGACAGACCAGGGTGAGGTCTTTTTGAGGAGGGATGGGAGTGTGGAGGGTCCCCTTAATGCCAGTATACAGGAGTGGGCAAGACAGGTGAGTAGAGAGTTATACAGTACATTCTGTAAGCCAATTGCTATTAATATTCATACTGAATTAACTAAAAACACCCTTAAACATGAAGATCTCTAAATCTTGTCTTTAAAACATTTGAGATATAAACAAGACAGACATTATAGAATAGAAAGATCAGACTCCAGTATTTGTGGGCCATAGCTCTGCAATGTTCTCTGCCTGATTCAACCAATCTGTTAATTAGTCTGTTAATTAAGTCTTTATAGGTTGAATGGCTCCTTTTAGAGTTTACATTACGTGTATGCCATTTTGAACTTTTAAAAGTTCAAATGTGAAAGATTGATATAGACAACTACATTAAAATGTTGCTCAAGTACCTTAAATGGTTATCCTGTTCAATGCATTAAGTAATACTCTTCAATCTTCCTCTTGAAAGGTGTTTCTGAAAATGATGACACTTTAATTTTTTAACCAAAGAAAATAAGATAAAAGGAGCTACAGGAATTAGGTAGAAATAAATTATATTATATTATATTATATTATATTATAAAATAATATAATGCAAATATAATGGAAACATAGGTGCAAACATAGTGCAAACATAGAATTAAACAAACCATGTACAAAATTGGAAAAACAGCATTAAACAGTTTTCACTTTCCCACTTTCCTACAACAACTAACCTTAATTGCTTCTGAAATGCTTTTTGTTAGAAATGGAGTGGGGAGGTGGCACGTCTGCAGCAGTATGTGGAAGATCTGCTGATTCAGCAGAGGTTTCTTCTCCAGCAGATCCAACATCAGAGCCTGATAATCTCTTTTCTACATTACATTAACGCATGCTTACACAAACACTCACAGCAGTCACAACCTCCAGACATCAGCAAGTGGCATAAGCAGACATCTGGCAGTGCCCAGACAACAGTGATGCCCTGTAACGCCAGTGGAAGCCACTTTGCCCAAACCAAACCTACTTCTTCTTTGGTGCCAGACTTCTTTCCTCCCCAAAGTGCACCAGAGTGGGATATAGTGCACTCTGGCCCCTTTCATGTTGATGAACCCTCCTTACCCAGAGGGCACAGTTTTGCTCCAATGCAGGACAAGGGTCCAGCAGCTCCACATTACCAACTGATGGCACAGAAAGCTAATGTGCCAACCTCCAGCATCTGCACTGTGATGTAAGATGGCTGCAGTCCAAGCGATTGAAGTGCCAGAAGCTTAACACCTTTTAATTATTCTGCTGCTTAATAAACTGTGAAATTTAGTGGAAGCTGGTCTGATGCTTGCAAACTATTTTTGAGGGGGAAAATGGTGAATATGACTTTAATGCTTATTTAGATTATGTATTTAAAACCCTTAAAAAGCTGGTGCTATTTAAGATACTTTTATGCAGGTTTATAGACAACTCAACAGTTCTGAGGAAATATATATATATATACAGTACTGTGCAAATTTTTTAGGCAGGTGTGAAAAAATGCTGTAAACAAAGAATGCTTTCAGAAATATAAATAACAATTGCAAAGTGAGCGAACAAAAGAACAATCTAAATCAAATCAATATTTGGTGTTTCTTAAAATTCTTCTGGCCCCCACAGAGCCCTGATCTCAACATCATCCAGTGTGTCTGGGATTACATGAAGAGACAGAAGGATGTGAGGAAGCCTACATCCACAGAAGATCTGTGGTTAGTTCTCCAAGATGTTTGGAACAACCTACCAGCTGAGTTCCTTCAAAAACTGTGTGCAAGTGTACCTAGAAGAACTGATGCTGTTTTGAAGGCAAAGGGTGGTCACAACAAATATTGATTTGATTTAGATTTCTCTTTTGTTCATTCACTGCATTTTGCTGATTGATGAAAATAAATGATTAACACTTCCATTTTTGAAAGCATTCTTTGTTTACAGCATTTTTTCCACACCTGCCTAAAACTTTTGCACAGTACTGTATATATTTTATTTATTTATTTATTTTATTTTATTTTTTTTCAGAAAAAAAAAGCTGTATAACCCTACTGTGCTTGAGCTTATATCATGAAAAGATTATCCAGGTTTAAAGAGCTGAGTTAATCCGTTCCTCAATAATAGCTTGCCATCTTTGCCCAAAAGCAGCAAATCATCCCTTCACCATCAGAGTAACACCACAACGTGTGACTGTGGGCATGATGTTCTTATTGTGGACACCTGTATTGGCTCTGTATAAGATGTAATGGGATCCATGTCTTCCTAAAAAAATTTTTTTTTTTTTGGGCAAATCTTAGATTTCTTAGAAATCTTAGAAATCTTACCTTTTTTTCTCTTGCTGAGCAGTAGTTTCCTCTTGCCACTTTTCCATGGAAACTATTTTTGCAGAGTGCCTTCTAATGGTGGAATTAGGAACACTGACATTCACTGAACAGATGGAGGCCCACAGTCCCTTATATGTTCTTCTGGGTTTTTCTGAATTGTTGTATGAGATTTTATGTGAGTGCAGTGGTTTAAAATAAAAAAATGTGCTTATAAATAACACATTTTGTATAAAAATACAATACAATAGAATGTACTGCAATAAACTGCTTTTATTAAGTATAATGTACAGCATTTGCCTTGGAGATCTGACAACTTGAAGATGCTGACAAAGGTGGAGGAGAAAGGCTGAACTGAATAACTGAATCTTATTGGCTGATTTTTGCCCATTTTGCCATGCTTTCCTCACTCTCATGGGCGGGTTTTCCATAAAAACCAGTCCAATGTGTCTGTTTCAGGTGCAGATTGTAGAAGTGCTGCGCTCGAACTGCTTCACCAAGTCGACTACACGCACACTTCGGTCATGTTTTTCGATCCTTTCTTTTTTTAATTCAATGCACATCATCCACTTCTTCTCAGCACTCTCCTTGGCACTCACTTTCTTCAGACACATGGTTGGAAAAACTAAGTTTTGCAAAACTACGAGCACAACACTGATGCTTCCACTGCGAGCAAACCGCTTAAAGTGAACGAGTGAGACACGGGATGCTGGGTGGATGTTGTGGCAGAAGCTGGCTCGTAACCCAAATTTTAGCTCTCAGCTCAAAGCAAAATAACGACAGAGAGACGGCTCGTATCTCGAAAAACTCATTAGTTGGGACACTCATAAGTCAAGGTACCACTGTATATTAGTATTTGGAGTTTTTTTTTTTTTTTTAGGCAGGCCACTCCTTTGTAGATTTCCTACTGTTCCATGTTTTCCCCATTCAGTGATGATAACTGGTACACTTTAACAACTTCCTTTTTTTTTGGTATCCTGGAATTATTTGATTGAGGAATAGTGTGCTATTTGCTGAGAAATAACAGGGTATTGCACTTTGCTTGAAAGTATTATATTTATATGATGTCTAGATTCAACAGAGCTGGCAGCAATTAATCCCAGGGTGTAGCTAGTCTAGTTTGTCCCTTTATCAATTAATTTTGGATCATTGTTTGACTGAGTGACATGGTGAAAATGGCTTTTTCCCATAGCTGATATAGGTGTTATTTTGTAATGTTAATGTAATGTAATGTTAGGTTATGTCTTATGTAAAGAAGATGACTCAACACTAAAACGTGTGGCTGTGAAGGTGTAAGGGAATTAAAAGAGTGTTTGTACCAGAAAATTGAATCTTATCTTAGATAAGAAATAAGTTTTAAGACCCCAGTTTGTAATGGGAACCACTTCTGAGAAACAGAAATTGTTAAAACCCGGGACTGAGCTTTTGAAATTTTTACCAGAAGCATGTAAAATATAACTGCAGTTTTAAATAAACACTACATATTTGAACTATAAAATATGGAAATAATTAAAATCATTAAATAGGTGACCTCTGAAATTTGGGGAGTAAATTTGGAGAGTCTTACAGCTTTGGGAGACAGAAAGGTCAAATTGCTCAAACCAGGATGTCTAATCTTGGTGAAAGTGAAAGTGAAAGTGAACGTGTGACTATTCTTGTCATTGCGAGGTCACAGCACAGCACACAGTGAACTACAACGAAATTGGACCTCTGCATTTAACCCATGCAAACACCATGTAGCAGTGGGCAGCTATGAAAGCGCCCAGGGAGCAGTGACAGGGACAGTACCTTGCTCAAGGGTACCTCAGGGCAACCTACTAGTAAGGGGTTTGACCCCACAATCTTCTGATCCTGAAATTACGGTCTAGCAAATTGTACTATCATACAAATTGTGATTCTGAATAAAATTCTCTTTTTGATTTTGATTTTCAACATGTCATTCCCTAAGCTTCATTCAGGTGCTTGTGTCAGTGAGACAAGACAGAATGAGTTTGATTACAATGTTACAGTGTACAAAGGAATGAAGTAGGAAAGAACTTGTGGTAAGGAATTATTACCACCAGGGGGCAATAAAGTACCATTTGGACTTTGGACTGCTAGTCATGTGCCTATACAGTGACAGTTTGAGTGACTGTGGCTTTGGGGGTGGAGGGAGAAGCCCACTCAGCTGTCAGTAGCATGGAGGATGAGTCACTGTGCGACTGTGTGTATGTGCTCCAGTGCATGTGTTTAGATACATGCAGTGGGAGGGAATATAGCTTACATCATCTCCAGGTGTCCTCACACATTGCTAGGAGCCTGACTCACATGGCCCTTGAGTGTGTGAGTGTGTGTTTGCTACTGTTCAGCCTATTGATCACAACACTTGCAAATGAGTATGTGTATTTGTGAACATGTGAAATAGTTCCTCATTTTTATGTCATCATTTATATGCGCTTATTAGTAAACAACCCAGGATGAAACTACATTTTATACACACACACACACACACACTATTTCATATAATGGCTATAAGGTATCTGCATTTAATAAATGCGAAATATGTTGTTGCTTTATTCTTACACTACGCCCACAATATTAGGAAGAGTTCATTTTGTGGTAGCAAACTGTTAGGGAGTTGTGTAGTGAGTTATCTGTTTTTGCAACCGGGTGTGTGTTATCTGCTTCCCTTTGTGGTTAGTGCTGTGCTATGATAATGTATCCTGTTCTGTTTTGTCAAGCTGCAAACATCTGCAGTGCCTTCCCCTTTGCTCTTTTCAGACTGTTTATGTGTTTGACCAACTTAGTGGACGCACAGAATTACACGCATCCGGTACGCCAACGGCCAGCAGAGAAACTGAGTGTGTGTGCGTGTGTGTGTGGATGCAAGTTAAAAAGAGAGCCAGAAGGTAAAAGAGTGCAATGAGAGGAAAAGAGAGAGAGCAAAATGAGGGACAAAGAAATGAGTGTAGTATGAGAGAAAGAGAGAGAGAGAGACACAGAGAGATAGAGAAAGAAAAGAGACAGATAAAGAGAGAGATCTTATGCTTATGATGATATATGACTTTTGTCTTGATCTCTGTGTGTTTGTGTCCTATACAAACACACACACACACACACACACACACACACACACACATGTTCAACCACAAGGCCACATGTTTATATTGAATGTTTGCACAGTAAAATATTACCACATCCTCACGCTTGCAGAACGGAAGGCTACAGAACCTCACTCCTCTTAGCATCAGCCCACGGAGAGTGGGAGAGAACATCTCAGTCTGTTTTGTGTGGATACAAGACTGTGTGTGTGTGTGTGTGTGTGTGTGTGTCTCTTGGGTAATGTACCTGCATTCTCAGGGGGCCTTCTTCATTGCAGTGCCTGAATCAGCATGCTTGCTCGCATCACAAATTCCCCTGGCCGTCATTGGCTGGTTCCATGACTCATCGCTTGGCTGCGTGAGAAGAGCGTAATACCCTGGAGCAAGTGTGTGTGTGTGTGTGTGTGTGTGTGTGTGCTTTATACTAACCATTCAAATTTTAGGAATCATTGTTTAAAATGAAAGTTTTGTTGGTGCTTGTATAAAGGTGTCATTTCAGGCCGGGGACACAGGGGACGCTTTTATAATGTCCAATTTCATTCCCTTCACTCTGATGACCTTTTATATAATAGTTTGCTGCATAAACCTTTCCAAACTGTTTGTGAAAAGGACAAAGAGAACATGTGGAAAAGTGTCTTCAGCCACGTAACGGTCAGCATTTAATTGATTGAAAAACAGAATGACAGTCTTACATTCTCAGCTACTGGAGATTTTTTTTTCCAAACATGAGGAAGTACAATTGGTAAGTGCTACCTGTAGAAAGGTCGTTAAAATAAATGTCAATAGGATCAATTAAATTTCTGTTTGGAAACATGATTGTTAAAAAAGAAAAGGAAAACAGCATTTTCATCAAAGAAGTATTCAAGTACTGCAGAGGTTGTCAGTCTGTTTTAAACAAGATTACCCTGTCTTCTTTTTTTTTGTTGACCATGCAAGTTTGGTGCTTTTTCTTCACTCAGTTCACGTCTTTGCCCCGAGCAGTTTTCAGAACAAAGATACTCTCATGAAGATGATATTGCCGCATTTTAAAACTTTAAAGGTTTGGGATCATTTCTATTATCCAAAAGCATGCCTATATTAAAATCTCTGAGTAGAATTGCTTTTTCTTTCATTTTCCTTTATATTTAGCAAAAATGTACACTGCTCACCACAAAACCGTGCACAACATTATGGGTGTTCTAACAAATTTAAAGGAGAAAAATTAATTTTCAGCAAAATATTCAACCCTAATTAAATGTTGAATGAAATGTTAGGAATGTTTGCATGGAATGTAAGACATCTCGTAATGTAGGTAATTTTACACCACCTGTTACAATCAGAAAAAGGGGTAATGTCTCAGCTCCAGATATCCATACAGTGTGTGTAGGTGTTTGTTGATGCCTTCGTCAATGCCCTTTAGAAAATGGAGTTAGACCTGATGGGTGGTGATGGGGTGATGACTCACCATGTTAATTTAACCCTCCCCCTCATTCCTCTGCCAGAGCCCATTCACTTTTATTCATATGGGCCAGTACCCAACTATCATGGACTACCTCAAAGCTGTTGCTTATGTATCTTGCCCATCACATTCTAAAGTAATATTTAATAGCAAATCATCTAACCTACCACCCCTTGCCACCTTTAGTCTTGCAGTCGAGCGATGAGGACATGTTTCTAAAATGCAACAGAAGCTTAAAACCCCACATAATGCTATATGAATGCTTAAATCACATGCCTGTTGGATTGCAATGTAATTTCAAAGGGAAATTGTTTCTGAGACTACCATCTTCAAGCATGGGCAAAAAAGTAATAGAAGTCTTCATGGAGCCTGAATATTGTCCATTTTCCACTTTGGTTACACTGACAACAGAAGCATTCCCTCCTGATATGTACACACACAGACTGCTTCCATTCAGTTCAACACAATTAAGTTCATTTTAGAACGTTGTTTTAGGTCAACACTTCACATGAAATGAACTATGTTGCATAACCACCATTCATTGGAACTACACACTCCTGTTCTTTCAAACCACATGCCTTATTATTATACAAGCACAGCGGGACATGCACTCGCACTGCTGTTCAAATGTTTGTTTTGTGTGCTTATGTGTTATTTTATTCAATGATTAATAAAACAGCATAGATGCAAATATAAACCAGGCATCAAATATCACCAGACATATAGGCACAAGTTTCAAGCTGGGAATTAAATGGTAGTTAAAAAGGACAGAATATTTCATGTTGTTTTCTGGTTAGCCTAATTGCATTTGGTAATATGCATCCTTTCCTGTAACATGTTTAAAAAATTGAATTGGGGGCAAATTGGGGCTAATAATGAGGGGTAATAAGGAAATAAAATTGCATAATTTTGAACAGTCAACAGATGTCGTTATCTTGATTTGATACAAAAGCAATGTCCACAAAAGGTTGTCTTTTATGGTCTTTATGGAGCAAATATATTTCTGACCACCAGAGATCTCTGACCCCTCTGACAGAAGTGTCATTCATCAATAGGTCACAGAACAAAATTGGAAAGAGTTTACTTTGGCAAACAATAAAATACATGGTTATGTTCACAAATGCCACTTAAAACTTCACTGTACAAAAGATAAGTCAAATGTTTACCATGTCCAGAAGCAAATGCTGACTTCTCTGGGCTTGGAGGCATTTGGGCCCACAGCGGGAATCTGTATTGTGGTCAGACGAAAAAGTATTCTAGATCTTTTTTGGCAGAAACAGACACGTGCCACAGACCAATGACAAATGGGACCATCCAGACTGCCTACAGCAATCCAAAAGCAAGGGCCCGCAATGGTATGGTGCTGTCTCTGTGTCCTTAGCAAAGGTGTATTATACCTCTGTAATGGCAGCATCAATGTAGAAACGTGCGCAGATAATCTGTGTATATAATAAAGTAATCAGATTTTAGGGCAACATATGCTGCCTTCAAGATGACATCGTTTCCAGGGACGATCATGAAGTTATCAACAAGACAATGCAAAACCACATTCTGCAAATATTACAAAGGTCTGGCTGTGAAAGAAGATCTTTCCCCTACAGAGAATGGAGAATGGGGAATTTTGCGTGGGGAATTTTGTTGCACACCTTAAGATTGTATAAAGAATGGGAATAACTGAAAACTGAAAGAATTTCTTTTATTGGTGTCATCAGTGCCCCAATGTTTTTTAAATGTGAGAATGACAAAGTGTTAAATACTTTTCTGTCCCAAAAAGGAGTGCCAATATTTGTAGAAACCACTTTACCACAGTTGCTGCTACACCCAGAGAAATGGCTGGGGCTTTGTTTCAGCATTACTGGCTGGGACTTTAACTCTACAGTTGTTCATAAAAGAAAACTATAAGACAATTCTATTGACTTCTTTCACAAATCAGGACAGTCAGGGCAGCATGACACTACACTTGGTTGTTTATTCTCCTTTTGACGCACAGTCACCAGCCTGACCTTGAGGAAAGAGAGTATTTTTAGAAAGACATTCATTCAAGCTCCCCTCTCTTCCCTCTCCCTCTCTCTCTCTCTCTCTCTCTCTTTCTCTCTGTCTCTCTCTCTCTCTCTCTCTTTCTCTCTGTCTCTCTCTCTCTCTCTCTCTCTCTCTCTCTCTCTCTCTCTTTCTTTGCATACACACGTCTTTACTTTGTAGTGTGTGTGTGTGTGTGTGTGTGTGTGTGTGTATGTGTGCATGTTTTTTCTCCTAGGCAGTATGAATTATACAATGACTTTTTGGAAGGTCAACTTCTTTGCTATTGAGCACATTTTATATTCAAATTTTTTCTAACTATTTCAAATAGTCAGCCAGCTATTAATACTGACAATGAGCAGGTGGGTTACCCTTCAAGCTTTCCAAGCCTTACTTCAAATGTCAAATAGAAAATAATTCAAGTAGATGTTGATACAGCTAAGCCAACTTTTCCATATGACTGAAGTCCTACTGTGTCAAATGAATCAACAACATAATTAGGAAGTAGGAGAGGAATCAACCAATCATGTTTTGATTTCCAATGAGTGGGACCAGTGCTGTGAGGGAGGATGTCAGTGTAAGCCTTCTAGAAGTCCTAGAAATGTCACCAGTTGTGAACTGAGTGGCAGCTGAACCAGTGTTTTTTGTGGAATGATAAATAATGGTAGCTCTATCCCAGTACCCAGTACTGTATTTTGTGTATGTTTTATAAAATACAGGTTAATATGTCTTTAACAAGCTACAAATATCTTACTATACAAATTACTCAGAGCCATAATGTGTAAATTATACACAACACATTCTTTCTTCCTTAGGGGTTAAAATGTTATTTGGGGTGAAAAAACATGAAAGTGAAAGAGACAACCCTTGTCATTGCGAGGTCACAGCACAGCACACAGTGAACCACAACAAAATTGGACCTCTGCATTTAACCCATGCAAACAACGTGCAGCAGTGAGCAGCTATTGGAAGCGCCTGGGGAGCAGTGACAGGGACAGTACCTTGCTCAAGGGTACCTCAGGGCAACCTACTGGTGGGGAATCGAATCCACAATCTGCCGATGCTGGGGCAACTCCCTAACCTCTAGGCCACCACTTCCACTGAAATGACACATACATTTCAGGAAGAATCCGTACTGCTGGATGTCGTAAAAATATATACATCCTTTACTGAAGTAAAAGTACATATACTGGTTTTTAAACTTACTTACATATATTCATTTTTTTTACTCAAGTAAAGGTGAAAAGTACTTGAGTAAAATATGCTCAAATGTATAACAGAACAAAAGGTAGTTTTTGAAGGAAATATCAGCCTTGTGGAGTTCTTCCTTTTTTTATTTGTTACATTGTTGTCATTGTTGTACATTGTGTCTTCATGTGATATGCAGAGATGGACACATTAAGAGATTAAAAGATTGTATTTCAGTGTTAAAGTTCCATCCATTTAATTTGAATTCAGTCTTGATGTTGAAAAGAAATGCAGTAATGCAGAACAAAAGTAAAGGATTATGCAAACAAATATGTTTAATACTAAAGTATTTAGTTTAATTCTAATAACAAATTCTAGGAGTAAGTACATTTGGGGAGTATGGGAGTAAGGGAAGGGTGTGGTGGATGTGGTATCCAATGGTACACCAGAGAGAGGACATATTTCCTTGGAGCAGTAACTTAACTTGTTTGCAGCCATACTTGAACAACAAGATTCAGAAAACGAGTGGCTTGTGGAGTTACCTGTAATGCACTCTAAAATTTAAGATAGATACTGAGGCAGACATTAACATTGTAATGTCACAGACTGCATTTTACAGACAGCTCCTATGATTGATCTCAGCAGTGACAAAAGCATGCATCATCAGTCTGTGTGGAGAATTGTAAAGGGAAGGACAGAAACCTGAGAACTGGGTAAACATCTTAAGCGAGTCATACTCTTACAGTCTCTTGGGATGGAGTGTTGCCAAGAGGACAGGTTTGGTCATGATAGTTGATGCCATTGACACAGACATGCTTGGCAGTGTTGTTTAACATTGACAAAACTTCATTTCTAATTCCTGTCAAAAACTGAACTGACCTGAAGTCTATGCCTGCTCTGTACATAATAGAGGAGGTCATCAAACCCTCTAATTGGTGTGTCCCAATGGTTACTGTAGAATAAGAGAAATAAAGTCCAAGTGCAGGTGTGTGTTGATTGTTTGAACAAGGCAGTTCCTCCCAACTTTGGAGGAGATTGCTCCTGAAGTGGCTAGTAATTGTCTTCTTCATTCATGATACTTCATGTGTGTTCTGGTAGATCTCCTAGGGTGCAAGCAGTCAAAAGTTGCCAATGGAGGAATATTTGGAAATATGACAGCTTCAGAAATCTTCCAGAGACATGATTTCATCACTGGAATCACCATATAAAGCCCATATAAATTTCCAGCCAGAAAACTGTCATCAGCACGATACAAGATACAAGCAGCCATGGCTCAGGAGCAGCATTTTTACAAGTACATGACATGTTGCCAGTGGCATTCTGCTTTTGCACATTGTCAGACTCTGAGAGGACATATATCCAAATTTTAAAAAGAACGCTTTGCAGCTGTATGGGCATGTGTGTGATTTGTACACTATGCACAAGAAATTGACAGTTTCCATCTGCAAACAGACGACAAACCACTGGTGCCCTTCATGAACACATGACTTGGACAAAGCCCCTCCAGCTTGCCAAGGGCTTCTCATGAGCCTTTTAAGATTCCATGTAGTAGCTGAGCACATTGTTGACAAATGGTTATCAGCAACAACCTCTTGACTGACAGGAGTAGGGAACTCAAAATACAAGCAAATATGGAAACAGTAGTAGCCAATCTATCAGTCTCATCAAAACAAATCTATGAAATGCATGCAGTCACACAGCATGATTAAGACATATGAATAATAATATACATTAGGTGATTTGAAAGTCGATGCCTTCCCTCATCTTAGCAAAACAACCAAAATAATTCCTCTTGTTAACTTGTCATTATAAACCAGGTATGGTGTAGTTTTCTACCAAGATAAGCTTATCTTGCCTGCAGCAGCACTGAGATCAGATGTGCTGAAGCAGCTGCATTAGGGGACACCAAGGACTGACAAGGTGCCAAGCTTGTGCCAAGATGTCAGCGTGGTGGCTGGCCATCAGTGCTGAGATCACATAGACTGTGTCAGCATGCAAATTCTGCACTGAAAACAAAGCCACTCACAGATCCCAACCTCTCCTTTCCAGGTCTTACTTGGGGGCCACTGCCAGTACATTACTGCAGATTTGTAAATTAGAGAGACAGCATTAACCCATTGTGACTGACTATAGCCACTGAAATATCTAGCCCTTTTGCACCAACCCGCCTGGCTCAGTGCATCCTGAACCACACCTTGCTCTGTTGTGCTACTACGTAACCCCTTAAGCAAAAACAGGGGTGTGCCCAGCTTTACTCATGGCAGGAAAGCACATACAAACTACACTTACTGTAAGCAGAAACAGTGGTATGTCCAGTTTAACGAATGGCTGGAAAACACATTTAAACTATGCTTACTGTACTGGAAAAGAAACTACAAGTTACTCCAAAACTGGGTGAGGAAAAGGGTTATGAAGCCACTATTGTCTGCAAGTTCAGAGCCACAGTCTTCCCTGGTGAAGAGGGACAAAGGTGGAGTGACAATATGCAACAGAAGCAAGTCTCTCCAGGGGGACTGTCCCTGTAGTTAAAAAATGGAAGTCGCTCTGGATAAGAGCATCCACTAAATGGCGTAAATGTAAATGCAAATGCACTAAATTGAGACACTTGACTATTCAATATGAAAATTCAACTAATTCATGTGTTGGTACACTAAATGTGGATTAACATAATAAAATGAAAACAAATTGTGCTTGATGCCTAGGTCCAACACCGAATTTTAGCATTTGAGTCTTGAACCAGTAAAAAGAGGAGGTAAGTGAAGAGTGACAAGAGGACACCATAGCTGCAGTGAGAGGACACCATCAGTGTGTGTTCTGAATAGTATGGAAAATAAAGAAGATTACACAGAGTACCCAGAGTATGTAATGATATAAGATGTATTATATATAATACTACAGCATAATTATGCAATAATGATTTTCTAAGCCTAATCCGCACTTCAACCTCAGTAAACGCAAAGTAGATTTGTTGGTCCTGTGTAGCAGCCTTGCTTTTCCTAAGCGCTCCACTTCTGTACTGAAAGTATATGAAACCAAACTCTCTTGCTCTCTTTCTTTTTCTCACGAACACAAGCACACACACACACACACACACACACACACACACACATACACACACGCACGCATACACACACAAACACATACACACACACAAACATAGGCATTCCTGTTTTAGCCCTACACAGCGCTGATTAATTCCTGACTGACTAACCTTCCTCTGACTAAGGAGGTATTTTAATCTGCCAGTGGTTTTATTGCAGGGGAAGTGATTGTGTAACGGACAGTGAACAGCATTCAGCCAAAATGACTCACAGTATGAGGAATTGTTTCTGCACAAATGAATCCTGATAAAAGTGCTAATTGCTGTGATTTGCCAAGCAGCACTGAGTATATTGAAAGTTATTGCTTGTGCATTGGCACTTATGTGTTGTATTCAAAATGCTCAGCTTTTATCTCCCATAAGTTACTCTTCCACACAATCCTCTGCTCTTCGGTCATTCGGATATCTTTCAGGTGAAGCCTTTAAACCAGAACTGCTGTTAAACGTACTCTATAATTAATCTATAAAAATTACTTAAGAGTTTTTTGTGATTTACAAGCATAAGGCCCAGTCACACCGGGTTTTGTCAGCAAGATTTTGCCACATTAATTTCAATGAGATTCGCTATGTTGAACAGTTTGGCAGACTTGCACAGCGAATAGTTTTTGCTCATGAAACTTAAGGTTCAGCTCAGCTTTTGTGAAGCCACAATGCAACAATTGCTTTGGCAACAATTGCCTCTATGGGGGAACTTTGGGAACTTCACTAAGGTAATTTACAGTCACACCAATAATACATTCATTAGTAGTGTTCAGCAATCGTTCTTTAGTTGATATATAAACAGCATACTCAAATTTCTTAGGTCCAGTTAAAGCCATTTCACAAAATCCACTAAACAGTCCTGGATTTGAACCAAACCAGATGAAGACAAGCGTCTTGAGAAACAGTAAATAACAAAAACTATATTTCATAAATATTTACGTCTTAAGGGACTCTAAATCAAGAAAATTGCAACAAGAAATTAGATTTTTTGTCATGTGCATAGAAAGAAATCTTACACTAATGCTTCAAAAGACATTCTGACTTAAAGATACATCTTCTGAAAAGAGACTTCCTAGTCTTAAAAAAACAGGAACAAATTAACTTTAAGCTCTTGTACTGTTGTAGAATAAATGTATGCATGTTTAAAAAATAAAGTTTTTTTATTTTGGTTTATTTTTACAGTCCAGTTTTCAGTTATCCTTAAATGTGAAACTTGTCTTGTCTTAATTTACTTCTTGACATTTTTTTGTTTTTCTTGTTAACATGTAACACATGAAAAAAAGATCAGCTGACCATTATGCATTTCTAATGTTTATCTAAAGGAATCATTGAGAATGTAAGGCAAGCCAGTGAAACTACTTTGTGTATAAACTGCAGTTTAATCTGCGGTATCTGTACCAAATAGCCATAAAAAATACATTTAATTACTTTTCCTTTGCTTAATGAAAGAAATGCAAACTTAACTTATCTAAAGCATCTGTCCACTGACATTGATATTTCCTCCATTTGCTATGTATGAAAATGTGTCAAAGATATTATTGTGATGAACTGTAAGTGACAGATGCTGCAGATAGAGATTAGGCTACATTATTATGAAGTATTTAAGAGACTTAACTATTAAGTATCTAGTATAAAACTGTATTTTTAGATGCAAGGAACTGAGCTGTGAGCCTACCTGTATGTAGACATTGTAATATACATAGTTCACACAGCAGAAGTGCCTCACAGGAATGTCAATTGGACAATCAATCACATTTGAATAGCAAATATGTGACAAACTGTTTAATAGCAAAGTAATGACACAGAGAAGAAGAAACATTAGTGCCAAAACAGAGATTTCAGCTCTTGTCTTGTGAAGAGACTAAAGAAACAGCCTTCCATTGAGTCCCTGAATATTATCATAGTGCATGGAAACAAACTCTTATGTGTATATCTTGATTAAAATGCTAGAATTGTGTATTTTTACCAGTTTAAAATTATTTAGGGTTATTTGAAGAATTAGATATTTCATTTTACAAAGTGACCTTTACCCACCCAATCGCCAGATTTTGACTTGCATTTCTGCAAATCCTCTTATTCCGAATGAATTACGTTGCACATATGTGACAGAATGTAACGTTAGGAATCTTGCCAAAGAACACTTGTTGGTTTACTTGTCCGGGCTTGGGTATCAACCACAGTCTGCTATGTGATCAGCGGTGTTGGTCACAACACCACACCAACCACTACAAATTAAGCCCACTGTTGTTTGTTCATTTTTTGCAAGATTAAACTTTACAATTGCAAGCTGAACATGAGTTCTTGGGAAAGAAAGTTCTATCTGAAATCCGGTGTGTTTTTACCTCAAAAGGACCCCAAAACCTCTCAGAACACAGACAGTCAGACCTTATAATTCCAAGGGGATAAAATTTAGTTTTTGTGAATGTTTTGCAGACTAAAAACCCTAAAGTATCTTTTATAAAAGAGGAAGCCACATCTTTGAACAAGTCAAAAGGTCCTGAAAATCATTGATGCAGTAATTATAATAACCTGAGTAAATCTTTGTTCCAGTCAATTAGAAATTGTTCTAAATTAAACATAGCATTGAAATAACCTTGACATAAGTGATTTCAATGTTTGAATACACTCTAAATTTGGGCAGAGGAGTATTCATCAAACATGGTAGGACAATTAATTTGACAAAAAAGGATTTTGTGTGATTTTTCCTTGTCTTGTGATACATGCCTGTCTGTTTTTATTTGCGTGCACTCATTGACCTGTCCGGTGCTCTTGTGTTGTCTGTGATGGCGACTGCTTTAAATGTGTTCACTCGTCTTCAGTCCAGTCCCATGGGAACAGGAGAGATCAGAACGGAAGAGGGGGGAGGGTGTCTTCATCAGAGAGAGAGGGAGAGAGAGAGAGAGAGGGAGAGAGGGAGAGAGAGAGGGAGGGAGAGAGTCCTTTGGGATGCAGATTGTTGTTGGAGCCTGAAGACTGCTGGGGGAGAGAAATGTGTGTGTGTGTGCACATTAGAGAAAGAGTGCCGGAGAGAAAGAGTGAGTGAGTGAGCAAGCCGGTGCTGACGCATGTCCGACCCATTGTGAGTCTGTGACGTGTGGATAGCCATGCAAATCATGGAAACACTGAAGAGGTGGCAGAAGTCCAGCCTCAATGCCCAGCGAAGCGTAGCCTTTACTGCCTCCAAAAAGACAGAGAGGGGGAGGAGAACCATTCTGTTGTGCTCTAGATATGCTGATAAACTGGTAAAAGCCAAAGAAGCATTCTGCATCACCCCCAAACATTGCAGGAAACAATTTCTTGAAAGGGGGTATAACCCCCCCCCATATGTATTTGAATACAAACATTGAATATATTCAAGAATTTTTTTTTACTGATATTTCACCTGTATGTTTTACGCAGATAAGGTTGGGTTCCACAAAACACTCAAAAGAGTAATGAGACGAAGTGAAGTAAGTGCAAATAGATCTATATTTAAATAAATATATTTATTATTTAATAGAGACTGTGACAAATACATAGAAAACAGTTGTTGCTTATACACAGGAGATCAATAAGCACATGGTTTCATATTTTGAAATGTATCAGTCAGGACTCTTGCCCTTGTGGTGTCTAAGTAGATACAGCCTAGAGGGCTCTTCTATATAAAACTACACCCCCTTAGAAAAGGTGCAAATGGTTCTAATTTTGCAAATGAAAAGAATTCTGTTTTGTGATTTATGATGTGAAGGTTCTTCAAAGTTTAGACTTTTTGTTTGCATTTACGCATCTGATTTCCAAATTAACATTTGCAAAGAACCATTTATTGTGTTACACCAATACATACCAAAAAGTGGTCGTAGATTTTCTAAAACATGATTACATACCAGGAATGAAACAACATGACAAGTGAAACATTTTCAAATGTATGTGTGGACTGCTGCTGGGCTGGAATTCCCAGGAGGTCGGTGGGTGATGGCAAAGTAAGCTCTGTGCGCCAAAAATTGCTGTTGCCAGTATAATAATTACTGGAGCTTCACCAGGAGATAACAAGACATGGGACAAGCAAAACTATTTTCAGCTGCATGTAGCTTGCAGGACAGCAAAAAACAGACTCAAAGTATTGTGCAGAGACTATGCATGACTTCTCTTGTCATTCACTTGACACTTAATACATGCTTTGGTTTGTTACATGTTTGATGTGTACAGCCACTATTAAAGGCTTGCCTGATTACACAAAAGAGCTTTGGCTTGTGCAGTGGTGCAGAATCTACTGTTGCAGTTCTTGCCGCTGAGAGCGTTGCCCATAAATCTCAGCAAACGTCACAGTTGACTATCTAAAATTTAAAACTAGCAAGACTAATGCTGATACACAGTCAGACACCCCAGTATCTTTTTTTTTTTTTTGAGAGTGTGTCACAAAATACATTCTCACATCTAATTTATGTACACCGCTAATGTGGTGTTATTGCCCTTATACTTGTTGGCATCAGTGATGCATCAATGACGTGCAGAACGCACAGGGTGGCTGAACTTTCTTCCTACTACCTTTTTCTCATGCTGTATGCAAAGTGCACTAAATGCTGCAGTAAAATGCTGTCACTCAATAACTGCACCTTAGTGTGTAATGTTTCTGATGCACCCAAAAAAATGTGTAAGGAGGCTCTTTTCATAACCCTTTTAACTTATCATTTACAAGGAGTTGCCAAAAATGTGGATGGCTCTGTATACTTATTTGTTATCCATGCAGTAAATCCATCTTATGCCTTTTCACAGACCATACTGAGATAAAATTGACAGCACAACTCCAGGTTTCTGCAGAGCCCAAAAAATATAAAGCTGGCAGCTAGACACAATTAAAGCTAATTGTGTTTCTTTTTAAAAACCTAGTTTCTCTGCAGATTTGGAAATCATACATTTTTCAATGCCAATATATTCTATTTGCAGCACTGAAGAAAAAATTTATAGTTGAACTAAGGGACCTCAAAAACAAATGGAATTGGCTTATCAACTATTATTTAATAAAAAGTAATAACATATATAATTTATAAAAGTTATAATAACAGCTGAATTTGCATTCAAGTCATGATCCACTTAGAAGCCTTTATGTGTAGATTTTCTGAATCTGAATCACATTTTTTTGTTACATCCAAAATAAAGATTATGTCACCTGATCTGCTCTTTTAAGACACATCCTGGAATTTCTTCATATACTGCTTCTTTCTAGCTTCATTAGGCACATCTGATAAATTATTTCCAGAATCCCTTTACAGGGTTTTCTACAATCGCTTCTCTGTTAAATGTGGCTGAGTGGCCATTTGCAGGGGTAACACCCTGACAGAAATCTGTCGCCTCAGTAGTGTTGTGATAAGACAGTTAACATGGCAATTAAAAGTGTGCTGACCCTCTCTGTGCTAATATAAATGCACTTGAAACAGCTTGGTGTAGAAGAATAATCCACAGAAAGTGGCACTAAGACAACTGATAGCCCATAGAGGTAGACTTGGGACATGTAATTACATGTTTTAAACAACAGGGTACAGGCAATGCTAAAACACATACCAGTCTTTTGCTCAGCTTATGGCTTAATTATTAGATGGCCTTAGAAATATAACCCATGCAATATTTGCTTTAAGTACATTGTCACATTAAAGGAATATTCCAACAATTTTCAACCTAATATCTTGTACTACATCTTTGTCTTTGTGTAGATTACAACAGACAATCATTTAGTAGTGTTTAACTGTAGTGAGAATAATTTTAACACTCACAAAAAGAAGGTTCTGGGATCCATTTCTAGCTGGGATGGACTCAGTCCTTTAGGTTTTTTGCGTTTTCTCCCTGTTTCTGTGTGGGCTTTCTCCCGCAGCCCAAAGACATACTTCAGGTTAATTGGAGATAATAAATTAGCCATAGATGTCTCATAGAGGTGTAAGTGCAAGCTGCCTAAGGTGTTTCTCCACCTTTCGCCCTATGAGTGGTAAGCCCTATGAGGGCTAGGCTTCAGCAATCCCCGGGGGTTAAAATAAACTGCTGTAAAAATGGATTCACATTGGATTTCAAGATTTAATGTGTGTGTGACACTGACATTAATTTAATAAAAAAACTGAAATGGATTTTCAGATTTCTTATGTAGTTTTGTGTAGGATACCAGGTAATACATGGCTTCATGGACCAGACACTGACCATTTTTTGAGATTTAGTTGTTTTCTTGTTTTTTTTTTTTAATTACAAATGTTATGTTTAGTTTATTAAATAGATCATCTATATGACTGACTATCCTATTTAAAATCATTGTAAATTGCTAATAACAAATAAGTGCTGCTCATGTCTAAATATGGTTTTTAGTGTTAAATTTACAGATAACTATCCCAGATAACTAACCTGTCTATATGCATAATTAACACTAGGTTAGTCATGTGCCTTGTCTTGTGTCTTATGTCGTGTCTGATGTTGTCTTATGTGTAGCACCAGGGTCCTGGTGGAACATTATTTCGTTTCACTATGTGCTGTGTATATGGCTGAAATGACAATAAAAACATACTTGACTTGACTACTTGAACAATTAAGCCATTTGCTTCTAACTAACATGCTTTTACTTTTGGTCCAATTTGTTTCAGTTCAAAGAACTTCATGTTCCTCATGCCTCACAAAACAAGGCCTCCATATTTCTTCTTAAATCTCAGTAAAAAATAATAATAAAGAGGAGACAGAAGGACAGTAAAAAACAAAACAAAACATGTATTAGATAGTGTCTGCACCTGTCTGAATGAGTTTATGGGTAGTCAGCATGGAAACCTGAAAAGTGCATAATGACTGGAACGATACCAGTGTAGCCTGTGGGCTGTGTTGTCACCTGTCTGTGTCGGCATATAAGCAAGTTGGTGAGTCAACAAAGCAAGAGCATGAGAGAGAGAGAGAGAGAAGAGAGAGAGAGAGAGAGAGAGAGAGAGAGAGAGAGAGAGAGAGAGAGAGAGACTTACATTCTAAGAGAAAGGGTGGGTCAGGGATAAAACTGGAAGGTAGACAAGACACAAACGTAACAGTGACATCACAGCACAAGCCCTGTCTGCAGGCCTCTGAGAACGTCAAGTCAAAATACCGTTTGGTCTGTGGGTGCAAACAAATTATACCATTTAGGAGCTTTAAAGAGGAAGACTGGAGAACTTAAAGTAGAGAAGGGTGATTCCATTGATTGTTTTTTTAACCTGATGTTGAGTAATTAGACACACTCTGACTGGTGTTGTGAATAACTTAAATTTGGGAACACTTCTGGTGTTCCCCTTCAAATTATTATTATTATGTTTTGTCTGTTTATTTATTTCTTTTGTACTGTTTATTTATTTATCTATCCATTCCTTCATTCATTCATTCATTATTACAAGACATGTCTCTAAAATGACACCATTATGTACTATGGACAAAGCTCTGATAGGACACCTGCTGCTCATGTGAATGTTATTTTGACACATATCACCTACCTGAACATAAGACGTAAAGGTGTTGACTCAGCTTCAGTGACTGTGAATGGACTAAACATGCTTTAAGCTATGATTTCCTGTTAAGTCTGACCAATTTTGATTGTACTTTAAGAGTAGATATGCAATTAATACAGAAATGTAAATAAAATCGTTGGCGGGACTAAAATCGACCTGTTCTACTTTTAAGATGAATTCTGTGCAAACATATAAGCTCAGTGCCTACAGAACACTTTTGGTACCAGTCATTTTAATGTAAATTAAATCAACCAGTCATTTTAATGTAATGTAAATTACTTCAGGATTTGGTTGATCTACCCCCTTAGACCACCCTTACGAATACCAAATGTGTTTGTGTGGGAAAGTGTGTTCTTAGGTCAGCTTCTTCTGTTCTCTTTCAGAAGTCATTTACCCAAAAAGAACACACTAATTACTGATTACATGAATAGGTTTTTATGAGCAAATGGTAGGGTTTATCAAAATCACAATAGATTATCACAAAAGTAACCCAGAAAGGACAATGAAGCCATTTGACTTGGATCTTTGCCTCATCTGGGTTGAACAATGTGACTGGTAGCGTGTCCCCAAAGGTGGGATGTGATTAACACTGATGCTCTGTCCTCAGACATGGATTAGCATTATGGCTAAACAGGCTCCAGACTGTTATAGCACCCATCGAAACTCTTTATACCTACACCCTGAGGTGCAATATACAATTACTTGTCCCAGAGCTATTCAGCAGACATACTATTGAGAGGCTAGACCGTTGACTCTTCAGCAAGCTGAGGGGATTTGGGTAACCACCAATTATTCTTACTACAAGTTCTCACATTCAGCATTTTATTTTATTTGTTTTTTTATTTTTTCAGTCTGTTAGAGATTGAGGGTTTAAAGTACCATAATTGTAATTTCCTGTTGCCTCGATTAATGAACTTTAAGAATGGCTTAATGTAAGTATGGAGTCTACAACGTTGTAAGACCCATGTACAGAAAATTGGACCAAACCAGACTAATTTTGTTTTTCTGTACCTTAAAATCTTGGATGGTTAATAAACTTAAAACAGCTTGATATTTGTCAGATATTTTTGGATTATTTGGGATGGCATTATTGCTGTCGTGCTAGCACAAGGATTTTTTTTTTTCTATTCGGACACCATCATCATGGATGACTGAAAAATGGTGTTGTCCCAACCTGGGACTCCCTGTCATTTCCAGATTATCTTTGTTTATGGATTAAGTCTGAACTGCATGAGACACAACAAAATGACTGTCTCTCAGGCAAGACTGCCAAGCTTGATCTCTCCTTGTGAATAAGTAGGATTAGGTCCCTGGCCATGGGAACATCCACGCCTAGATAAGGCCTTTGTTTTGGAGATCTATAAGAAGTACCTGTACTGATGATGGATGCACTTTTAAATAAATAAGAATGTCTAGCTAGTTTGTACCAAATCCTTTTTCTTCTAGATTTTGAGGAATACCCAACCTCTATTCTACTTTTAATATTTATTCATATTTATTTTATTTAAAATATATTCTCTTTACCTAAGAACATGTATTCACTTATAATGGGGCCAACCAGCAATTGCTAAAGACTGATTGAAATACATGAATATATAAAGCAAGTTCAACACAACAAGTACAACCTCTGAGACACACAGAGAGAATGTCTTACTAAGGCTGATCTTATTGTAATAGTGTGACATTCCAACATCCAGTTACTTCTGCTTTTCCTAAGGTTATTTAGTATTTATTCATGATCAAGGAACTGAAATGCACCCACGCTATGCTGATAACATACAGTATTACCACAGATTCTTTCCTTTGGAAAACTAGTACTGTTGCTTCACAACAACTCATTCTACAAAAACATGTTTTGCTTAAACTTTTCATCAACTACCAACTTTTTTGCCCACATTTTTATGGGTGAGATACTTGCCAGTGGATCTTCTGTTATTTTGGGAGCACAGGAAAACACTACTTTAAAAAAAATTTGTAGTAATCACATCATCACATATGCAGAAAAATAAGTTGAATTTAAAACCAGATTCTGGAGTACTGATTTAAGAAGAATTTCTGATTTAGCAAAATCAATAACTGTGGTCAACAAATTCTGAAATTATCTGAATGTTGGACACATTGTGGAGAAATATGCAGACCGTAATGCTTCGTGGTCTTTTGAGTTTTTACATGTGATATTGATAACAGCAAAATAATCTTAAACTTCCTTTTTTGCATGCATGAACCTCTCCACTCTGAATGTTTTTTCTGAATATATTTTAGATTGTGATTTGGCTGTGTATTGTAATAGTACATTCACAAGCAGATCCATTTTTATGTATTTATGAAAGAAAAATGCCTTCAGAACAATATAGAACAGGAAAAAAAACATGCTTGTTGTTTCATTAAATAAATATTTTATTGTCAGTGAAAATAAATACATTTTCTTAAGATAGAATCGACAACATTTAAAAAAGCATTTCTGGGAGCCAAGATACAGAAAGAAATGAAGCCAAACAACTGAGGGAGCACATACAATCCCACTCATATAGCACGATGCCTGGAGTAAGCCTGCAGTACATTCTAAATTGATCCATGGGGAGGGCAAGGAACTTGAACATTTATAGTACATAAAGTAGCAAAAATCCTACAAGTGGCTTTGACAGAACATTTGGGTATATGCAATGCAGACCTGCAAGAGTTCCCTTTTTAAAAAGGAATGGTCCCTTTTTAATGCAGATATTGCTTGCTTACTCTCCAAACAATAAACAGTACATCTTGAAAACACTCTTATAAATAAGTCTACTAAATGCGTTTTTGCAGCTTTAAAGAATCAGTTTTCCCTATCAACATTTTTGGTAAATGAGAGAACCAGTAAATGAGAGAACCAGTCCAGGTTCTATTCCAATAAAAGGTTTTTCCTTGAACCAAACATCCAAGCCAACTATTTAGAATTATTTATTTATAAGAGTGCAGAATGCTACAGTATAGGAAATTCAGGAATGGCAAGGTAACTATCACTGATATATGACAGTATTTTCTTATCAGTTCCTCAATTTATTGAAATAAACTGTTTTTTGTTTTTTTTTACCAAGTGTTGAATAATGTACAAAACTGTTTGAAAACAGGATATGAAAGCACTAGCTTTTTGTCATTGTGTATCATTTGATTCTGATTGGTTCCCATTGTTGCTATAACAGGCCTGGCTGTGGCTAGGGCTATTCCCCCGAGCTGGGTGGGTTAAGAAGGGAGTGGAGCACAGTTCTGGTGGAACAGATTAACCTAGTACAACAGCAAGCTTGGCAATTCCCATACCAAGCACACCCACCCCCACCCGAGGAAAGCAAACCCCCCATTTCCAGCACATTGCAGGAGCCTATCCCAAACTTGTAGTTAATTTCAGAGCCATAATACACAAATGAACATATGCACTTTGTAATTATGAGGCCATTGGGGAGACTGGGTATGCTGACCTCAATTAAGAGGAAGCACGTGTGTAATTTAAATTAAAATCTCTGGTGAACTTGCAACGTAAGCACATACACACACAATAAATGTTGTGAAACCCTACACTGAGAGTGGCGAAGCATATGGTGATTGTATCAAATAATAACTTAACCAATGACATTCAGGTCAATCTGGATGGAGGTGGCAACAGAAAATTATTGCCATAGCATATTGCGCTGTCCTCACCTACTTAGCGGCCTGCTACGAAAATATCACTTAGCGAAAAAAATGTGGCTTAAGGGACATTGATTACACAGTGGCACTGTATTGTTAAACTCAAGTTCAAGTTATTCACAGTATAGTGACATTCTAAATACATCTACTGACCATGACCACAAACAAACAATTTGGATAGATTCTGACACCAAAAGGAACTGACATGTCATTTCAGGTATTAGGTGCTCCATCCCCCCCCCTCCCCAAATGAGACAAGTGTAGGAAACCTTTAATATTTGTCCACTTAAGCAGAAGTACCAGTATCAGTATTCTGTGAAGAAAAACTAAAGAATTGCTGCTTGATTAAGGCAGTCCTGGAGTTGTGGCTAACCAGCAGGGAGCAGAGAGCTCAGCAAATAGCGAAATAAGACATTCCAGTGCGTTCCAAGCTGTTTCTCTTTATCCCTTTAAGCATAAAGAGACAGCCTATAGTGGATGCTTGACACGTATGTGCCAGCCAGTTGATTTGGTTTCATTCAGTCAAAGTAGTGGAAAGGTTATGAGCATTGAAGGTATGCCAACTGCAATAAACGTGTTGATCATGCTAACAGCAAACATCTTGCCAAAAATGAATTTTAGAGAAAAAATGATGAAATGAAGAGCGCAGCACTGAGCAGAATGGCATTTTATACCCAGCCCAATTCACTGGACCAGTTCTTTAGCCTTTAACCTTTCAAATGGTTGACTGAGAGCAAGGAAGGAATAATTAAAGACAGTTTTGAAGTACCAGCCTTCAACAAACATAAAATACTTATTCTGCTCTCCTTATCACAAGCCACTGAAAGCTTGCTTGAGGACATGCAGAATTCAGATTATTGTCAACTGAGCTCAACATATGTCCACTTTTTTGGTGGTTGTCATAAATAAGTATATGTCTAAATACCATTGAATCTGGGTGGCCCCAGTTAAACAAGGCAGACTATGCGTTGCTCTATGCAGGGCTCTTTTCCCATGAATTGAGATTACATTCAACCCCGGTTCAACACTACATCATCAACCCAGGGGACAGATAGAAAAAGACATGGCCTGCTACCACACAAAAGCCAATAAAAGGTCATTTACAGAACTCAGCTCCTAAAAGAGCAGTTACTGTTGAAAGGGAGAAAGGTCCCCCTCCTTCCTTCTCAGTTCATTTGACAAACGGGTCAGGTCAAAGTGTACTATAGTATATATAGCATAACTTCACAGATGAACAAAGTCACTTGGGACCAGAAAGATTGGCTTCTCTTATGAAGCCCTCAGCTTCGTATGAGCAAACCAACTCCTTTGCTGACTGGGCAGATATGAAGCGAATGCACTTCTAATTGGCCACTCAGCAGCTGACTGTGCTCGGCTGCTGCTTGCACACAAAGTCTGAGAAGAAGTCAAACTCGTTCTGTCCAAGGAAAAGCTCAGGGAGCTCCTGGATCCTATCCAAACCCAGTTCCAGGACAAGAGATGTCAGAACCTCCTCATCAATCAAGTCTGTGTCCATAACGTTGAGACCCAGTGCTGGTCCACCCATGCCCATCTGCATTCCCGCTAACTGGCCAGGGCCCATCCTGTACTGAGCCCCATTCGCCATGTGGTGTCCATTGCCAGGCCCAAGTGGAAGCCCATGGTATTGGGTGTTAAGTTTCTGCAGATGCATGCTGGCCATCAGTTGCTGGGATGTGCTCAGGCCACCCCCACCCATATACTGCTGTGGGTGCTGTTGTGGGTTTTGGTGATGCATGTGGTGCTGTGCTTGAAGGTGTGCCCCCTGCTGCTGGTTGGCACCTCCATACATCATACTGCCCGTCTGCATCTGGTGATGATGTCCACCGCCCATCTGACCGCCAACCTGGCCGTTCATCACGGGTCCCATCCCGGGTCGCTGCCTCATGGCAAGTTCCATGGACCCCTGTGGACCCCTGCCATAATGCATCAGCTGCCCATTGGGTAGGCTACGCAGGCCTGGCTGGCCCGTGTGCTGAGGGTGGCCGTTCATTCCCATGCGGAACCCATGCAGACCTCCGCCAGTAGAGCCGTGAGTCATGGGCATCATCATGTGATCAGCCATAGTTTGGTTGGCTTGGGAGTAATTGTCTGGAAAAAATGGCATGAACGTCAGCAACAGAAAGTGAGGGAAAAACATGCAATGCAATAATTCCTGACACGCCACCGGGGCCAGTTTTACTTAAATGCAAATGAGCTCAGCTGTAGTCTGCCCTGACTCTGAATTTTTCTCTTAGAAGTTTGCCATTTTGAACCTCACCACTTTCATTCCTCTCCTTTGCACTATGCAAACATGTCCAGTTTAAAAAGCATAGCTTGACTTGTGAACGAAACTCATTTGGCCTAAGTGGTTCCTGTAAAAACACTTGCTTTTGCTCAAACCCTTAAACCCTTTGTAAATGTACCACTGACAGAGACAAAGCCTAGGTGTGAGAGCATGAACCCTCTGCAGAGAAAACAATGCCGTCAGGAGCCTCTGGGAGCATCCAAACAAATATCAGCCTGATCCCCAGACAAAGTGCTCAGCAAACAAAGCCCCTCATACAGACACTGACCATGCGATAAGCATTGGTGGTCAAAATGGCCAACGGGTTGATCATGGGAGGGCTTGACCACAGAAATTAAATCATCCTTTTCATTGTGTCCAACCTTGTGATGTGATGTAGTTTGTAGACCACTTTGACTGGACTGACACCATGACTTCACCATTACATTAGAATGTCTCCAGCGTTTATGCAATTAAACAAGATCCACTGAACTGATCATCTATTGTTAATCACCAATTGCAGATCAATACTCAAATAAGAAGAATACACATTAAATGCATGCTGGTCGTGGATTATAGGCTTTGAGGCAGTGCCTTGATCAAAAAATTGACTTTCCACCTTCCTTCCCTTCTTCACAAAGATGAAGTGAGGTATCAACCCAGGTCTAAAGACTTCCCTTTGCCTGGTGGATTAAGGGAATATTCCCGTCTGGGAAAAGTTTAAGTGACGATCCTAATTGGCAAACAGAACAGTTTTACAGTTAAAGTGAAAACGTGCCTGTCTGAAAATAGTTAAGTGAGAGATATTAAATACAACAGTGGATGACGAGCAGCTCTATTTTAAATGACCAGATCAGGAACCTTAGGAGCGATCACTAATGACACACTGAAGACATTTTGCGTGCAATTAACACGCTCTTTAACCCTGTCAAATTGAGCTGATCCGTGTAATCCAAACACACATACCTTTTTTATTTTTCAGAGGATCACTCTCTCCTTTCTAGTCTGTAATCTCCAACGAAGTTTCTTCCAGGGACGGATCTGCTGCGGCTGTGCGCTTCGCTCCAGTCCCTCATGCGGGAGGTTGCTTTCTGGGTCAACCCGGGGATTATATACATCTCTCGAGCGGCGAAGATCGAAGGAGAGAGGCGTGCTCTTATTCTTTCCTCACCCATATTCCGACAAACCCCGCCCCCCAGTACCGGGATTGGCTCCTCGTTTGATACTTTCAGACTCGCAGACGCCCGACTAAAGCGCTAGCCAATCAGTGCTCAGGTCGTTGCGCGCTGCAGCCAATCGAAGTGTAGGAAGCGTTCCCCCAGAACACGGGCGCAAAACAAAAATAACAGCGCGCTCCCGAGGAGGAGGGGGGAGGGGCGGAGCCACACCCCTCCTCCTCCTCTCCTTGCCCGTGATTGGCTGATTCCTCTAATCGCCGTGCAAAGGAAAAGTGCACACGGGGGCTCAGCTCAGGCGGCGAGGTATTTGCGTGTGGTACGTGAGTTTACCTTCGAAACTCCTCAGAGCGTTGAACAAAACAAGATCGGGCTTTCACTCTGACATCTTGAAGTAAATGTTGCCTTAATAATTGAGATACAAAAGTTTAAATAACAGTTAACTATGTCTTACACTCATAAAACCCCCAGATCTATTGGCTTGTAATGTCCCAAGGCATGGTGATCCTTATAATTCCTAAATTCTAAGAAGTAAACAGTGGAGGTTTTGATAACTAAATTACAGTCTTAAGACACTTAACTCACTTGACACTCATTGTTACTCTGTAGGGTTTCACAAAGAAACTGTATTGTCCATATTTTCCATTCAAAAGAATATTCTGTTTAAAGTATTAGGAAACAGGTTGAGCTTGGGACTTGACTTTAAAATGGCATGTCCGCTCTCAAGAGCCGATTTGTATCCCTACACTTAAAAATTAACCTGAGGTTGGTTTTTTTTTACATAATTTATTTATGTATTTGTTTACTGTCTGCACTTAGTTTAGCTCAGATGTATTACAAATAAGACTGGATGGGTTGTGGTTTTAAAAACCATACAGTCACAGCCTATGACAATGACACAATGCCAGCCTCTCTTCATATTTACCATAACATCTTCTGTCTACCTGGCAACCCAAAGACTATGGTTTTCAGAGCACTCCCAACCCTGCCACCACCAGGCCTTGGTCAAGCATCAGCCATTACCCCCATGCAAATGGCTTGTTTACCATTTGAAAAGGCAGAAACAGACTGGAGATCCATATGCATGTGTGGAGAGGGAGCACCCCCTGAGAAGCCGGCCTGCTGGCACCAAGCATGTGCTAATGACGTAGCGCCAGCCGTACTGCTTTCAAGTGCCATACAGCCATGGTCCCAGCAGTTCACGTCCCGCAAACAGCAATACACATGCACACATTCATGCACTTAAGGCAGTCAAAAAAGCTGAGACAAATACATCTGTTTACTGTTTTAGATTCACTGCTTAAAATTGAAGGAAGCAAATGATGGAAAACAGAAAATGTATGGAAAGGTAAAGCTGAATGAGTGATGAGCCTCAAGGGTTCCTCAGTTCTTTTGGAAAAACTTATCAATGATCTGAACAAGACATCTTAGAGCAGCCTATTCTGTCAGAGTAAAGTGTGTGGAGCCACTCCCACAGTAAAATGACTTTTCCCTCTTACTTATAAATTCTTCCTTCTTAAAAGATGGCAAAAAACAGTTTTTAGGAGCGGCGTCTTAAAAGAACCACATTTGGTTCATAAAGACTTTCAAGTGGTTGTTAATGGGCCATTTGTGCAAATGAGAGGTACTAGAGCGAAGAATTTGTAAAGTTTAAAGAACCTCTGTGATTGTAATTTGTTAGAAGATGGCATGGCAAGAGTTGATAATGGTCAGTTAGAGAACTTCAATTTATGTGAGCGAAAAAAAAAATCTGTTCTTTACAGAATAAGAACTCTGAGTCAAAATATTTTTAAGAAATGTGTCAAATGTTGATGGAATTGTGTGAGGGAGCAGGACAAATGCGACAACAGACCACAAATCCATAAGTTAATTTTACAAGGGCGTGTTCATATCCCAGATTTGTTCACATATGATGACTTTTAGCAAAATTTGCCCAAGTAGGCCATGAGATAATGCTAAATTATATTGATTAAAAATGGGAAAATGTATTTATGTTATTAGTCTGAAATTTCAGCTAATGATAACTGACCAAAAATGGGAAAAATGTACTAATATCATTAGTCTGAAATGTGCATAAAATGAATCAGTTATCTTAACCATGTTATGTCAGCGTTGACCTTCATGTATGTATAATAAAGTAAACATGTTTAAAATGCAAAGATACCAGTGTTGGAGTTGATAACGGACATTGGCATCTACCATAAGACGTTGTTCATAATCAGCGGTAATCAACGCATTGTCCTTGGAACGTCTTCTTGAATTCAAAACATAAAAACAGAGACATCAGACCAAAAGCTTTTTCTAGGGGCTGCATGAAATTACTATTGAAATCTAATGTTACAATAATAGATGATATATAGGTAAGCTTTTAAAAAACATAAACTCCTGCTTCCTACATGCTGCTATTCTGTTGTAAAAATATCTTACTGAAGTTAATTGTCACACCCTGTATATCAGCATGCAGGAATAAAATGTACATTTTAAAAACAAATTTTTAAGCATTTTATTATGCATATAGTTCCCTATCAAATTTATTGCAGAAAATATTATGGAATGAAAAGCAGATATACCTGTATAGACAATATATTGCCCAGCACTATCTTCTCTGGCCCCACAACCCCCCATTCATTTTATAGACATGCTTTGTGCATTGTCACAACATGGTTAATATAGTTTTTATAATACACTTACAGGCCAGGACAAATGAGGAGCCAGTGCAGAAAATAATTACGACCAGCTAAAGCCAATCCAAGACTTGTACCCAAGTTGCCCTTCTACATGACAGCTTTGTGGCGGAATAGATTTGTAGAAAGGTCACTGGGATAAATTGTCTTTTGTGGCAGTGGGGGGAAATTAGCAGCAGCATGTTTGAAAAATGTTAGCTCTAAGCAGAGAGAACTGAAGTAGTCATATAACATAAAAGTGCATGCAGATATTTTCACAGCTGTTTAGACTTGTGTCTGGCATGCACATGCTTGGTCCTGCCTTAAACCCACCCAGCGTAGGCATAGAAGGGGACAAGAGAGAAGACTCATCTGTTGTTGATTAAATGGATGCATTTGAAATGTGTGCACTCACATTTGAAGAACAGATAATAGAAAGCCCTTTATTATTGAATGGCAAGCTGTGCTCATTACATTAATCCAGTCTCTCAGGCAAGCTCATATTGCAATATTCTAAGAAATGTAATAATATGAAGCAATATGTCCAAAATGACTTAATACAGCCCATATCTCACAAATGGTAACTTTACATGAGAACATTTTTATAACTTTAATGTTTATTGATGTAAAATGACTTTATTCTGCATCATTTTGGACCATATTTATTGGTCCATTTAACAGGAAACATTCACCATATGCAGAGAACTGCTTGCAGTTTAAAATAGTGGCGGCGATGATGATGGTATTTTTAATAAAATACACAGTGGAGCATCCTAACCTACCGCATTAAGTGAAAAACCTGTCTATTCCTTGCTATTGTTATTGCCAGTTTAAGGCAAACATTCCCCATGTGAATGTGTGAACTGGTGCATTCATCATTTACCATTTGGCCAATGCACCTGAAGGTAAATTACATACACCAGCACTTTCACATTAACACATTTGTGAGAATTACTGGCTGCTTAATGGCCTGAAAAGCTAAAAGGAAAACATAATGGCTCTGGTTTTGGTGATTTAAACATTTTATCTTTCTCATCGTCTATATCTTGTTTAATCTTCAGTAGCCTAGAGTTATTATTGATGTTTGTTATAGCATAATTAGAAAAAGGAACATATTTCATTTAATAGAAAGTAACACCGGTTGGTACACTTACATTATAATTAAGTTATAATTTTATAAAACATACTACTGACGTTTTTGCAGTATAGGTCTTTTAGGCCATCAGTAGAATAAAGTTTTGGCATTAACAATACATGTTAAGTTCACTTTAATAACCAAGCTTGTTGCATTGCATTAATACCTTTATTTCACTGTAAAGTTATAGTTGAAATCAAAGGGTTAAAATAAAAAAGCCCAATGCAAGACTGTAAAATAATAAGTGAGGTTTCTCATTGGCTAGGCACTCAGGAGCTGTATTGAAGGTCCTGTATATTTGATTAACTACTAACAAAATTAGAATGAGGTATCAACCATTTACATTTAGATTGAAGAAGGATGAGAAAACCCAGAGAGAAGGCCATTATAGACCTTCTGAAATGTCGATTTGTCACTGATTGTGAAAATGAGCCATAATCACATTTTCAATTGTCATAGAACAGTGGAAGCAGTTCTAAACTGCTATACACAAGGCAGAATATATGCTTATATCTGTAACCAGCTACAATCTGCGCTTTTTCTCTGCTTGATTCTCAGTTTGAAGTGAGAAATAATTCATGGTGAACAGCAGGCTGTTGTCATCGCTGGCATTAAATGTGGCTTTTCAGGGCACATCTCGAATGTGCTTTTTTATTTTACTGTTGTAAACACTGTCACCTTTGTAACTGCAATTGTCTGAAGTGTTAGCATGACCTGCTGCAGCAGTGAATCAGCTAAACTATTTGCTTTAGTCTGAAGTTAACCAAAACACACTCATGCACATGCACATACACACATGCAAACACATGAGAATGCAATATCTCTTTAGCTTGCATTGTCACCTGTGCAAAAAAGCACCTCCCTTTTCTCCTCCCCCTGTTTTCTCTCTTCTTCTGTTTATCAGTAATAGGGAGGGGCTGCCCACCTGCTATTCCAGGTAACCGACGTCACGCACGAGGCAATGTGTGCATGAGTGTCCTGTATGGGCGTGCAGAGAGAGAGGGAGAGAGAGAGAGGGAGAGAGAGAGAGAGAGAGAGAAAGAAAGAGAGAAAGAGTGCTTGTAAGCGAGAGAGAGGGGGTGGAGAAGGAGTAACACAAACACAGAAGATGAGAAAGTGAGGGAAAAGCAGAGAGAGCGAGAAAGAAAACAAAGCATGGGGCAGTGGATTCCTCGTGTTAAAGCCATGTTTTGCTTCACTGGTTCCATTTGGCGGTCATTAACCCTCCTCCACCAGACCGTCTCCACCAGGCTAGCCTCCAAAGTCCAGCTTGAATAAACTGGATCCAGCCAGAGCACTGACCTGACACTTAACAATTTTACACCACAGTGCCATCTGACTGATCTCATTATGATACTCCTCCTAAAAATGACTACTATTCGTTTATGCAATGCCAGCCACATGTGTGCAGGAGCCCTTGTTCATAAGCCTGTGCTGAAGTAAAAGACTGTTGAAACTTGGTGAAACTTGACCAAAAGCGAAACCTTTAACTGTTAAACAATGTAATTGTACATATGAAGCTAGATAATGTAATTGACAAGGAATTACATTCACACTGATTTAACACCGTGTGCTTAGGTTTCAGGCTGCACTTCTGTTTGTTCTGGGGGAAAGATATGGCATAAATACATACAATCAAGCATGTAAACCAAGACTTTGCAGACAAGAATGACTTTTCATACTAAGATCATCACAAAAAACAGTTTGCAAAGAAAAGTGTGTTATAGGCTTTTTTAGACTTTTTATAGACTTTCACACTTTCCCTGCTTGTTTCAATGACCTAAAGGTGAGGAAATATACATATTTTTGTTATTGTTGATAATAAAGGTTAAAATGCTATATCTATATCTAAAATGTACTGACCTGTCTTGAACATTCCTAATTGATCATTTCTTATGAGGCCCACCTGACTGCGGTGACCTTTTTTCTTTAATGGGACAAATTTTCCTGTTTTTCGATGAAAGTGATAAGTGCATACAGAATGTGAGTTTTCTAGCTTCTAAACTGGTGCAGAAGGTCAGGGTTAGGCTACTTCTACTCTCACAGGCCATTTTTACCACAACTTTGCTCATCAACAATAACACATTAAGCCTGCTGGGTTAGGGTGTGTGAAATGGAACTGAGGGCTTGACAAAATGTTAGCAGATGTTGTGGTTGTGATTATTTATGTGTTCCCTGTAACCATGTATGTGTGCATGCTTGCAAAACATCAGTCCTAGCCATTCTGAGTCAAGATGCAACTATATTATGACCTGGTGTAACATGCTATCCTTGTGTAAGATCCTAACATCAGCTTGTCCTTCAGTTCCTAAAGCGAGCTTCACCCTAGCCTCATACTGCACTGCAGGATCCCATTAGCTATTCATAGTGCTCAAGGAATGTGGTTTCCCCACCCCACCGTTTGTTTGCGCTCTCTCTCTCTCTCTCTCTCTCTCTCTCACTGCTCTGTCTTTTAGACAAGTGATTAGGAGAGTTGGTGTAAGTTGGGGGTGGGTTGTAAACAACTGCCATTTCACTGACAAAACTGTAGACGCCTGGCCATATATAGAACATAAAATACATGGATTTGGCAAAGATTATGTATTGTTGTTTTTGGAATCAGTTGTTTTGCACTGTGTTGCTTTCCAGCTGTAATTCGCTTTTTGGTTTTTAGGCTCTTGGGAATGCTGCAAAGGCCAGACCAGACCAGTGGCATGTCCAAACCAACTTTCAGTGGGGGATCAGAATGTGGGGGTTGGGTTGGGGTAGGAGGTGGTCATTATGTGACTTTGTGAGTAAAAATAGAACAAAAGGTCTTTCTGCATTTAAGGAAATACAGATATCTTTATAGTGTGTAGTCTATAGTAAATAGCATTTCTTATCAACATCATTAAAGTATCTATATATCCTACATTCAGCCAGTGGTTGAAGACGTCATAGACATTCAAGCTATAGGCAAGATATTTATTTGGTTAAACTAATAATGTTATAAGTTACCCTTCTAAATGTTTGAGTTTGTTTGGAGTATATTAAATGACAAGGAAAGCTCAGATGTCAATTTAAGGAAAAAAACGGTTATAGTTCCTAAAGTCATGTGTCATCCTCTCCTTCTGCTTCCTGGAGTCACAACAGTACACAGTGCAATGAGTCCCAAGAGTTGTCTGAAAAGCCCCAAAAACTGCAAAACTGTTGTATTCTTAAAATGAGCTAATCTGAACATGTGGTGGACTCTTTGCAACAGCCTACTGATCATGAAAAAAATATCATTATGTCACAAAAAATGGTCAATCTTACTAATCTGCTCCAAAGTAAGACAGGCCTACAGGCACACAGGCTGCCTACAGGCAAGTGCAGTTTGTATGCTTATGGATTGAAATTAGAACAGAGTCAACAGAAGGCAAATTTATCCACCTTTTTACTAGCAGCCCCAGACTTGTTATTTAACAGTAGATTATTTCTTCATGAGCGAGTGGCAGAGCGTTTTCCTGTAAATATCGAGCAACGCCTACTAGCCAGCACAACTGATTGAAACTTATTATGCTATAATCGCTTAACAAGGAGACATGCAGTCAAAAGACACTTTTAAAGATCTCAATATGTGAAATGATTCAAGCTTTAGTGGGGGTGCTTCTGGTAGCCAATCATTTTTAGGCAAGTAAAATTTTCATGAATTATTGGTGTAGATGAAATTCCTGCTGACAAACAAGGCAATTTAGAAGCAGCTGTTTTTCTATGGTAACCTATATGTTGTGATGTTATGAACAAAAACAAAAAAAAATGCATATACTGCTTAACATTAAGGCATTACCACTAAATATGATTTTGAAATTTCTGCTGTGAGATTAAGAAGTTTGATACAATCATGCTTTAAGACAACATTATTAGTTGTTATGATTTTGGATTCAAATGTTAATATTGGTGACAGAATGGATACATTGGCCTAAATGTTACAAACTTTTTTTCCTCCCTAGAACTTTATTTCCATGGGCAGATCGAATTCCCATGCAGCTTTCTCAGGGCAAAGGCTGCTTATGACACTGTGGTCTGGTGGACTCTGCCCTGACTACATTGCTCATTTCACCATTTCAGTTGCGACACATGTACACCCGGCAGGCAGCATTAGGCAGACGGCTGATAGGCACAGTCCACTGAGAGAGCCAGTGAAATGCAAGCAGCTTGCTTTATTGGTGAAAGTGTCAAAAATATTAGGGCACTTTCACATAAATGGCCACACCTTCTGTAAGCACACCAGCTGCAATGTCAGGCCACCTGCAACAGCTTTCAGCTTTCCCAATTGTAATGCCACTGTCCACCTGACATACATAAAATCTCCCCACTTGTATGATTCTGAGTTTGATTTAAAGTAAATGTATGAAACAATGCAGATATATTTGAGTCTTTGCTCTTAAATCCCAGTAAAAGCTGGAGTGTTTTCATGCACTCATGAAGATAGCGATTTGCATAACTTGTATTCTCACTTGCTCGTTCATCTAAGCTGCACAGCTGCCTGTTAGACTGGTTCTGTTAGCCTGTAGTTTGTGTACTCTCACTTTCCTTTACAAACTGGGGAGGTCCAGCCAAATAATCAGTTCACCTTAAGGACTAAGGATTAATTTGTTCTGAGCTCCACCTACCAAAATGTCCCCTTTAAAGGGGCACAGTTAATAGAGATGGCCCTTGGTCCTTCAGTAGACTTATAGCATTAAGAGCCATGATTGTGATTGTTAACCATAATGTGATAAATAACAAAACCTATTCTTTCTCACCTTACTGTCAGTTTCATATGATCCTGATCAGTTAGTATACACTTCTCACACAACAGCATCAGTTTGGTGTAGCTGATTTTTTGCGGGACAAAATGTGTCAGTCTTATTGCCTTAGCTAATTTAGGGGGCATTTGAGTGTGACGATGTCCTTTTTAGTATCTGTGAAAAGATGGACTTGTTTTTTGATTGTCATGGTGTGGCAGATGTGACTGGTTGTAAATGTGAAATCGATGTGAAAAACAAATACACAAAAAACAACCACATCGTATAAGCATATCCCAACAACTAATACACAGTAATCACACAAGACATGCCACAACAACAAACATGACAAACAATGACAGACAGCTCTGATAAGGCACACCTGGCAACAGGATAAATTCCCAATTGTTACCAGGTGTGCCAGTCAAGACCCCTAAACTCCCATCCTCCCCTAATCCTGCCCGGCATCCCCACACCCTGCCCCCAAAGCACAACTCCTGGACCACAAACCCATACCAACGGCAGGATCCAGCCCAGAGGGGAAGCCAAACAAACCAAAAACAACAGCTCAAGTCAAACTGGACAGGAGTAGACAGGATTTGTTGAACCAGCTTGGGGAGTCTGAGTTTGGCCAGAAGACTAAACAGCCCACCAACAAGGGGCATATGATTGGGCCCCACAGGGAACAGGACTGGGCTATGGAATGGCCAATGGACTGGGCCACGGGAGCAGAGCCGGGACAAGACACAGGACTGAACACATGACTGGACAAGGGAGCAAACACAGGACGATACATGTGACTGGAACGGAGCATAAATGGGACGAGAATGTGTAAATGCGTGATTGGTCTGAGCTGTGAAAACAGGGACAAGAACATGGGCATTGACAGGGACAGTGACAAGGACTGGGAAAGGGACATACAATGATGGAGACATAAGGACAAACACAGTGGAAGAGACTGCTGTTGCTAACAGTTCCTGGTGGCAAGCCCTGTGCTTAGCAGACCAGGCAGCTAGCTGGAATTAAGGGGTCCACACAGCTTGCAGGAACTAAGGGGTCCAAGCAGTTGCTGCTGTGTATGTTAGAGACTTGGGGGATACTGATAGACGGTCTGCCCTCCGCTGCTTCTCCCTGTTCCATCTCTTTGGGCAAGTGGGCCATTAGTGCACCCCAGGATGAACAAAACGAAATTTGCCCGCTCAGCTAACCTTGGGTCACTATGTGTCCCAAGTGCTAGCTGGAGCTGGTAAGGAGTTTATTGGCCCTCCTGGATGTCAGCGATGTCTCCTCTCCCCAGCTGATCTATTATAACCCCCTCAAACAGCTGTTAATGTGACTAGATGTAAATGCAGCAGAATCACAAAAAAGGCTTTTATTGAGTATAAGGACACAATACACAAGCACATTGTTTAAGCATAATCCAACAACTAAAACACAGTGCTCACATAAGACATGCCACATTGACAAACAATGACAGACAGATGCTACTGATGTTGTTCAGAGATGTCTGTTTAACAAAGTAATAAAAATGAAATCTACTTTTCCTGAGGTTTCATCTTCCCAGCAAAAAGAACATCCATAAGATAATAGTTGAGCTGTGCCTACAGGATCAAAACTCTATGTAGACTAAAGCATATTATATTCCTGTAACAACAGTTCCATGAAATAGTCTGACATGTTAAGAAGCCTTTTACCACAAACAGAATCATTACACTGCAGTGTTACTAATTTTCTACTTTTGGGCATAAAAAACAAAGGATAAATACCTAGTTTGAACTTTGTTCAGATTATGTTTTACACATTGCAGCCTGTCGGGTCAAATTTTGGAGAAAAATTGATCAGTTGAAACTGAAAACTGAAATCTTAACATTAAAGACAGTAAAATGGTCCACTCCTTTAAAGCATATGTAACACCATTAAGGGCTTATTGGCCTAAATATTTTATTTTATAGGACTCAAGAATGCTCAAGGTGGTATGATCACAGCCAGTGATGTTATAGTGCTTAAATAAAAACAGTTAAAATTACATATAGAGGATTTTAAAATTCAAGCAGTGTAAATAGCGAGTGTAGTGAGTAAATGAAAACAAAACACAGCAATATTCGAATACATGCCTGTTCACCACACTTCATTACCAATCAAAGTACATGGTGCTGTTCTACTTTTACGGTCTGTCTGTAAGAAGAACAAACACTGTGGCAATGAAAGAAGCAGACATTCTTGAAGCAAAGAACACTTTGTGCCCCTTTTAGCAAACTGGAGTTGGCACTGATAAGTAGATACAAGTGTTTAAAAATCATGAACATTGCAAGAGGTCACATGCTTCAGCTACTGGTATGATGAGTGAATCACACTGAGAGAAGTACTTGTCTTCAGAGAGAGAGAGAGAGAGAGAGAGAGAGAGAGAGAGCGATTAAAGAAAGAGAGGAAAGGGGTAGAGAAACAGAAAGGAAGAGGTGAAAAAACGAGGGAATAAAAGTGGAGTAGAGTATCAGATAGTGAGAGTGAGAGAACCACAAGGCGATAGGATGTTCGAATGTTCAGAACAGGCTGATTTAAACATGTGCCCAGCTCTCATAGAGAGATAGAGAGTGACACGTGAGTGGAGGAGTGCAAAAACGTGGGAAGGAGGACTGGGGGTGTTAGTGTGATTTGGAATTTTAGGAGAGTGTAGATGAAAGAGAAGAAATACAAGGAAGGGTGCAGTACAATAAACAAATCAGACAGAGCTCCCACAGAGAGGCCGGAACCATGCCTCTGTCTGGACTTTAAAATCCTCTCCCTCACACACACACACACACACACACACACACACACACATACACACACACACAGAGCCTTTCTTACCTTGCCTGAACATATGACTCATGTGTGTCCAAAGATGGTAGACACCTTTCTTCTTAAATGAAAAGTGTTAACAGGGATTTGCTGCAGCTTTTACTCTTTTGGACAGACTTTTTTCCATTTTGGCAAAATGCTATGTTTAAATCTTTTCACCCACAAATGCATTACTGCTTAACACTCCAAATATTGATGATTAATTTATTGATAAATTGATTAATTATTGGATTAAAAATACAACTCCAACTCATCCACAACAAATGGAGAACACACTTCAAACCCTGGAGGCCTTTATACCAGTTTAGCCGGCATTTGGCATAAGGAACGGTGACCTTGAACTCATTTCAGGCTACATCTCATTCTATCAGCAGTGTTTTTCTATGGTGAATTTACAAGCTGTGTGTGCACAACCGAACACCTGTGTCAGCAGTGGGTGTTGCCTAAAGTAGATGAATTCAATAAAAGTCTAGACACTTATGGCCATGGTTTGTATTAGAGATGGGGGCAGGGCAGGGCAAAACTAAATTTTCAAAAATATTTTTACAAAGAATTTTTACTTTTCTTTACTCAAGTGTCTCTATGTATTAAAAGCACATTAATGCTGATGCTTGAAACAGCTTTCACAGCTAGCTAGAGATGCAAATCGATAAATAGCACAGGTCTACATATTTTTGGATAGGTCTTACTTTTTCTATACACTAAGAAACTTAAGTAGCCTGTTTTCTGGGTATTTTCAAATAACATATCCTCCTTACATTCAACATTTTCCAGCCTAGTACACTTGCATAAGTTTTTGTTCCTTATTCCTTTTTACATGTTTTGAATATTTCATTCTGTAATGCTGTAATGCTCTCAAAATAATTAAAAAAGAGAACAACCTTTTTTGCTGATAGATGCTGGTTTGACTTAGTTGCACTGCGGTTCCAGTGTACACAGTATATCAGTTGCTTGTACATCTACTCACGTGGCTCACTTCTACTCATTTACATTTGCAGCATTTAGCAGACACTCTTATTCCATGTCCTAATTACAGGGACAGTCCCCCCTGGAGCAATTCAGGGTTAAGGGTCTTGCTCAGGAACCCAGTGGTGGTAGTGCTAGAGGTGGGATTCAAACCTCTTGATCCATAGGCAAGTACCCTACCACTAGACCACCACCATCCTACTCACTTTTGTAGTACTTAGTACTCTAAATCATAATGGATTGAGCACTGTGTACCAGTGCCCAGCTAGCTGTTTTAAGGGAAACAGAATTGCAAAATGAGCAAAAAAAAATCTATTGGAAGCATGACCACAGCACTTATAAATTAATAATTTGTCTTCACCCAATACAACAGTTAACTTAATAAAGTCTCCCTAGCATTTAAACCCAGGAAACAATCCTTGTACACAGGGATCAGCCATAAAATTAAATCTACCTGTTTTGGATAGTTTCCCCTTATGCTGCCAAAATAGCTCTGATCTGTTGAGGCATGGATACTACAAAACCTTTGAAGGTGTGCTGTGGTATTTGGCACCAAGATGTTAGTAGCAGATCCTTTAAATCCTGTGAGTTGCAAGGTGGGGCCTCTGAGGATCTGACTAGTTTTTCCAGCGCAGATGCTCAGATTGACTTTAGAGGTCAACACCTTGAAAAACAAATTTTTCATGTTCCTCAAACCATTCATGAACATTTTTTGCAGATAGAAGCTTCCACTGAGAGCACCATTGCCTTGAAGTGATATAGTTGGTCTGCAGCAACAAGTAAAAATAACTTAACAAGTTATGTTAAGTGGTTCCTATCAAAGGAACACATACATGAATGCCAGGAATTAAAGTTTCCCAGCAAAACATGGTGGCGAACAGTGGTCAGTATGGGCTCTCTGGGTGGTTTGTGACTTTTCTTACCACTTATTTCAGTGCATCTTGGGCAGCCATGACCCACTCCTTCCTTGGATACATTTGCTAGGTATTAAGGCATGCTGAGAACATCCCTCAAGACATGCTGTTTTAAAGATTCTCTGATCCAACTGATTAGACATCACAATTTGCCTTGGTCAAAGTCATCTTTTGTGTAAATCATCATATCTTGCCCATTTTTCTGCTTCCAACACATCAACGTGACAAGAATTGACTATACACTTGCTGCCTAATATGTCCCACCTCTTGACAGGTCCCACTTTAACTAGATAATCAATGTTATTCACTTCACCTGTCAGGGGTTTTTATGTTCAGCAAATAAACAGTCATTGTGTAGAAATGTGTTCTGTGTAGTGTTGTGTAATACAACAAAAGATTTAATCAGGGGCAACTTCTCTGTCTGAAATTACATCTTTACAGGAGAGAAAATCTTCAATGCACTTTAATATAGTGCCACTTTATCACTGGTAAATTTGGTCCAATTATACTGGTCAGTCTATCATGAGAAGTTCAGTTAATGTAAAGGCTGCTTGTGTATTCAAATAAAAAATGAAAATGAAAATAATAATGTCACTATGGTAACAGCAATATGTGACTCCATATATGCAGTAATCATTTTAACACTAGTTCTAACCCATTTTGTTTTTTCTAATGTTATAGGTTTACCCTGACACTCAGCGGCTCAGCACACCTGCTGTGTTTGTTTTTTTCTACTACACCCCCCTTCCGAACAAAGCCCCCTTAGCCCTGCCCTGTTTCCTTCTGCTGCAGCGAAAAACAGTTGTTAGACCACTGCTCTCCCTCCCACTATCTCTCTCTCTCTCTCTCTACCTTTCTCTCTCTCCTTTTTTCCTCTTTGTTATACACACCCACACTTACACAGGCCCATCCCCCACCCCCGTATGGTGCAACATGCCAAGCAACCTGAGATGTTCTTCCTCAGCCTGAGCCCTGAGTCAACTCAGCCTTTCTCACACATCGCTACAAGATATGTCAATTCAAGCATGCCTCATTGGAAAAACAGTGCAAATTCTTCACCCATAAAGACCTGAGGAACAGTCCCAGCTGATTACACTGCTGCTTTAAATCAAAGCTTTCATAATATATACTATCACAACTGGTTTGCCCATGTGCTCATTCAAAGCTAATGCTGTTTTTCTTAACAAACTTTATAGAGCACTGGTTGAAATCCCAGTTAACACAATGAAAACAGCAACACAACTGTTTGTATTAAGATTGTATTAGTCATAACATTTGTAGTAATGGGAGACTGATAAGGTTAGCTATTGTCATGTTTACAAGGAGAGGCACAAGCGCGTGGCAGACTTTAGGGTTCTTTAATCTGATCGACACAATGGTCCTTAGAAACAAAACAGTGAACAGGCGATACTGGGTCGGGCTGACAAACCTTAAGTGCCTGGCAGACCAAGTGCGGGGGATTGGGTGGGATTAATGAGTGGTTGGATTCCGGGGACTGGGACCGTGGCCATGGCTGGGGTTCGGTGGTCACCGTGACAGCTATTGTTAGTTATTACTTGATGTTTATTTGTGCTGTTTATTTTCACTGTCTTGACTGAGCATCACTGAAGGTTATAGCAAATGAAATAAGGCTAATTATTAGTCAAATTATTAGGTCATTAAAAAAAAGAATGTTGCTAAGCTAAGGTAGCTAGGGTGTTGCTTCTGATTGTTTGGGTGTCCCATTTAGTTGCTAGGTTGTTGCTGTGGTGTTTCGGGTGGTTGTTAGTATGGACGATTGGTGCTGTTTCAATCTGTAGGTTCCAATAGTACTCTTAAGTGGCACTACTTTACTGTATGAACAAATGTATTAGGACACAACTCTTAATCTTTGAATTCATTGAGTTTTCAAGCCACAACCAGTGTCACAGGTGTAAGTCAACTTATTCATATAGTGAAAATTGGTAAAGACTAAATGAAGTGAAGGTGACTATTCTTCTCATTGCACAGTCACAGCGAAACACAACAAAATTGGACCTCTGCATTTAACCCATGCAGCAGATATGAAAGCACCTAAGGAGCAGTGACAGTACCTTACCTACTGGTGCTGGTTTGAACCCACAATCTTTCTATCCTGTAACCAACTCCCTAACCATTAGGCCACCGCTGCCTCAAAATGCTACAGAAGAGCTCAATCTCATCAACCCTGGTACTGTCCTTGAATGCCACTTCTGCAATCTTTCCATTTTTGAGATTTTTTTTCCTGCAAGGTATGCCAGATATGTACTGCAAGTGGTATTATTGCAAAGTGGAAGCATTTAGGAACAAAAGAAGGTGGCATGTAAAATGACACAGCAAGATTACTGAGTAAGCACTAATAGTGCGTGAAAGGCCTTAACCTCAGCAAAAAAACTGCAGAAAAGCTGCAAGCAAGTCTCACATCACCAACCACAATGTCAACATTAAATGCAGAGATGTAATGCATGCCGCCATTGGACTCTAGAGGACTGGAGATGTGTTCCATGGAGTTTCTCTTAATAGATATGTTTTTTGTGGATAAGGTTTTGCGGATGATATGGAGAATGTTACCAGACTGACTTCATTGTACTAAATGTAGTTTGCTGAAGGAGGGATAGTGGTATGGGATTGTTTTTCAGAGGTTTGCCTTCTTTGTTCCAGTGAAGGGAAAGCTTCAGAAAATATCTCTCAAAAAAATGTTTCAGCACACCTAAACAATTTTTTCCAACTTTGTGGAAACAGTTTGTTGAAGGGTCTTTTCTCTTCCCATATAAATTCCATTTCTCAAAGCAAGGTTCACAAATACATGGTTAGGTGGTGTAGAGGAACCTGACTGGCCTGAAATAGAAAAGAACTAGCCTGAACTGGAAAAGGGATCACAAGATAGACCTTCTTGTCCAAAATCAATGCCTGACCTCTCAAATGCTCCTCTGAATGAAAAGGGCAAAATAAATCCCATAGACACAATCCAAAATATTATAGAAAATCCTGAGGCCACCCCAGAAGTGTGAAAGCTGTTATTGCTGCTAAGGGGCACCACCTCCATATCGATGCATATGGTTTTAAAATGGAATGTCATGAAAGTAGGTTCATCCTATTTGCTTTCCTAAACTGAAAGTGAAAAAATGAAAGTGACCATTCTTTTCATTGTGAGTACACGGCACAACACACAGTGAACCACAACAAAATTACACCTCTGCTTTTTGCCCATACACACAAAGACATGCAGCATTGGGGCAGCTATTAAAACCATAAAAAATATCTCACAGGCAACCTACTGGTAAGGGATTTGAACATACAATCTTCCAATCTAGAGGCCAACTTCCTAACCACTGGGGCAGCGGTGGCCTAGTGGTTTCGCAAGGGTACCTTAGGCCAACCTACTGGTGAGGGAATCAAACCCACAATCTTCTAGGGCCAACTCCCTAACCACTAGGCCACCGCTGCCCCAGCTTTAATAGTTCCTATGTAGTAATATGGTAGTTCTTTTGTTTGACCACTACTTCCAAAATGTATAAATAAAAATGTGCTAGGGTTGGTGGTGACCTAGTGGTAGGATAGTTGCCTATGGACCAAGTAGTCAAAGGTTTGCGTCCCACCTCTAGCACTACTACCCTTGGGATCCTGAGCAAGACCCTTAAACCCAAGTTGCTCTAGGGAGGCTATCCCTGCAATTAGGAAATGGAAGTCACTCTGGATAAGAGCATCTGCTAAAAATGTTTTATAGGACCAACAATCAATTCCTGTTTTATTAAATGACATATGTGAGTGAAATGTCACCACATAAAGGTTCTGTTTTCACTTAACTGTAAAAATCTAAAAACCCTTTATATTGTGAATGCAGGGGTGGTCCACCTTCATTACATCCTTTTCTGATTGTTTACCAAAATATCAAGAAGTTATGCCAGTTCCATAACCAGGAAATTCTCCTCCTTATTCTCCCTGTTCTCACTCTATTTCCGGCATTATTTTTCTTGTTTTTTTTCCCCGCTGCTACAGACTCCAGCAGGGCCGGGTGTTTTTTGCCATGTGGTGCTTTGGTGAAAGAGACATCTATAAATACCAGTGCTGCTTCCTCCTGGGCCTTTGCTTATCCCTGCCCAGGAGTGCAAGCAGGGAGCCAAGTCTCTCTGAGGTGCCCAGTGCTTTTACAGGCCCAGAAAGTTGCGATCAGGTTTCTGTTGGGTTAGTATTTTGGTAATTGATCATTCTCTTTGCTTGGCATCCAAATGGAAGATTGTGCTTTTAAGATGCACTTTTTAATGTCCAGTAACAGTGAAGCAGGTTTTTGGTGTTTGTTAGAGTAGTTGTAAGTTGTAAGTTGGGGCCGTTTCGCTACCGGATTAAAGCAGTGGCAAACGTGCTAGAAAGTCCTGGCTGATAATATGAATTTTGTAATGATTCTTTAAGCTTTTCAGTATTTTTGCCAAACGCTTTAAGGAGTTCTCCAGCTTTTTTCAAGTTTATCTCTGTATATTTTACAAGGCCTGTCACTAAGGATAGTAACTTGTTGATTCAAACAAACTGTTGATTTAAATTACACTTTAAATAGAAGCAGATGCTAAAACTGTTCATACTCATAGAAGGCTGCCTAATTAGTGCCTAATTTAGTGCCACGGTGGTGGTCTAGCAGTAGAGTACTTGCCTATGGACATAGAACCGTTCAAATCCCACTTCTGGCACTACCACCACTGGATCCCTGAGCAAGACCCTTAACCCTGAAACCTTGTTATTAGGTAATAGAAGTCACTCTGGATAAGAGTGTCTGCTAAATGCTGCAAATGTAAATGTCATCAACTGCCAACAGTTCCTGAATTAATCCCTTAATTTCTGCGTTTCCTATAAAAAAAGAAAAGATTTATAAGGTGCCAATCGTTTATTCAAATCAAAGGGATTTCACCTACAGTGTCTGATGACATCTAAAACACAAACACATTCAATATCATATCTGACTAGTCACAAGTGCAAGGCAGTCAAAGAATTAAAAAATAATATGAACAGACTTAAGGCAGCAAGAAGCTGTGAGACTAGCATGAAATGTGGGTACAATGTTCAACTCCCTTCCTCCCTCTCTCTCTCTCTCTCTCTCTGTCCCTGTCTATGTCTGTTTCTCTCTCTCTAGCTGAGTCACCCCTACCACGTCGCTGCTAAGGAACAGTCGGCCTCACAACAGCGTCTCCATGGCGACCCTGGGGGGAAGGTCACAATCTGCATGGCTTGGAATGTTTGAAGGTCTAGAGGAAAGCCATGCTAACAGATCTGCACCACTTACTTGCCCTTTGTCCTGTCTGGCCCTTTTGGCTTTGGCTTCATTTCTATCCCTCAATAACTAATCGCAACTGTTTAAGTTTTCCTGGATCTCCAGCAATTGCAATTAAATAAAATTAGAATCTTTCACTGGCAAAAGATTAATAAGAACATAAAAATGTGTACTCATAATGGCTCTTCAGGCAGAAGAGACAAAGAGGGTGTAGAAAAATGAAAATGGAAAAAGTAAGTAGAATGTGCATTGAGTGGCAGGCAAGAAGGGCTTGGGTGAAATCAGCAGTGTTAAGGCTAACACATTAATGTTTTATCAGCACTGAGTCTAATTAACGGCAGCCCCGCTGCCTGCATTATCTACCATGTGTCTGGAGCTAGATCATCTGCCCACAGGAGCCAGCAGGAAGCTGCAGATGGCTTGATTCTTCATAAAACCATTCCTTCAAGTATGCTTTTAACAATATAAGGTGTTTTTCTTTGGCTATGTAAGTTTATTGTGTGAAATAAAACATGACAAATCATCCATATTTGTGATTTCGGAAAACTACATGACTTCAAATTTTGGCTGAACAGTTCCTTTAATGAATGATTTTTCTAAATGGAAAGCAAAATAGTTTATTCTGTGGAACCTCCATGAATCTTGCTAGTTTATCCAGTACATCCCACAAACCCTGAAGGTTTGAGGTCTTGAGAAGTTAGGATGAAGGCTTGTACAATATTTAGGAAGGAAGGTACGTGTCAAAGAAACATTCATGCGAATGTCAGGACACAATCCATCTTGGATCAACCTGGTTCCATCTCTTTCCAGTCAAGCTATCCATACACACCTTTTCTTGTAAAAGAAACTGTACAACAACAATACAAAAATAGTGTGAATTTTAAATGCACCCTCCTTTTGCTCCATGATCCAGATCTGATGCTCATTGCCCATTTACTAGGTGTTTTGACACATAACTCATAAGCATATAAATATCCTTCTTTGTGTTTCATATGAAATTAGTCAAATAAATTAGCACACATTTTATCTTGTATATAGCAACCTGTATGTCCTGACTGGAAAATTTCTCATTGGGAGTTTTTAGACCTTAACATTTTTTGCTTCCAAAAGTGTATGCAGATCTTTCTTTAGGTTGCACAGAGTTTGACATGGTCTATGACACAGTCCTCTAATTTACAACTGCTTTTTGAATAACAGCCTGCTGTCTGAAATGGCTGCATGTAGGTTTGCTCTTTTTTATTGCTCACAATCAAGTCCTAAAACACATGGCCAAGCCTGATCCCCAGTAAATTTAAAAACTGTTCACAATAAGCATTGTTTTTTACTGAATAAAAACAAATGCCTCGGTATTGCTGCCTTAGACCATTCTTGCACTTTTTTGTTCTGAATGAATCATTTTTCCCCAAGTCAAAGCAATGCTCCAAAATAGCAGAACAGCTGTAACACTTCTGAAATTTTCTAAAAGATCTGTTGTAATGCTTTTTGTTATACGTATGGCTGTATTTTTTGCTCTTATCTATTTTTATGTGCCACAGACTTTCTAAAATAGCCTCATTACATTTCAGCTAAGGGTTTGGTTACATGACAAAAAAGTTTAAAACAGAGAAAACCATGTTATTATCTCATTAAGACCATGATTTACCTTATTATAACATTATTTACCATCTTTTATTTAAAATAGCATCTGTTCTTTATATTACATGTGTCCTTTGATGAATCAATAATTTATACAAAAGGTTCCAAAATTACTTTTCCTGTAAAGACTGTTTTTAAAAGATACAAGGTGTTAAATTGACATCTCTCTCTCTCTCTCTCTCTCTCTCTCTCTCTCTCTCTCTCTCATTCTCTCTCTTTCTCACTCACGCTCTCTCTAATAAAATTATATATATATATGCTTTCAGAAATATAAATAATGATTGTTTATTTTGATCAATTTACAAAATGCAAAGTGAGCGAACAAAAGAAAAATCTAAATCAAATCAATATTTGGTGTGACCAACCTTTGCCTTCAAAACAGCATCAAATCTTCTAGGTACACTTGCACACATTTTTTGAAGGAACTCGGCTGGTAGGTTGTTCCAAACATGACTGTGTTTCAACCTCTGTGTGACATTGATGATCATCAGCACCTGACTGGTAAAATTGGTTGATCATACACCGACTATAATCCTACAAAATCCCTGACTTTGTGCAAGTGTACCTAGAAGAACTGATGCTGGTTTGAAGGAAAAAGGTAGTAACACCTGTGCAACCTAAAGAAAACTCTGTGCAACCTAAAGAAAGATCTGCATACACTTTTGGAAGCAAAAAATGTTAAGGTCTAAAAACTCCCAATGAGAAATTGTCCAGTCAGGACATACAGGTTGCTATATACAAGATAAAATGTGTGCTAATTTATTTGACTAATTTCATATGAAACACAAAGAAGGATATTTATATGCTTATGAGTTATGTGTCAAAACACCTAGTAAATGGGCAATGAGCATCAGATCTAGATCATGGAGCAAAAGGAGGGTGCATTTAAAATTCACACTATTTTTGTATTGTTGTTGTACAGTTTCTTTTACAAGAAAAGGTGTGTATGGATAGCTTGACTGGAAAGAGATGGAACCAGGTTGATCCAAGATGGATTGATTTAGATTTCTCTTTTGTTCATTCACTGCATTTTGTTGATTGATGAAAAAAATTATTAACACTTCCATTTCTGAAAGCATTCTTTGTTTACAGCATTTTTTCACACCTCTTGGTTAGTTTCAAAGCAGTTCTCTGTAAATTGTTTCTTTAGATTTCAGAATTAATCCTGCCACTTTCATCATGAGTCATATCATCAATAAAAAAATCCTGAGTCTGTTTCAGATGCAGCCATGCAAGCCCAAGTCATCACACTATCGCCACTGTGCTGCACAGATGAGATTATCTGTTTTGGACCATGAGCATATCCCTTCTTCACCTTTAAGAATGACCTATGTATACATATGAAAATGGCACTGTTTCATGTGCTGGTGGGGAAACTGAATATAAACAAATAAAGATATTGTAAAAGATATAATCCCGTCTCATCCAGTCCAGACCTCACATTCAGGGGCCCTAAGATTTTTACATTCATGTAAATTCAATAAGGATGAACAACACATGAATCAAAAAGCAACAGAGAAGCAAAAAAGAATGTAAGCAAGATATCTGACTCCCTTTAGACATATTTGCAAGCCTTGGCCTCCTTTTCCCAGATGATCAACATATTATCCTGTAATTATTTCATCAGCACTTTAGTCTACAGGGCAAGGCAGAGCACGTTAAGAACGTAAGGATAGATGCTTAGCTCATTTTCCTGTAACAGTGGTTTGAAAATATTTCGGATTTCTAAAGAGCTTGTGATACACACTGGGTGGAGTTCAAGAGATTCATGAGGCTGACCTAAATTTAACAGTTACCAAATAAAATGATAAAATGCTAAATATTTCAATTCATACGCATTTCAGCTCAAACCAAGTGCATCATTTAATAACTCACAGTCCACCTGCAAATGTGCTACTTCGCAGAAATTGTTTTCCATAACACTGTTAAAAAAACAATATAATTTAGCATAAATCGGAAGCTTATACATTTCTGAAAATTAGATGTCTATGAAGGGTCACATGGGATTGAGGTGGGCTATAGTTTTTATGTTGTTTAAAAGCACAAAATCTGGCCAACTTATTTAGTCCTGACTGGATACAGCAAGCTCCGTCTACCTCAGTAGCTTAACATTTTCCACTGGAAAAGTCCGCCTCATGTAACAGCTTTAAACCAACAGAGCAGTGAGAGGTGAGAAAGTACAAACTTAATAAAACTGAGCTACAGTTTTTAAATATGATGAAATCGGAGATTAGCAGCATTCTGTAAAGCTTGGCCAAAATTTCAACACAGCTGGGAAAGAACATCTGTAAAGGCAGCATGAATTGCCCAGTTTGATTCATCTGCATGCATTAAGATGACTCTATTTCTCCAATATCTCCAGCCCCCAAATGCCTCTCTCTGTCTCTAAATATCTCTCTCTCTTTTGTGACTCTTGTCTCTCAGTATGGACAGGGTGGGGGAGGAGGCATTCTGAGAAGCAACGCTCTAACACACAAGCACACACACATATGCACACACACCCTTACTGTCTGGGAAAAAGACTGAGTGGCAGGCTAAGAGCAATGCAGCATTGCACAATGCCACTGCAAAGTTCACTCTGTTCTGTGACATAAATAACCAGACTGTGTATATAGATAATACTTACAATATCAGAATTATACAATGAAACAAAACATAAAATCCCAAGTAACTCAATGACAGCACAATAAGATCTGGGTCAAAGGACTCCAATATTAATTAAGATGGGTGTGTTTTACAAAAAAGCCATGAATTCAAATTAAATTCCATATTTGTTTTCTTATAATATAAGTCATTCAAAGACAGAATTGTTCATAGTCACTGAGGACTGAAGACTGAAGACTTCAACGCTCCTAAAGCTCCCTCAGAAAATTATTTCATTAAATGGTTAGGAATGACCTGTGTTGCCTGAGACACTGTTATCCAATAGTTTTGAAAAGGATTTGGCAAAAGTCTTTTCATAAAATCAATTCCTAGCAGGTGTTCAGTGTGTTATAAAGCTAAATATCCCCCTGTTTATAATAATGCCATTTTATCATAAATGGTGCCATGAAGACATGTACTGGTCATTCTGAGAAGTAGGTAAAAGGCTAAATTCTTATTCTAGACTTCACATCAACCCCTGGTTCCACCACCACTATTAAAGAAACTTGAATATGTGTCTCTACAATAATCCATTCACGTCAAAACTTGACACACTAACTTAATGTCTCAACAACTGAATTCTGTAGAAAGCTGTTGGTAATTCTAGCACTGACAGCTGCAATGAGGCAAAACACATCATATTAATCACATGACTTTAAATCAGGTGATTTTGCACAAGATATGCAGCCGGTCACTGTGGAAGCAGACTGGTGTAGAGCCTCAATAATACAATCACACACTCAGAGTTTCTGCCTCAATGCACTGGGTAGTGCTGGCTTTTTCCCCAGTAGCTTTGCCATATGTTGCAGTGATGTGAGTAAAGCCACGCTGTACCGCCCAGTCTCCTCCTCTCCCACTTCTTAATGATGAGCTTAGCACAATACTCAAATGCGTACGTCACCGGATTAGGCCTGACCATTAAAAGAAGGGGAATTTCACTGTTGTGTCACGCTTGCTGTGACAGCTTACTTCACGTAGCCTCCTTTATATATCCTTTTTTCCATATATGGTGAGGTCAATTATGTATATATGACTGAAATGGTTCATTTAACACCCAGTGCTATTCCATAAATTAGGGTATGGGTTAACCAGTATTTTCAGTTATATTAAACTAACTGACCAATCCATGCTCTTTGTTATTCATAGCTAATATTGTGGAATTTGACAAGCTTTACAGAAAGCTGAAAAATCACATTCATGCTAAAGAGAAAATTGACATTTTTTTTCTAAGTGAAAATAATAGCAGATGCTCAATAGGGCCCTGGCCATACTGAATCAGGGCCTTTGGCTACTTTGCTTTAACGGAATTAAATAATGTAATTAACTGGTCTCTTACAAGTGCTTACATTTCAAAGAAATCCTTCTATCTACTTTCTTTTAAAACAGCTCTAATTTTAGTTCAAATGTAAGGTGAAGTCATCAGTGTTGGTTGCAAACTATAATAATTGAAACTCCTTTCCCTTTTCACACCTCTCAACAGATACTACCGAAGAAAGAACTTAACTACTCACCATTACCTCCATGGACTGTTTATTGTTCTTAGCTAATTTTATTATTAAATAGATCTAACAAGTCAATGTTCCTGTAAGAGGACCTCTCTTTCTCAGAGGTACTTCAAACGGTATCTATTTTCTTTGTGTGTGGAATTGAATTAAAGCAAAAATGTCTGTTATTCCACTAGGAAGCAAAACTGAGTGCTAAACATTTTCATAGGTTATAGGCTATTGACAGATTGAACTAATGATGTGTATCTTCTCCAGCCTTTTTCCACAAAAGAAAAGTAAATTCACAAGGTTTTTTCAAGAAAATGAACCGGTCTCTGCATGTTCGCTGCGATAAGTGACAAGCCTTTGAGTAAAATTTGTTGCAATGCAACACAGAGAGGATACAATATTCTGCACTGGTAAGGGCACCTGCGAACGGATCAAATAAACAGATAGCTGGCAGGCGGCAAGGAACAGCAGTCAGTTTTTAATCATACCAGGACATTAGAGATGCAGCTGTTCACCACATTTATTGCACATTAACAATGAATTGCATTCTGTCCATCTGTTCTGGCACCCATATACAGCAAGTGATGTATGTTCTATGTATAATGTGATGTATCAGTTTGGGCATTCAGAACGTACTAATCCGATAAAAGACGATAGTCTAACACATTAAAAAGGCATTGTTGATGTGTGGTTGTCCCACTAAAATGGACCAAGTCTAATGTAGGCCATTATCTAAAATGATTTGACGTTCCTGGTAGGGGTAGGAGAGGATCAACAGCCTGTTATAATGCAGAAACATATATAATGTGATATGGTAGTCTTATACATTTGAAAAACTGATAAATAAATAGCTGGAAGCTAGGATGATATAAATAAAATAATTAGCATAATTATTAGATGTGTTCAGAATGAAGGACAGAGCTGTATCCGACATGCTTTAGAAAGCTGTGAATGATTGCAAATGAATGGCAAATAACAAAATGACTACCTAATAGTTCAAAAGTTATGATGAAATCTTGAGGTGGATAACTATGGACGATCCTGGGATTTTATTTAATACTTTATTCCGCCTTGTACATGTAAATTTGTATCAGCCATCTACATCTTGTGTCTAGATTCTAAAATTAAAATCTACGTTGTATTTTGTATTACTGCACAACATAAAAAATTTGCAGTGTGACTGAAGTGTCCTCCACACAATTCAGAACAGTAACCTCTGATCAGCCTCAAATGCCTGTATATCTCACAACATTTTTTTGTGGGCAGGAATCATTTGGTCCAAAACCAAAGGAAGCCTTGTCAGAGTGGTGTGACAGGCCCGTGTCTTGGATAACAGGAAACAACCAAAAGCCTCTCCCCTCCCCCAAACTCCTCTGCTGCCGCTGAGAACAGCATAGCAAGGGGTACTGAGCAACACAGGAAGTCTAAGAAAGGCAGTGCCTACGTCATAATGGGTTAATTCAATTAAAATGGAAGCTTACGTTAAACTGAATGACAGAGAGAAAGAGAACAGATTTATTATAGACATTAATAAATGTATTTAATCTTAAAAGATGGTTTAATCTTTGCAATGGAGATGCCTTTTTTGAAGAGAGGTGTGTAAACAGCGATAGTTTCAAAACATAAATACAGTACATATATGAAAGAATCCGTGTGATTCCATGAAAATCAACACATTTACATACACCCATAACATTCTTTGACCTCTGACCTCTGTATTGTGATGAAAACCATATTATGATGATAACCATTACATTTAGTTCATGTCCAGAAATGATGACAAGAAGTTGAAAACACTAATTTTCGTGTTACAATGGTACCTGTCAATGAGTGGAAAATTACAGGCAGTAAAGAAAAAGTCAGTTCAAGTTAATGTTTTGGAAGGAGGAAAAATTTTAAATTGCAAGGAAAAACAGTGAACCTGTGACAGGCTCCCAAGTTATGCTAATGAACATGATGAACAAAGGCTTACCCATCCATATTGATCCCACAGAAGAGCTACTCAAGCTCAATCTGGTGAAAAAGTGAATGCTCTGATAGATAGGTGCCAGAAACCATTTTACTGTAGGAAAATAACAGGCGAAGTGCCCTCACTGATCCCTGTCCACAACCAAAAGTTATTAAAAAGGGCATGTGAAAATCATAAACGGACCAGGGAGCAATGATACAAGGTGGTCTGGTCTAATGTATCAAACCTTTTATGTTATGTGGCCATGTGCATCTGCATTGCTTATATGGGGTGTAGATTTAGCAGGATGCACTTTGGAGAGAAGTCAAGCCAACAGAGGCAGTGTGATACACTGGGCAATGTTCTGCGAGCACATGATACCACCAACACTTGAAGGGTGAAGGCTAACATGCACTTCCTCCAAGTCATGTGAGGCGATGATACTTTTTGAAATTATGTTATGAGTGTTGGGATAAGCAGAACAATCCTACCCACCCAGAAATCGCTAGTCTGACAGAAAGATAGTGTCATGGCTGTGGGATGATGAAAGGGGTGGGATGGCTGTTGCATTTCTGGGAATTATATGTGCCTGCTTTGTTTAGGTGTGATTAAATGCATTTGTGGGTAATTCACAGAATTCTAAGTTTTAAGTCACATGATTAGTACAGAGCCCTGGAGAGCAGATACCCATACAACCACAGCACAGATACTTTCCCTCTTTTCTGAGCAAACAGATATTTGGATCACCAACAGAAGAAAAACATAGGTATAGAACAAGCTGCCAGTCTTGGGGGCTTCCAACCAGTATACAGAACAATTTTACATAAGTACAGACAGCTGTGTCACTGTGGTTGGGTTATTATTGCTGTTTTTTGATTGATAGATAGTTCAGTTTATGTTCATTGTCTAGCAAAAGATATACAATAATCAACTTATGTTAACTAATGTCATCTACCACCCTCTTTGTAAAGGTTTCGGTGTGAAAATTACGCTTACCTTTAACTAGATAACTAGATAATTTCGCTGTTGTTATTGTAAGCTATTGTTATTGTGATGTCATGCAAGTAAATTACTAAGTAAATTTTAACTGAACTAACAAAGAAAGAAAAACGGAAGCCATGCCACATCAACCCGCTATTTGGCCAGTGTCACATCTTTGTCACTACATCCACTTTCCAAGAAAGATGTAGCCCTAACTGAGTTTCACAGATTGTATCTAATGCGCCTTTCAACAAAGATCCATGTGGGTCAGGCATTTCCAAGAACTTTAATATTGTAGGAGAAGAGTATGCACATGTGAGCATATGACTTGATGGCTAGCATCTTTTGTCCCTCTGGCAGAGTTGCACTTGGTCTCTGTGGACAACACACACACACACACACACACACACACACACACGCACATACACAAACAAAGGGTACACCTTTGTTAAAAAGCCACCTGTCGCTATGGTGTAGACTTTCTGAACCAAGCAGCTATTCAGTAAGCTTCTGAGCTATTCAGTAAGATATGCAGTATTTTTAAAAATGCATTAAATAGTGTCATATTCCTTTGCTCATGATATATATATATATATATATATATATATATATATATATATATATATATAAATATATACATATTTATATATTGCTACATGACCTACTGTTTTAAATTCAATACTTAGGTTCTAAAAAGATTGTTTTTATCAAATAAACGGTTCTGCAAAGGACAATGAAAAAAAGTTTATGACATCACACTAAACATTTTAGGACCCATCTTTCCTGTTGATTAAATAAAAAGCCTAACAGGCCAACTGTGTTTGTTACACACTGCAGTACCTTCATTAGTAAAACTCTGGATCATTCAATATATACACATGCTTGCAGGGATCAGTTTTCTGAAGTGTCATCATTTAAGCATCGCTAGATTTTTCTTAGCAGATGCATTCTTGTGTGAGCGTATGTCATTTATGTGGAAATTTTTATTTGAAAACAGAAACATAAAGCATGTGTTCAAAAATAACCAAATATATGTTGAGGAGGGCTTTAGCCTCTGAGAATGTTACCAGGATTTTCTAGGGGACATTTCATTCAGCACTGTATTGTTGTCTATGAAGCTATAATTAACATTTATCCAAAACTGCCTCTTCCTCATAATGAAAAAATATTTGAAGCAGAATTTCTTTGTTGGAACAAAATCCTGTATCTAAAAAATAGTAAGTTTGCAAAAGGTCTAAAAAAGAGATTCAGGATTTATTGTGAAGTAAGATTTATTTTTTCCAACTATTATTATTATTGTTATTATTATTATTAATTATTCATACAACATAAAAAAGTTAGATAGTTGCCAACGGCAACAATCTTATAATGACTCAATGAAAAACCATTCTGCTCTTCTACATGCCCCATATGCAGGAGATAAATCCTCTAGGCTGCATGTTTGCAGATGCTGATTTATCAAAGATTTGATTCCTGATTTCCGACTGTAAATAAAACATATTTTCATTTCTATGAGCAGAACAACAGGGCTAATGAGTGTAGAATCAGAGGAAAAAATGTTCTTTTTAATTTGACAGTACTGTGCATGTATCCTTTCTGGAATAGCCTTTCAGAACATTTTCATGGTTTTATTTAATTATGACAATGTAATTAATTTTCTGCACAGACTCATCACTAGACTGAGATTGCATGTTTGTTAATGTCAAGCAGTGGAAATGTGTGGATATTATTGGCAAATGTAATCATGCTCTTTTTTACTCAAATGATTGGCTTTTTCCATTGGTTTTGCATTTCAAAGAAACCTATTTATAAATCGTTTAAAGCCTATGGTGTGGCACCCTGGGGTACCCATGTAAGATTATATTACCCGAATACATCAAAAGTAAGCACTGATTCATAACGAGGATAATTACACCAAATAGATATAAATGAACAAACTTCTCTTTCTTCAGCAAATAGTCACATGCTTGGAGCCTCAAGGCTTGTCTAAGTTAAAATCGATTTAGTCAAACAACACTGTTTAAATATTAAAGATATAAGAAAATTCCACCTAGAACATATCACTCCCTTCTGATTATTTGCCTATCAAACTGCTGATGGAGAGGGCTGCAGTGATCCACTTAATGTGCAAATTAATCATCTGTGTTGCTACACACACACTGTCACTTGTAGACAAATCCCTTTAATAAGCTGAATTCAGAATGCTGCAAGCCTATGTTACAGTCATTATCTATACTGATATTTGACTGCGCATAAAGGGGTTGCCCACAGCGTGACTGCACAGAGCTCGAAGAAAATGGCCTTTTTTTGTGCAAATATTTGTGCAGGATCATTTTAAATCATTTACAATGGGCAGTGCATTGTTGTCTAAAGAACATTATTGACAAACCTGTAGAAGCAAATGCTTAATCAAATACTGCAGCTGGAAAACATATACAGAAGTTCTTCAGACGTATAGCCAAGACACAGGTTATTAATGTTAATGACAACAAAAACTAGCAGCACTAAAAATAAATAAAATAAAATAATGTAAATG
>CM029368.1:32207210-32291338 GCA_017165825.1 Hepsetus odoe
CTCTCTCTCTCTCTCTCTCTCTCTCTCTCTCTCTCTCTCTCTCTCTCTCTTTCCCTTTTTCTCTGTACCCATGTTGTTAATGGTGATTTCCATATCAATTTTTGAGTGACACTAAATTATTTAGAGCATTGCAGGCTGAGTGGCGTCTGTGTATCATTCATATTGCTTTTGTGTGTGTGCATATTACGTGTGTGTGTGTGTGTGTGTGTGTGTGTGTGTGTGTGTGTGTGTGTATCTTAATGTAGACATAACAGCATGTCCAGTGAAAAAGGAAAAGTTTATCTTTTTTCAGCTTTCCTGAGATGCAAACTCAAGCAATATGTTTTTATATTTTTATCATGTTTATGTTTCCCCTAAAGAATAAAAACTCCAGAACTGGTCAAATTGGAAGTAATTTGTCTCCCCAAATTTTATTTGACCTTTTGCAAGGGTTAGCCCTCTTCAAGTGAAATACTTAAGTGGCAAAGCTCAATTCAATTTGGATTTAAATAACAAAAATGTCTTTATATAAAAACAATCTGTCTGATACACCGAAAAAAATGCAACTTTAAAATATGCAACTATAAAAAATGTAACAACAAAAAAGCAAAAAACACTGAAGACATGAGAAAAATAATTTTGGTGCATTTTGCTGAGCTTAGTTAAGGAACTGAAAAGTTATTGATTCAAATATAATATGCAGAAGTCAGTAGGACATTATGTCATGTCTCACAAAGCACATTCAATTAAGTTAGGGTTTCTGACTTTCGCATCATAAAACCTATTAAAATGCAGTAGGGGCAAATGCATTTATGACAGCTATCAGCTATCAGCTTTCAGCTTTTTCTGATTTATCTGAGCCCCTTAAGCCAACAGGGGTGCAGAGTTGTTGGAGCAAAAGGTGGAGATAAAGCAAAAGGCATTGATGGGAGACACCCTCCCATAAACATGACAAAGATACGTGAGCTTTGCGACTTACAGTTGAAAGCAACTTTCTATTTAAAGATGTTTAATTACATTTAAACTGTTTTTTTTAAACTCATTAGAATATACATTAACTGTGAGATGGGTACTGAAGCAGTAGGACAGGATTAGAAATTAGTATATTTGAAGGACAGCTTAGGTTAGACGCTTTGGAGATAAAGCTAGAGAAGCAATGTTGTGTCGGTTTGGACAACAGAAGAGGTTCCAGGTTCAAATCCCACCTCTGGCACTACCACCACTGGTTCCCTGAGCAAGACCCTTAACCCTGAATTGCTCCAGGGGGACTGCACCTGTAATTAGGACATGGAAGTCGCTCTGGATAAGAGCGTTAAGAGCGCTAAATGTCGCAAATGTAAATGTAAAGATGGAGCTGCCAGGAAAGAGGGAAAAAAGAAGACCAAAGAGGAGGTTTGTGGATGTTGTGAGAGAGGATATGCAGGTAGTTCGGTTGAAGGAGGAAGATCCAGAGGACTGGAAGAAATGGAAACTGATGATCTGCTGTCCCGACCCCTAAACAGGAGCAGCCAAAAGAAGAAGAGGAAGAAGAACAGACAGTATTTTCCATAGAGATGGTTGATCCACTGTGGCGACCCCTGAAAAGAGTAGCCAAAAGGAGAAGAAGAAGCATAGTATTTACCCAAGCTATTCATGAGGAGATGTTTTGTCTGTTCAACTCATACTCATCTTTTCCTGCATTTCACAGCATTTACGACCTTTGATTTTTGACAAGAGCATTGCCACAACTCCATACAATGACAGATCCTGGCTGTTACACTGCTGCTGATAGCAGTCTAGATGATGCTTTTATATTTGTCTTCCAAAAAAGATCTGAAATACAGATCCTGATTTGTCCAACCACAATCCCCACTGTGTGACAGTCCAATAAAGTCAGCATCACTTTTGAATATGTCATTAGTAAATGAGTGATATGCCATTAAGTGTCATTTGTAAATTTAACTTTGTCTTGTGCAGTGTTTGAGATTTTTAATCTCTTGCCAGTTTCTTGTTTCTATTAGCTATAGATGAATGATGGTGCTTGATGGAGTTTTTGTCTGAGGGATCAGAGATCAGAAGTTGAGCTGAGGCTTGATGCTTGCGCTCTTGACCTTTATGCATTGAAATTTCTACCAGTATCCCTCAATGATAATATGCACTAAATAAGGTAAAATGTGCAAATTTAATGTGCAAAAAGAAATCTTTTTAGAGAAACATTGTTTAAAATTATTTTCTAATGGATTTGCTGACAAACTGGAGATCTTCTCCTCATTGTTGCTCCTCAAAGATTAAGGCTGTCCCAAATTTTCTACCATGCTTTTAGTAATATTATTTGGAAATGGAATGGAAAATTTTAAATTGTTTTTTAAATCTTAGCAGGAAGCAAATAATATTAGATATATTGACTAAATTAACAAGGATTTTACCTGCCAGAGTAATTGTGTGTGTGTGTGTGTGTGTATGTGTGTGTGTTTGTGTGTGTGCGTGTGTAGCATGTTTATGTCTCAATGTGTGTGGCTGGTGAGGTGCACAGAGATGCATTCTGACATTGTAGTTATTGGGAGGAAATGCTGAGTTTACATATGACTAATGAAGAGAACAACAGTGTTAACACCTCCTACAGAAAACAGATAGTGGGAGGTAGGGTACAGAGAAAATGAGAGAGAAAGATGGGAGAGAGTGGTGGAGAGAAAGAGCAAAGAAAATAAAAAGAAGAGAGAGTGAAAGAAGAGAGAAATAGTGCAGATCTGAGAGGGAGACAAATAAAAGAGAAAGGAGAGAGAGAGTGAAATGGAATCCGTTTTTATGGCTTCTGAAGGTGAGTGGTTGTAGTGGCCAGTCAGTTGGCCGTTTTTGTTCCCACAGAGCCCCTCTTAACCCGGCTGACCTTGCCTCTGTCTCCATAACTGATTGGTCCCCTGTCACCTTGGCAACCTGTGATTGCTCAGCTCTGTTATTGGCCGAGTGCCATTCAAGCCCAGCAATGCTGTGGTGTGCACATGTTTTTTATGCCCTAGAAAAACATATATTATCTTTAACATTAACATATCCTACAGTTTAGTTCTTAACATTTCACTTTAAACAGAGAAACCATCTCATTCAAATGTCAGATTTTTTTTTTTTCAAGAAATAAAAGAAATTAAAGGAATAGAAATGCAGTCTATAAGAATCCCCTAAAAGAAACAGTTGACAGGATCATGGGTGATGGGTCAAGGTTAATTGATTCATCTGGGTACAAAGGGTACTGTTGCACGAATTTCTGCAAAGTTAATGTTATGATAGAAAGATGTCAGAATACACTACACATCACAGCTTGCTTTGTATGGGGCTGCATAACTGCAGACTGATCAGACTGCCCACACTGACATGCTGATATTTGCAATTAAATTAAATGAGTGCATTATTCATCTTTAATTAATGAAGCACAAAAAAATATGATTTGTCATTTGGAGATAACTTTGATGATTTATTTTATTCAGGTGGAGACATTTATTTTTCATGCTTTCTTTCATTTTTACTTTATCAACCATCATTCCCTCCTCTTTCCTTTCCTGCATACCCATCATAGTAGTCAGCAGGCATGCTACATTTTGATTGCTTTGTTTGTTGCACCAACAACTTCCTTTTCACAGGCTTTGAGATCTCCTCCCTCACTTTCCTCTACCCTACATCAGAGAAAGAGAAAGAGAGTGTGAGAGAAGAGAGAGAGAAAGAGAGAGAGAGGGAGAAAGAGAGAGAGAGAGAGAGAGAGAGAGAGAGAGAGAGAGAGAGAGAGAAAGAGAGAGAGAGGGGTCTTAGGCTTTGATCCCAATCTAATCCTGCTTGTCTAACAGGAGTCACTTTCTCTTAGACTTGACATGAAACTCAATAATAGCTAATCCCATGTATACCTGGTGCAAAACAAGTAAAATATACACTGCAAAAAATATTCAGAATGGTCTTCTAAAGATTATGCTCAGCCGATTTAAGATACAACCATTGCTGACACAGACAACTTAAACAATGTCCATAAAAAAGTATTGGCATAAGAATGGGACACCCTGGATTAGCCACACATAAGCCACTGAAGGTAGACGGTATTTTGAGTAAAAGGAAAATGTTCATACATCATTCAAGGAAGTGTTCCAGCATCATTCACAGCAAATTGTGTCATTGATCTTTCTTTAGAAAGGTCAGTGCCAAGAAGTTTTAAAATTCAGTTTAATCTAAGTGCAGAAAGAAATCTTTGAGGTATGCAACTTTCAAGATAACATAGTGTCATGGTAATGAAACTTTACTCTTTCCATTAATAAACCTTTTGCAGCACAAAAACAGTTTTCCCACTTATTATCTCAAAGTGCCTTAAGGTCAATGTGTCCAATGCCATCCAACATCAGTAACTGACCTCACTAATGCTCTTGATCTCCAGTTTGGTTGAAGCTTTTTAGACACTGAAAGTGGCACGACCAGTTATTATCAACTTCAGTACATGACCTCACTAATGCCCTTGTGGCTAGCAATTCAATTCATATTCCTCCCAGTAGAGTAGAGGCTGTGACTGCAGCAAAGGAGACAAGCTTCCTGTTAATATCCTTCATTTCAAAAGAAACACTGGTGTTTAGCAATACCGGGACATGTTGTGTGCAAAAAAAATATTTTGTTTTAGATTTGACCTAAATGCTTTGTTGACGTGAAATAGCAGCATGGCAAAAAAAAATTTATAGTCAATTGATCATGTGAATTAATAAAAAAGTAACATTAATCTGCTTAAATCTTCTTCTTCTTCTTCTTCTTCTTCTTCTTCATTTACCTCTTTTACTCCATCCTCAACATTCTTCTCCCAAATAAGAAATAAATTAAGAAAGGGCTCAGTGATGATCCTTGATGTAATCCCACCTCTACTTTAAATGCATCCTTCACTCCTAATGCAGACGTCACCACAGTCACACTGCCCTCATACATTTCTAGTACCACTCAGACATATTTGTTTTCTACTCCAGACATCCTCATACAATACCACAACTCATCTTTAGGCATCTTGTCAAATACTTTCTCTACAAAGGCACAATACAACTTCTTCTGACCTTCTTTATATTTCTATAAAATCAGTACCCTTAGAGCAGACATTGCATCTGTAGTGCTCTTTCTTGGCATGAAACCTTACTGGTGCTCACTAATTGTCACTTCTTTTCTTAACCTAACTTCCACTACTCTCCTATAGGTTTATGCTGTTGCTGATCATCTTTATCCCTCAATAGATATATCTATTCTGCACATCACACTACATCTTCAACCATCAGGCATCCTCTCACTTTCCAAGACTCCCTTCTCTTTTAAACCCCTCTCTGCTTCCACAGATAGCCTTCATCATCTTCATCACTGCCCTTACTTACATCACTGGCCTTACTCTTGCAAATACGCTGCATTTCCTGGTTCATTATCCTCAACTCATCTTTCTCTTTCTCTCTCTCTCTCTCTCTCTCTCTCTCTCTCTCTCTCTCTCTCTCTATCTATCTCTCTCTCTCTTTCTTTCTCTTTCTCTTCATTCACCAGCCCCTCAAAGTATTCCTCCCATCTTCTCAACATGGTCTGCTCTCTTGTATGTTTCCATTTCTATCCTTTTTTGTCCTGACCTGCTGTACATCTTTCCCAGCTCTGTCTCTCTGTCCAACCAAATACTAAAGATCTTTTTCTCCATCCTTACTGTTAAACCTCACATACAATTCACAATACATCTTATCCTTTGCCTTTGCCAATGCTTTCCTTGCCCTGTGCCTCATCTCTTTGTATTCCTGTCTACGTTCTTCCTCTCTCTGACTATCCCACTTCTTCCTCTTCAGCCTCTTCTTCTATATACACTATAGAACTTTCCTTTTCTTCTTCTCCCCCTTCTCCTGTGTAGATGTCACACCAATTATTTTTCTAGCTGTCTCTCTTACCACTTCTGCTGAAGTTACCAGCAATTTTTTAATTCCTCACGCTGTGCTCCTCCCTCTTCTTAAAATATATATCTTCTACAGCCATTTCTATCCTTTTAGCAAAATACCCAACCATGTGACCTTATGCATTCCTTTCCTTCACACCATACTTACCCATCACCTCCTCATCACCTCTGTTCCTTTCACCAGCATTCTCACTAAATTCTGCACCAAACCTGGGTACACTCTGCATCATACTCATCTGATTCTCTCCAAAATTCTTTCTCCTCCATCTCACAACCTACTTGGGGGGCACATGCACTAACATTTATTATCACACCTTCAATTTTCAGCTTCATGCTCATCACTCTATCTGACACTCTCTTCACCTCCAAAACATTCTTGACACGCTCTTCCTTCAGTAAAACAGCTACCCCATTTTGTCCTTACTACCCTTCTATCTAGCCTCTTTCACATAAAAAATATGTACCTTCCTTCTTGCCATCATATCTACTTACTCTCTCCCTTTACCAGTTACGCTGCTAACAATTAAAAAATCCTAATCTCACTTCCACTCTCTTCCACTCTTTTACACTTCCTTCTCTCTTCCTACTTCCAGGCATACCTTCCTCCTCTTCTTCTCCTCTTTCAGCCAACAGTAGCACAATTTGCACGCAGCCCCAGTACTGGTGGCAGTCATTGTTAACCCAGGCCTTGGCCAATTCTGTGTGGAAACTGTTTCATTGTCCACATATTGATTTAGCAAATATTTTACACTGGCTGCCCCTCCTCATGTCTCCCTCCCCATTTATCTGGTTTTGGATTGGCATCCAAAGTGATTGGTTAAACATGGCACGTAAAAATAAAGATTTGTAACAAAAAGATTATTTGTTCAATAGAATAATATTAAATGACATAAACTAAATTGATCATCATTTTGCCTTTTTTTGTTTGTTTGTTTGTTCCTGCAGTGACAAAAGGGAAAAACTTTTTTCTTTTTAGTATTATTATAAAAATAAATGTGCTGCAATACTTGACAAACATAAAGAAATACAAGTGCAGAAACTTATGTCTGCCTACAATTCTGAAAATAATAATTGAAAATAAGTTCAATTAAATAATAGCACTTTGTTTAACATTAACATTCCTGGGGTGAATGTATTATTAATAAATGAGATGTATGAGAATAGGTTTCCAGGATGAACTGGGGAAATTTTTCAATGTGAAAACTTACCAGCATAGTTTTTACTGCTAGTTTTGTGGAACTATTTAATGTATCTAACACTTTTGCATGAAAAAAAAGACTAGTTTTTGTGGTTTGCTAGAACACTGCGTGAACTGAAAGCTGCCATTTCCTGAATGCTATGCTATTCTTGAATTGATATAAGAATGTTTTCTTTTCAACTAACTGAAGTGAATACTTCATACTTAATACTTCATAACATACATAATACTTCACATTAAGTTAGACAGATGTATAACCAGCAAGATTATGGGTGGGATCTAGGGCCTCGTATATGAGCAAAGGAAAATAAAAAATTAGCAATTAAACACAATTTACATGGTCATCCCCTGAGAGGTATGGGCTCAAATCCCATTTCTGACAGGGAGTTTACTCTTCTGGGGCAGCAGTGGCCTAGTGGTTAGAAGTTGGACAGGCGGTTACTGGAAGGAACCCTTGAGCAAAGTACCATCCCCATCACTGCTCCATTCACAAAAATAAGAGAAAAATGCTTGAAATGAGCAATGTTACATTTCAGTGGGACTTCTTCAGTAAGGAAACATGTATAAGTTATATATGTTGTGTAGTTCATTCTACACACACACACACACACACTAAATATTTATTTTTTAAATTTAATTTAACATTAATTAAACATTTTCAGTATGCTACTTTATTATTTTCTTATATATATATATATGTATTCTTTAATCTTAATGTAATATAATAATCTCATTCACAATAGATTCTCTGTAGCTATTGTAAATTGTTGCCCCTTGGAAATGCCCCTTGCTGGAAAGGCCACTCATCAGTTTACCCCCACCACATTTTCTCAACTCAGTTGTTGACCTTGGCTTATCCAGTTTTGAAAGAGAACATTTAGATTTTTAGAAGGATCTAAGTTCCCAGGCTTTTCTATTTTAACAGCTTCTAATCAGAAGTTGAGCCTGTCCCTCCATGGCTGCTCTTTAAGCATGGTCACCCCTTCTGACTTTCTGCCAAAGTGTAATGCTCCACCCAACATTCTGCCCAGTGCCAACAGGATGGCAAACATCCTCGCGTGCCCAGCTCTGCAAATCGGCCTGGTTAATTACAACATGAATAACACATGGGTGGCCTCTCCCTTGGTGTTGAGGCAGGAGCGCAAATGACCAGTCAATGTGACTCTGTATGTCTGTGTATGTGTGTTTGTGTGTGTGTGTGTGTGTGTGTGTGTGTGTGTGTGTGTGTGTTTGTGTGTGTGTGTGTGTGTGCTTGTGGGACACTGCAAGTCTCGCCACCACAGGGCCTGGAGGAATGAGCTTATTGATTTCTGTAGACTGTGGCTAAATAGCTTCCCGCTGCTCCTGTCAAAGGCCCTGCTTGAAGAGGAAGGGGGGAAAAATTGAATCAATGCTCCGGGATCTGTCTCGTTAGCATGCTTTCGGCGCCTTTGAAAGGCTTGTGACGCCCACCACATGCTGCATCAAACAAGGTACACACAAGACCATAGATACAGTACATCTTTATTAAAATATTATCCCACAAAAGCATATTTTCCTCTTTTGATTTGCACAATAGAAATGCACTTTTTTGGGGTATACTGACAAAAGAATGAGGGTGAATATTAGCATATCATCAATGGAAGTGTAATATTTTGGTCATTTTAGCAATAGAACACAGTTTTTTCTAAAAGGAACAGAAGCATATCATAAAAGGTATATACTAGCATATCAATAGAAATCAAAATTCAATTAAACATCTCAGCATAATTAAGGATGAATGTGAAATGCTGTACTGCAGAGAAACAATTTAAAACATGAAAAAATGTTTAATTTGAGTTTAATAAAAAGCAGTCAAAATGCTTGTTTCCACCTAATTTTCTATTTTTTCTGTTTTTTTATATCAAGACATAACATGGATGACTTGACAGGATGCCTTGTGTATCTGAGGGCTCAGCTTTTCAAGTAAGCAAAAATACTGGAATATGAGAGACTGGTAGCTTTAATCAGATATTTCCTATTAGATTCCTTGTTTAAACTATTAATAGGCAGTGATATCTTCTCTCATTTAAACATTTGAAACTTTTGATTTCTCCTGTGGTAAAGGCCTGGAAAAAACATTGCAAGTAAAGGATATCCAATAACTGGATCAATCGTGCAGCTTTTTTAGCAGGTTTAGTAGGTTTCTTCTTTGATTATGGTTTTCCATAGACATTTTCCCATGGACATAGTTTCCCCATGTTTTAAACTGCCCCAGCCCATTAGCAACCAGCTCTCACAATTGCAACAAAGCTGTCCTTGACAGATCTTGTCAACCCCCCTGTCTCCATAGAGATCCCAGTGGGGTGCCTCTGTAACAGTCAGAAAGCAAAGGGGCTCTCTCATAGTGGCCTTGGTCTCTTCTCACTACCAAACTCAATTTTAAAGACTGCACTCCCTCTGCCTTTTCAGGCAAGCAGAATGCCAGTAGCAATAGTGGGGGCCAAACACTGTTGGAGACTTGCAGGCCTGAAGAATCTTCTTGTGATCTGAATGCCAATTGTTCTTTGTCATTTGCTGAAAGACCAGACCATCTCCACTTCAACAAGGTCACTTGTACATGGGGAGGTGGGTAAATATGACAACTACCAGTGTTTCTCATTGATTTTATTCCTGTTTGAATCTTCATTACAGTAATTTGTATAGACTAAACTATCTAGCGTGAGTAAAGATTCTAGCAAGTACTAATCCCCTGCTTTAAATCAAGCATATAATAATACCATGTGAACTTCCATGTCAGGCCATAATGTCCTCTAGAAAACTAATATTCAGCATTAGTTTGTTTCAGAAGTAAATTTGAGTTTTTTTACTTTTTAAATTATTCTGAGATCAGTTATCAAGGATGTTTCATCAAATATGAGCCCTGAGGCGTTGCCCTTTCCCTTATGATGAGCAAGAAGAGACTTTTTTTTTACTTAATACTAAGATTCAGTTTATAAATCACAAAACAGGTACAAGTTTTGGCTGTGGTCTCTGAGCTGCAGCTCTTCATCAGATTTAGTGCACTGGCTTTAGGCAATCAGCAGCAGAGAGTAAAATACTGGCTCATGATGCTGGGAAAAGCATCCTTGACCAACCACATGGGCCTAGCTCAGCAAAACTGATTTAAAGCAAATGGCCACATGTTTGCATTTTCTCCCGTCTAAAACTTCTGGTGCCAGGATGAGCAAGCATGGCAAACATAAAATAGCCATTTAATAAATCCATTTGAGACAACTCATGTTGAAAAATGTGATATTAATCAGGTATAATTAATGTGCAAATAGGTAAAAGAACAGTTTTGGACAATTGTTTGTAATTGCATGGTAATAGTGTTTAGACAAACCTAATAAGGTTAATACTAATGGATTTATTTTGATGATTCTGGTTATTATGATATTTTAACTCTTTGGCTAAAGGTTTGTCTGTATTTGGCATTCCTTTTTCTATACTTCTGTTATCTCACTTTTTCAAATTTCATATATTCTTTTTTTTTATTGAATTAACTTAATTGAATTAAGCATTTTTTTTTACATTCGCCTTTGATAGGCACCAGTGCTGTTAATGATGTTGAATGATGTACTTACAGTGCAGTGTCAAGCAGCTGTTTCTTGTTTTTTTAATGTGTGTTTCTCACAGATTCAGACCAGCAGTATAATTTTTAGAGAAGAGAGAATTATTCATGGTTAAGTAGTTTGGTTTCTCTCATTATAAGGAACTTGCACCAATAATTAGAAGGACTAAGATTATGACTATAATGACTAAGACTTAGAATGACTAAGATTAAAATACGAGGAACCACCCTCCTAACTCCTAAACCACATCAAATGCTGTATTACTCAGTCATAAATGACCTGCAATAAAAATAATATTAAATTTAAACTAAGTAACCAAGAAATTACAGCTCTCATTCCCAAGTGAATCTAGTTTGAGAAATGGTTGAAAAAAAAAAACTAAAAATAACTATTTGCACTGAAAGTAAGATTGAATAAACAAGTGAACAAGCACACCCTCTACTCACCTGCTTACCCTCCACTAAATGCAGGGGAAGCTTTACAAGCCCCATTGTTTGGAGGCCTTTGCAGTCTAACAGACTGCTGGTGTGCCGCTGTGCTCAGGATGATCTCTCGGCCTTCAGTCTCTGCACATCAACCATTGCGAGGTTTGATTTGCCAGCATGGCACAGGCTGGTTCCATCTTTTTCCTGGGTTTTGCTGCTCTGTTTCAGATGATCATAGTATCTTGCATCAGCTGAAAATTCCCCAGTGGCAACCCCAATATCACCATAACTTTTAACTTTGTTATTTATTTCTGTAAAAAAGGAGGAAACTGATTTTAGAAGTATGTGTGTGGAATGACACATACAAGTTCATAGCACAACACAGGATCCTATCTATGGTGACAGTGGAAGTTTCATTTTACTGTTGTGTTGTCAGCGTTCATGCTTGTTGCAGACAAGGACAGCCACATGTTTGTGTCTTATTGAGCATTCTAAATAAGATGCCAGCTGATAGATTTACTGAAACGCACTGGAGCACATTGTTATGGCCCCCTCTAGAAAAAGGTGCCTTTTGAGCCAGATAAAGGTGAAATCGGAGTGTGGTGTGCTTAGGCTGCTAAACAGAACAAAAAACATTGCACTTGGTCCAAACAAAGTGGTTGCATATGTCATGCTTGCCTCACCGCACAGAGGGAGAGTTGTTTTGAACTTGGTGTCCCAAAAAGAGGACCATAGGTTCTCATTAAATACATTTAAAGTGTAGTCTTCTAAGATTCTAAGATATTCCAATAATATTACAGCTAAATTAATTCTTGGTAAAATGTGTATGCTAGTCACCACTGCTGTCTGCTAATTTCTGCATTTCTAACAGATTTTCAATTTTATTTTAGTGCCACAAACCAAAAACATATATATATATAAATATATATATATATATTTATATATAATATTTATTTATATATATATAATATTTATATATATAAATGTATGTGTGTGTGTGTGTGTGTGTGTGTGTGTGTGTGTATAGAACAGAAGTGTTCTAAAATGTCTTAAAATTAAGCGTTGTTTCATTACGTTACAATGAAAACTACATAAAATAAATACTTATGGCTCTATGGCACTCGCCTTTGACTTGTACCAATGACAAAAGCAACACTAAGAATTTTTCATTGATTAGTGCCACAGAAGTTCCACTCAATCTGTAAAGCTTTTTACAGCCTTGATTGCTCTAAGCCATATTTTTTGTTTATTTGTGTTTCACTCTAGTATATTACATGTTTAACCATCATGACTGCCAACTGAAAGACGCATTTGGAATTTTACACATTCTCGCTACATCAGAAACTTACCAACTACAATATGAAATCTAATCTAAAAGTTATGTAAAGTATGTGCTAAAATAGAGAATGACTTTCATTGGCTACAATGGAATGTGAGTAAGTGTAAAGTGGGCAGTATGCCAAATGTTTTTCAACCAGTCAGATTGTCTGATCAGACCAAAGGTACAAACTGCTTTTAACAGCTAGCAAGAGAAAAATGTATTATTTTCATTTTTGTCCATCCAATACTGCAGAATTATTAGATTCAATAACTTGACATCTTGCTTGCTATTGCACATATATGCATGTAACCACACATGCATATTCTGTACTCAGTGAGACTTTCAGATAAAAAAGAAAAATCACATTGGTATGTACCTGATTCAGATGTTTGCTTAGGGCAGGTAGGTCAACTGTAGGAGAATCTAACAGCTTGAATTTTGTTTGAGGATCAGACCTGAGGTCCCAAACTGCCCATTTCCTGCTGGGGCCAAGCCTTAAGCTCCATCTGCTCCTGCTGAGACTTTGGCCATTGAACCCACCGGCACACAGTAGCCTGAAGTTGGGCAGTGCCCTGGTATGAGAGGTACTAGAAGGTTTAGATTCCTGCAGCTTTGGAGCCTCAAAAAGTACACCCAGCATTTCTTTCAGGGTGAGCAGCATTTCTACTGTGAACACATTTACCTTGGAGTTACAGTGTATACAAAACATTTACAAATCCTGTCAATGGTGGGCAGCAGTGGCCTAGTGGTTAGGTACTTATCTTTATGATCAGAAGTTTGTGGGATTGAGTTCTGGACCAGTGGGTTACTCTGAGATACAGTACTGTGCAAAGGTTTTAGGCAGGTGTGAAAAAATGCTGTAGACAAAGAATGCTTTCAAAAACAGAAGTGTTAATCATTTATTTTCATCAATCAACAAAATGCAGTGAATGAACAAAAGAGAAATCTAAATCAAATCAATATTTGGTGTGACCACCAAAGGTACACTTGTTCTTCTAGGTACACTTGCACACAGCTTTTGAAGGAACTTGGCTGTTGTTCCAAACATGACTGTGTTTCAACCTCTGTGTGACACTGATGATCATTAGCAGTGTCTGAGTGCCAGCTCAGGAATGTCATTTTATTTAAAGCTTTCCACATTCATTAATTGTGCCTCTCAAATTGATTTTACATAATCAATAAAATAATTCACCTGTCTACATAAAGTTTTAAACATGATGGTGTGTGTTAAATTAAAAACCACAGCATTATGTTGCAACAATTGTCTTGACATGAGACAAAGGGTTATATCAAGACACAGATCTGCAAAAGGTTAAAAAACAGATCCCCCGCATTTAAAAATTCCAAGAATGCTGTAGTTTCCTTTATTATAAAATGAAAGGGTTTTGAAACCATACATAGTCTTTCTAGATCTGGTCATCTGCACAAACTGAGCAATGAAAAGCCATTTTCAGTTTGAGATTTTCTCTGTGGAGATGAAAAAACCTTACAGAAAGACAACCGTCATTGCAGCATTCCACCAAACAAGTTTCGTGGCCAGACGGAAGAAATTCCTTACCAAAAGGCAGATCACAGCTTCAATAAGCACCTGAACAGCTCTCAAACCATGAGAAGGTCTAATAACACAAAGATTGAACAGTTCCCTGTGGCATGTGTGGGAAATAGCTGTCATTGAACATCATGTCATTAATATCATCCTCACAGTCAAACTTGGTGGTGGCAGCTTAATTTTTTGGAGATGTTTTTGCAACAGAGCCTGTTGTCAAGATCATCAATAAAAACATTGCAAATGACCGCAAAACAACCCAATAAAGGTTGTACACCAATGCTACCCATCCAACCTGTATGAGCATGAACATTTCTGCCAAGAAAAACAGGAGAAACATCCAACAGAATAGATCATAGGATCATTCCCAAGAAATTGTTTTTGATGCCATACATCCTTTAACCAAATACTAGGGAGAGTAGAGAACAGCCTAAGAGCCTGGAGTGGTGTGTAGCCGGGAGTCTGGTTCTTGACTTTATTTACCTTACTGAACAAAACAGAACTAAAACACCTCTGTTGCATCAAAGGTTAAGCCTCTTCAATGACTGAAGCTCTGCTCTGACTCATTGGGGCTCAAATAACCAGACCTCAAAGAAGCACACGTGTGCCCTCATGAGCTCAGTGTGCTCAGTCAGAGCAAAGTGACATCTACTGTGACAAGTATGAACAGGAGTTGGAACAGGTTTATGACAGGGACAAGTCAGTTTGGTCAATCTGGAGACAAAGTCAGCAAGATGAGAATTTGTTGGTTTGTACATGCACAGAGAAGAGATTAGGATTATATTTGGAGATGCTGAAGATGGGACTGCCAAGCAAGAATAGAAGAGGTTTAAAGGAGGAAGATGCAGAGGACAGGAAGAAATGGAGATGGATGATCCGCCGTTGCGGTACCTAAAGGGAGCAGCCAGATGGAATAGAACAAAAAGTGAAGGTTCTCAATATTTAATATGCTTTGGTGTTGGAGTGCATTGTATGTGGATTGATGAGAAAAAATATATCTTAATATAAGCATGAAACATAAAAATACAGAAAGCTTGAAAGTATCTCAAAAACTTTCTGTTTGTCCTCTAACAGAGCAATAGGTTTTTACTGGGCCTTTTTATCTTTACTCTAGAGGTGGATCTGCAAGTGTTGGTGCATTATCTCTCTCTCTCTCTCTCTCTCTCTCTCTGTCTCTCTCTCTCTCTCTCTCTCTCTCTCTCTCTCTCTTCCTCATTGGGGATATATTGTTTGATGATGAGAGAATGTCCTGAGCTGGAGATGAAAGCCAAAAACCAGCTCTGCATTTTTCTCTCAGATTCACACACACTCTCGAATGCCCTTGATGGAGTGTGAGCTTATTGCTGAAGTGTGGCACTGCTCTCAGCCCCCCTTAATCACTTCCTCTTATTGTGAGCAGCAGGAAGTGGATAGGCAAAAAGGCAGTTTCCTTTCTGAGCAGACGTTACTTACAAGAGGAGCAGATTCCAGTTCTACTGCAATATTCTTTAAATATTACTGCCGTCTATAGACGAGAATCTCTATTTTTTTCTGTTTTTATTTCACTCTTTTATGGTGTGAAACATTCATGATAAATAACCCAATAGAAATGTTCAAAAATGTGGGTTTAATTTGAAAGCAACCATTTGATAGTTGCACTGTTCAACAAAAATGTTGTAGAGGAATGAAGGCTAAAATATATAATTCTTATCATTTGGATGTTGGATAAACAGTGGACTGCCTAGTTCACACTTAAGAGATATTTAACTTTTGATTTAAGGTCGTATTCAGCTGTAACTAATTACATGTTAATTACATCAAGTTACTCACTAAATAAACATGAGCAATATATATATATATATATATATATACACATAATAACTGCTTGTTAGCAACAACATTTGCAACCAAACTGGACCAAAATATATAAAGATCAGGCTTATATATATATATATAAGCCTGATCTTTATATATTTTGGTCCAGTTTGGTTGCAAATGTTGTTGCTAACAAGCAGTTATTATTAACATCAACTTGTACTTGACCTCGCTAGTGTTGTTGTGGTCTTTCCAAAAGAGTAGAAGCTGTTACTACAGCAAGGAATGCACATACTATTAAGTATTAACACCTATATTTTCTATAAAAATGCCAGATGCCAGATGAGACTTTCAGTCTGTGACTGGGCATTTTCTGTCATTCTTTTATCAGTTTTATCAGTTTACTAAGCAAACCTGAAGAGAAATAAAAAAAAGCAAAAAACTTGGCTGGAAAAACCTATGAATATATATATATATATATATATATATATATATATATATATATATAATATATATATATATATATTCACATTGCACATCATTGACATAACCTTTGAATGATTTGATGAATTTCTCTTTTGCAGAATAAAACATGGCAGACAAAACATGACTTTTTTTCTAACAAAAAGCTTCCAATCAAAAGCAAATATGTTCAGTTGACAAAAATAACATAATATTCTCTGACTGCTCCCAAGTGCATTAGCATTGCATAAACAAATTACACCCCCCCCCCCCTGCCACACACACACACACACACACGCACACGCACACGCACACACACACTCCCCAACAGCATGCTTGGAGACACACACATATCCACACAAACACCACACTATACACTCTGACTATCACGTCCACAGTAAGTCTACATTCATGGGCACGTGTGCTGCCACCAAGCCAGTCCATGAATCATTAACCATCTGCTGTCTGTGAAACAGAGAGAGAGAGAGAGAGAGAGAGAGAGAGAGAGAGAGAGAGAGAGAGAGAGATCATTGACTTCAGAGACTGAACAAAGTCTGTTTTTTATGATATCTTTCTAACCAACAACAATGACTTTGCTCATGGAGAGACACAAAGAACAACAAATGAAAGAGACAGTAAGAGAGAGAGAAAGAGAGAGAGAGAGAGAGAGAGAGAGAGAGAGAGAGAGAGAGAGAGAGAGAGAGAGAGTCAGTAGAAGTGTTGAATGGTGAATGGCAAAGAAAAAGGAAAGAGAATGAGAAATAAATAAAGGAGAGAAAGAAAGAAGGAGAAAACAGAGCAAAAGAGAGAAAAGAGGGAGATGGAGGGGTCTGTACTCAGTGATGAGTAACCAGAGATCCACTTCTGGGGTAATTGAAGGCTGTGGGGCAGATTGTGAGGAGCCCTCAAGGCCGATCAGCTGGAGCATCTGCCGAAGGACAAACAGGCAGACAGAAAGACAGACAATACCAACAGATTAAAAGAAGGCAGCTTATGTTATAGATACCCACCAAAACTGTTTCTCATTAAAAAACACAAAACGCCACTTTATTTTTATGAATTTACACAAGGTAAAAATGACTGACAACATACAAAACATACAATGGATAATTCTTCTAACTGAAACACTATTTCACTTGTAAAACACACACACGCAAACAACACATACATTTGCAACTGGTCCTCAACCGTAAGAATAGTAATACAGGGACAGGAGTGCTAATCTTACTATCCTCTGATTCCAGCAAGTCTTTTTCTTGGATGATGTCCTGCTTGGTCCATGTTTACAAAGGAGGTCACTCCAAATATATCTCAAACATCTCCAGACTTCTCATAAATGGATGATAATGAGATCAGCTGACAGTTAAAACTCTGGCTGTATCATTAGCTACAATGGATACCTGTTGTTTGGTTTTAAGTTTTAGTTTGGGCTATTTTATATTTTATTATAATACCATTTTATAGTTTATTTCAAAAGTATCTTGATAGTAGTGCAGCAAATTTGCATGTAATCACTTAATGCATTTTGTATGAAAGCAACAAGAAATTATCTATAGTATTGAATTAAAAGTATATTAAAATAATATTAAAAAGAGTCATCTATAATAAAATGTATGCATGTATCTCCAAAATTGTAAAGAATGAAATGGAGATTATTATCTTCTAACTATAGAACTAAGTGCCAATCTATTTATCAGCAGAATGGTCCCATGTAGGGCAGCTGATGTTTTAAAGAGGGTATATAAAAATAAAAAGTCTTAAGGTTTTGATACAACAGCAATGTAGTTCACCAATCGCCATTTCTCAAATTACCTTCAAACATGAGTTAATGTGAGTCCATGCGAAACTAGGCCATTGTTGCTCATAGGTTTCATTAGTTACTTTCCTTAGTGCAATATTAAAATGAAACGGTGCATAACTTAAACAAACTGTTTAAGCTACATAGTTGCTATCTTCTCTGTGGAACCTGGGATTGATTGCCCTGTGGCACTGTCCTTATTTAGCACCACATATTCCAGTGTAAGTATTGACTCAGAGAAGGGTAGCTGGGGTGGCAGAGTGGTGCAAGAGGTGATGCAATACACATGTAATGACATTAGAGCTACTGGCAGGCCTATATAATAAAGTAAAATGTGTGTGTGTGTGTGTGTGTGTGTGTGTGTGTGTGTGTGTGTGTTCTTGCTCTAACTCTATCTGTGTGTATGTATACACACACACACACACACACACACACACACACACACATATTGAGTTATATATATATATATATATATATATATATATATAAATAAATACATATATATATATATATATATATATATATATATATACAGTCATGTGAAAAAGAAACAACAAAGTAAAAAAAATTAACCTTGATTAATTCATTAAACAATAGATATAAACAAAAATGTGTATTCTAACTGAGGAAAGAAGACACTTACCCTTTATACAGTTGAGGCCAAAATTATTAGCCCCCAGAAATTAAATGACCACTTTGGATTTCCATGAAAATGACCATTACCAATAAGTGTTTGTTATTTTAAACAAATACACTATAAAAACAATGTCCACTAAGTTTAATTAGGATATTTTATTGAGTTATCTAAAATTATTAGCCTCTGGCCACGGTCAATAGTGTACCTTTCTGGAGCTACAACTGACAATAATCTCAGAGAAATTCTTACTAGGTTGGCACAGGTCTCCTGGGGGATTCTGGCCCATTCTTCCATTGCAAATTGTTCTAGCTGATCCAAATTGCATGGTTCCTGCAAACATTGGCATTCACTTGAGCACCCGGGCCACAGACTCAATAGGATTGAGGTTCGGGGCTTTGTGCAGGCTACCCAGATCTTTTGTTCTGGTATCTCGAGGGAACTGTTGGACTAATTTGGATGCATAAGTAATACATATCTGTTGAAGACCTAGCCATGACCTAAGCCTAGACTATGAGCAGATTTCTGCATATTCTCCTCAAAATGTCAAACATAATTTTCTTTTTCATGATGCTGTGCACCCAAACAAGTTCTGCGCCTGAGGCTGCAAACAGCCCCACGGGGCATGATGCTCCCACCACCATGTTTAACTATGGGAACTGTGCTGCTGGGGTTGAAGGCCGCTCCCTTTCTTCGCCAAACTTAAGCAACATCCATGCCCAAACAGTTCCAGCTTAGTCTCACTGGGACCAAAGCACAGACTTCCAAAACTCATCTTTACTCTTTCAAATGTTCACAGGCAAACCTCAGTCGGGCTGTGATGTGCTGCTCTTTGAGTAAAGGGGTTCTTCTGGGACGATGGCCCTGAAGCCCACCACGATGAAGAGCCTCACAACTGTGTTCTTGGAAACATCAACTCCAAAAGAGGCCAGGCCAGCAAGTATCATCTTGGCAGATGTCTGGGGCTCCTTGCTGACATCTCTGACTATTTTCCTCTCCAGAGATCTTGAAATCTTGCGCTTACGACCACAGCCAGGTTTGTTTCTTACAGAATTTGTCTCCTACTTGGTAATGATGCAAAGTACAAAGAAGTTCTAGACACTGTGAATTGCTTGAAATGGCAGTAGCCTTCCTCTTATCATGAGCCTCTCTACTTATCTCCTTTCTGAGCTCCAGACTGATTCTTGTCTTTGTATGGAGAACAGTAGTCCCTTTCATGTGTTCAAGTGCCCTGTTCCTTGGAGTCTTTCTATGCTGATTGAATGTTGTTAGGAAGCCAACTGACTGCACAGGTGTGGTTTCAAAGGATTGTTAATTACTGGTAGGTGGTTGAAAGCAAGTATCTACATGGGGCTAATATTTTTGAGCTCCCCATTTTTTAACTATATTTGATATTACAAAATGTACCAAAAGTTACCAAATAGCACTGGCCAATACTTGCTTATCAAGTTTCATCAATGCTGCAAACATTGGGAGTGAAGTTTAGAAATATGTTCCATAATTCCCAAGCAATAATTTTGGCCATTCTCAACTGAATCTAGATTTAATTCCACTCTTTGGCTGAATTAACTGCAATGAGATGCTTGTAGCATCAACCAGTTTCTGACATTATTCAGGAAAGCTGATCCATTCTCAATGCATATTTTAAGCTGTGAGATGTTTGAGGGTTTTCTGCATTTACAGCCCATTTAAAGTCATCCCACAGCATCTCAATGGGATTTAAATTCGACTCCTAACTCAGCCACCAAGGAATCTCCATTTCTTAATTTCCAGTCCTGGTGAATTTACTATGCTTGAGCCATTATCAATCTTAAAAGCTCCAGTTCTTCTTCAGCTTTGATGTTCTAGCAGATGGCCTCACATGTTCCTGGTAGAATCAAACGATGGTCAGTAACGGCAGGGTGGGAAGGACGTCAACGCAGAGCCAGTATTCCGGAACGTAACTTTATTAAACATAAACCAAAATACAGAACCAAAAATGCCACCATTAACTGTAAGGCTTAGCCTTGTTAATGAACCACGCTCTGTTCTGACTCACTGGGGCTTAAATAGCAGCCCCAATGAAGCACACTTGTGTCTCCATGAGCCCAGGTGTGCTCAGTCAGAACAGAGCGCCATCTGTCGTGCCCAACCAGAACCACAGGCATGACAGACTGTGACAGTAGCCCCACCCCCCAAAGACGCAACTCCTGGGGCGCCAAAACACTGCCTCGCCCTGAGCCGAGCCTCCGGGGGGCGTCAAACAAGATTCCCAAAATCCCAACAATACAACAGCCCTTACTGGCCTATGGCTGTGTCCAAAAGTACAAAACTCAAAACCTGGGGTGACTCAGACCAGCCACAGCCATGTCCAGGGCTGCTGGCAGGGGTGAGGGGTATCCCAGCGCTCTGGTCCACTCTCTTTTTTGTCGCTCTTTTCTTTCTTGAAATGAACGAAGGAGGGACTGCTGCAGAGACTCGCTGATTCTCCCATCATTTCACTCAACTGAGCCGTTCCTTCACTGCCTCCTTCCGGCCACCGGTTAGGGAAAGTTGGTCGGGGTCGACTTTGATGCCGCTTTCCATGCTGCAAAGGGTCTTCGTCGACTCCCACGTTGCACGGCGCAGGGAGCATTTTCTGCCGACTTCCCGCTCTCCGTGTCACGGGCGGCCTTCTTTGCCAACTTCCCGCTTTCCCTGTCATGGTCGGCCTTCTTGCCGCCTCCCGTGTGGAATGGCGCAGGCCATTGCCAACATCCCACACGTAACGGCACAGGGGCATTCATCGCTCCCGCTTGAACAACGACATAAAGCATTCTCCCCATCCTTCTGGCGTTGCATTACGCCAGCCGCCACCAAGCCCTTCACCTTCCATGTCTCTGTGGCAGAAAAGACACGGATTCACACATGGTGCGTTCTACCCCATCTTCCCGCTATAATTCACGCATGGCGCTTTCTCTGCCATTTTCCTGCTGTGATTCACGCATGGTGCTTTTTCCACCATTTTCCCGCTGTGAATCACACATTGCAGCTGGGTGTGGATCTAAGCAGCGGCATGTGGGGAAACAGACGCGTTCCTTCAGCAGGTCAAGGGTCCACCCCATCATCACATTACTGCTAGCAGGTGCCTGCCATCCGGCCGTACTCCCCAGCCCCTCGTTGGCATCCAGCGAGGGAGCGAGCCGGATTGAGCGCACCAGCAGGTCCAGCCATCGTGAGAGTTAATGCTACCATTAACTGTAAGGCTTCGCCTCGTGAACTGATGAACCAATGCGCCTAATGAACCACGCTCTTTTCTGACTTAAATAGCAGCCCCAATGAAGCACAACTGTGTTTCCATGAGCCTAGGATTGCTCAGTCAGAACAGAGCATCTGATGCTTTGAGCAGCATTTATTTTGGTTAGGACGATGTCACAGTCTGTCGTGCCTGTGGTTCTGGTTGGGCACGACAGACTGTGGCCATCAGGTCTGCCACCCTGTTGTGCAGCAAAGCATCCCCAAACAATGACACCTCCATGCTTCACAGTTGGTATGAGGTTCCTTTCCTGGAATGCTGTATTTGGTTTCGCTTAGACATGTCTCGTTCTGGTGTCCAGATAATTCAATTTAAGCATCATCTGTCCAAAGAGCTTTATTCCAGAAATCCTGGTCTTTGTCTATGTTCTCTCTGGCAAACTTCAGTCTGTATTGATGATTCTCTTAGAGAGCAAAGGTTTCCCATGCAAGTTGAAGTTGTGCAGTCTCTTCCTGATTGTAGAGCCATGCACTTTCATATCGTAGGATATGAAATAGTATATCATCATAGTTCCTATGATGACATTTTAGGGTTTTTGCAGACTTTTAGCAGCATCTCATGGCCCACTTTGGGGTGAACTTGTTTGGATGGCCTGACCTGGGCATGTTGGCAGTTTTTCTGAAGTCTTTCACTTTGTAAACTATTTCTCCAGACAGGGGAACATGATTACAAATTCTTCTGAGATCCTTTAAAATCCCCCTACCTGTGGACTTATAAGCTGCATACAATTGGTCTTCTCTTAAGGCCTCTGACAGCTCCTTTGATCTCACTATGGTATTCACTCACACCTCAGCTGGAGCACACCAAACTAAATGTCTGGGGTTTAAATGGGCAAACCTCCTACAAAATACTGAAAAATTATGTTCTAATCATGTGAACCTGATGTGCTACACCTTTGAGCCTGTGCGATTTGAGCCATTTTAATTAGGAATAAAGGTGGGGGTGTCCTAATTTATTCCTCACCAGAATTTTTTGTTGAATTACATTTTAGAAGAAGATTTTGAAAGTCCTTTCTTCTGTTTTAATTCTTTAGTTATATTATTTGAATCTCGCAGTATTGTTAGAATTGAGATTAAATATCCATATGTCCAAGAATGTTACAAAAACACACAGACTTTCATAGGGTGTCCTAATTTTTTTCACATGACTGTATACATATATATACAGTACTGTGCAAAAGTTAAACAAAGAATGCTTTCAAAAATGGAAGTGTTAATCATTTATTTTCATCTATCAACAAAATGCTGTGAATTAACAGAAGAGAAATCTAAATCAAATCAATATTTGCTGTGACCACCCTTTACCTTCAAAACAGTATCAATTCTTCTAGGTACACTTGCACTCAATTTTGAAGAACTCAGCTGGTAGGTTGTTCCAAACATCTTGGAAAACTAACCACAGATCTTCTGTGGATGTAGGCTTCCTCACATCCTTCTGTCTCTTCATGTAATCCCAGACACACTCGATGATGTTCAGATCAGGGCTCCGTGGGGCCATAAGAATTGATGCTGGTTTGAAGGCAAAAGGTAGTAACACCAAATATTGATTTGATTTAGATTTTTCTTTTGTTCGCTCACTTTGCATTTTGTAAATTGATAAAAATAAACAATCATTATTTATAATGTTTAAATAATATAAATAATTATTTATACTGTCAGTCAGTCAGTCAGTCATTTTCAAGCCGCTATCCGCGGGTCGCTGGGGCGTTGAGTCCATCCCAGCTCACACAGGGCTAAGGACGGACAAAACTCTGACAGGTCGCCAGCCCACTCTATTTATAATGTAAATATACATATATATATATATATATATATATATATATATATATATATATATATATATATATATATACCTCTTAATATCTACTCTTAGATTAAGCTTTGGATTTAACCTGTGAAGATTGTATTTGTTGTTAAAAAGAAAACAACAACATGACCAGAGAGTGGGTTTTGGGGTAGAGGCATGCCATTTTGAAGCTGAGAAAAGAGGGAAAATAGATCTAAAGACCAAAACTTCTGGTGTACTAAACAATAGACTTTGACCTGGGCGGAGAATAGATTAGAGATTAGCTACAAAAGGTGGAAACGATTAACTGGCCAAGTCAAACACCAGATCATAACCAAACTGAACAGGGGTTTCACCCCTTGAAAGAGCTTTTACTGCATTTAGTCTACTCTTATCCTCTTAATAAATGATCCGGCTACTGCTGGTGTTCCATTTATAGTTCTCTAAGTAAAGAATGTGACATCTAACAAAGGAGAAATTACATAGAATTATATTATGTAAGTTTGTACCTGTTTGGACCTCTCTCATGGTCTCCACTTTTTCATACAGTCCTCAAGCTTTTCCCTACTCTTGCTAAATATCACTATGTCATCTTCAAATATCACTGGGACTGTTGTCTATCAATCTGTCCATTGCCATTGCATACAAGAAAGGGCTTAGCACTGATCCTTGATGTAAACCTACCTTTACCTAGGATGCATCCATCACTTCTACTGCAGACCTCACCAACGTCACATTGTCCTCATACACATCCTTTACTTCTTTGCCACTCCTGATGTCTTAATACAATACCAGAAATTTTCTCTAGGCACCCTGTCATATGCTTTCTCTAAGTCAACAAAGGCACCAAATTTCAACTGACCTTGTCTACTTCATCATCATCCTCAGAGCAAACATTCGATCAGAGGTGCTCTTTATTGGCATAAAACTACACTGCTGCTCACTACTCATCACCTCACATCTTAACCTGGCTTCCACTACTCTTTCCTATAACTTTATGTTGTGACTGATCAAAGTAAGCAAAGTGAGCAACAGTAAATGAGTGAGTGAGAGTAAATTTTTTAAGAACTATAGCACAGACTATAATAAGTACATTTCACTATTATGCTATTCAGCACCTGTCTCAGTGTTTTTGCCCCTAAAAACAATGAAATCCCAGTCAGATTCTCCACTTTACCCTGCAGTCAGGATAAAAAAATGCATATTTTCAGTTTCAACGGGTCAACACCGCTGCAGACTGGGAGATGAAGGACAAAAAACTCTTCACTGTGAAAGTACTGAGTGATAATTAAGTAATTAAGTAATGTTACCAAGCTATCTTCACCTCAATCCTTCTTTGAAATAATCAGCTGTTAAGTTTTCAGGCTGAAAATTAATATTCCCTAAACTAGATTTTTATTATTTAGTTTTTAATAGATAGCTTTTCACGCAACTGTGGCTGCAGCCATACTAGAATGATGTAGTAAAATTATTTTTTATTTTTATTAAATTATTATTAAAAGTAAATTATAATGATGTACTAAAATTATTGTAGATTTGTATATGTATATATATATATATATAGATAGTTAATTTATTATTTATTTATAGCTCCTCTCTTTCTCTCCTGTACTTGTTCCTTTTCTCCCTCTATATCTTTATATCTTTATATATATATTTTTTTTCTTCTCTTTCTATACACCTGTCTTTTTTAAGAGCCCTGTAACGCCCAAATTTCCCATTCGTGGGATAATAAAAGATCACTCTACTCTACTCTACTCTACTAGTAAAGACACAATTAAAATGTAAGAATAAAAATGCATTAGCTTATGTTTGAAGAAATTTTTACTGCAATGAAATGTGTACAGCTGATTGTCCTTCTTTCATTCCCACCCCAGAGACAGAGACAAGTCTGATAACATAAATCTATTGCCTCGGATACTGGCTTTTGTTTCTTCGTTGGCATTTTGTAGAAGTTCAGCCATCAAATGGCACATAATATTCAGCATTTTGGCAAAACAAAACTGGTACAAATACATGGTGGGAAATGGAAGAAAGCATTGTGTTTCCCTTCAGGTGGGCGTTTCTTTAAGGGTAAGACATCACATGGAAGCTATGCATTGGTAAGGCCAATTATTACTCCTATTGTTTAGGCACTATTAAATTACATATTGTAAATATTGGAACATACACATCCCTACATCCTATTGTCGGAAGAAAACAAATAAATCTTTTGTGTGTGTGTGTGTGTGTGTGTGTGCTGGCAGTGGAAAAGGCTAGTGCATATCTGCAAGCTGTCTCTTTTTTGACTTTAAGTGGAGTCCCTGTTGCCTTGAAACCCAACACACACTGGTTTAAAAGATCTATTGTGAGCAAGAAGCTAGTCTGAGGGAGACAAAGCAGCATTGTCATTCACACACACACTCACGTACACACACACATACACATACACAGCCCCCAAGATGCAAGATGTGGTCCATTGTTGAAGCGCTAAAAGGAGCCAAATAACAAAAGGAGGTACAGAATTTTGCCTCAGAGTGAAAAGGAAAAGAAAGAAGGGAAACAGAGGGGGAGGGGAAAGGGGCAGAGCTTATGGACACAGGGATGGTGTAAAGAAAAGAGGCCTTCTCTGTTTCTTTTCCTCCCTCTCTTGCTCCAGTCTTAAATTCTTCTGAAGCATCTCACAGCCAGAGTCCACTATTGATGTTTTATTGAGAGTAAGCAATAGCTAGGTCAGGTTACAGCATCCTCTCATTCCTTACTGCAATGCAAATCTACTGGCTTACCTATAATATGGCATGTGATATATTATTAACATCTTGATGTAGAAAGGAATGACATACTATGCCATAATAACTAATGACGATGATTGAAGCATCACTGGAAAGTCATGCCCATGTATGGGGTAATGGTGTTAGCCATGTTTTATCCTTTAGCGTTTTTGAAAAGAATTATAACCATTAACTAATCCTTTTGTGTTTATAATTTCTCTAAATAAAGTACTTGGCAAAGGTCTTGATCCACCCCTTATGTACTTAGGTTTTTCTAGGAAAATGAGACAATGGGTACAGTGATTAATTAATACACATGCAAAAATACATAATGTAAATAAAGTATAACACTTAACTAACACTTATATTACAAGATTTCACATAATTATAACTGTGTTATTCTTCAGCACATCCTAATCATTCTTGTGCAAGCTATATATATAGCTATATATAAAAATTTCCTATTAAAAAAATACAAAATGCATTCAATGACTACATGATTTAAAATTCATTTACTGTCTCTTGCTCAAAATCGACCTCACACCTTAAAGAAAGGGGACATGCCAAAGTTCCTGAATATACAACTGATTTCATGGTAGATTCATAGCTCAAAAGGTTGTGTTCTCATTAAAAAAGATGATATATTTCTACTATACCATAGGTAATTGCTAACAAAGGGCAAATCTCATGGAATAACAGAAACGTCATTACTGAACATCATAACATTTCAGTGAATAAAATTGGCTTGAAAGTAAATTATTGAGTCATTTATGCAATCTTTTGGAATTACTATCATTCTGCTAAATGACAATAGCAATTATAGCTATAAATATGTGTCTTTTTGTTTCAAAAAGGAAATATTAATGCAATGTTATGATTGTATGTATATGGGGTTTTTTTTGTCACTGTGTCAATTTATCAGTCATAGAACAAATGTAGTCACCAAATGACATAAAATTCCACCAGTGTTGAAGTGTTTTTCTAACATACCTACTTAATATGACATTATGACATTATAACATACATAATATGAACTGTGTACTTTTGTCCATTTATTTATCGTTCTATGTATTTCTCCCCCTATCTCAAGGACAGTGTTTCAGCCATGTGCGCATACACGTAACCATGAGTATGCACACAAACAGATCTCAGGTGTATTTTATTACCCTAAAACTGCAGATATGAGATTGGCCTGCTATAAATCTGCCATGTGCTTAGGCAGAGGAATTGGGGGCAGAAAAGTGGCCTAACATGTGTTTGTGAGGGTGTGGGGCAGGATTAGAACTATTTAAAGCTCTGCACGCACGCACAGGCACACACACACACACACACACACACACACACAAGCATACACACACAACATCCCAGGATGCAACAGATAGAGACTAGGCAAGCCTTAGCTTCTGGGCCCAATCCACTTATGTAATGTGTTCCAGCACAGGAAAAGGAGGGCCATCTGAGCCTTAGGCTATTCTCTGGCCTACTCTCTTTCATACTTGCAAGCATGTGTCTAAGTTTGTGTGTATATTAGTGAGTTTACTATTAAGAATCTTCTGAACAAAAATGCCCCATATTTGTTGAAACATAGCATGAATTTTGCTAGGCTCCACTAAACAGCATGCTCCTGACTTTCTAAATCCATTAAACACTTTTTCTACAGTTTTTGGAACTGAATGCAAATTGATTTTTTTTGGTTCCTGGGATAGGTGTTGAATTATAGCAAACACTTCAGTATAGACAAGAAACCATGCACCCATGCTTTGCACATCCATGGGCCTAGGATCCCATGGGCAGAGTGGAGGTTGGTAGTCCAGCATACACTCAAATGGTGTCATTCCGGTGGAGGTGGGACATAATGAATTTTAGGCTATTCTTAACAGAGGAACTCAGTTAGGACAGCACAGGCATGCTGTTGGTGATAACAGTAAGCCTGGAGGAACCTATCTAAATCCTGAATGGTCATCTCCACCTGGCCATTATTTTGTGGGTGGTACCCAGACATGAGGCTGACCATGGTCCCAAGGCATTTCAAGAATGCTCTCCAAACATGAGAGGTAATTTGGGAGCCATGGTCAGACAGAATGTCCTACAGGAGGCTGTGAAACCAGAAAAAGTAAACAGAGCCTCTGATATATGAAGAGCAGTAGATGGTATGAATCGATTCTTCTTTGAAAAACAGTCCACAACCACCAAAACACATGTATACACTTTTGACAGCAGTAGATCAGGTTACCGATCTACTGCTATGATCTGGGTTGAGTTGGTATTGGTAGTGGCATAACAGCAGGCAATTCCTAGGCAGTTTTTGTTTTCACACATATCACACATGACTTGACAAGCTCCATGGTGTGTGCTAAAGACTTGAGTGTCCCAAGACTAGAAAGATAAAAACCTACCTGATCTCTGATTGGCCTAAGTGCTCCAGCACATATATTCAATTGGCAGGACTACCAGCTGAGGCTGGTGTGTACTTGACCTCTTGGGAGAGTTCCCTATTGATGTCCACTGGACCAGAGCAGCCAGCACAGCCAGAGACAGGATGGGTCCTGGATCAGAGTTTGACTCAATAAGGGCATTCCAGCACAAAAGCATGACCACTTTCCTGTTTTTTTTAACTTGGGCGATAAGTGATAGTAAAATCATAGCAGGTAACAAAACATGCCATATCTGGCCTGATGTGGATTAATTTATTTTTCCTGTCGGAAATACTTCAGGTTACGGTGATTGGTTACAAATGTGAAGGGGTGTCGAGCACCTTCTAACCACTGACCCCACTCCTCCAGAGTGGCTTTAATGGCTAGCAGCTCACAGTTGCCAATAACATAATTGCACTCCGCTGGGGTCAGTTCATGGGGGAAAAAGGGGCAAGGGTGTAACGTCTCTGGTGTATCGTGGCACTGTGAAAGAACACCCCCCACCCAATCTCTGACACATTCAACTCAACCACCAACAGCTTGTCAGGATCTGGTAGCTGCAACAGATTCCCTACCTTTCACCCTGGAGAGCTGGGATAGGCTTTAGCACTGCCTGCGACAAACAGCTAAGAAAATGAGTAAGTTAGTGAGAGCTTATAACAATATTAAAGTGGCGTTATGTAACCATGGAAGTTTTGCACCCATTACACTGCATTTGCCTGTGTCTGAATGACTGTAGAGGTAAGATGCAGTCACTGTGTAAAAGTGTATTGTAACTTGCCTGTCAATGTGTATTGTAACTTGCCTGTTTTTTTGCTTTGCGTCATTGGCTGGTCTTTTCATTAAGTCATGGCCAGAGTGTCCCAAAGTGTGGAGTGTGTTACAGCTTTTATTGAAATATGCATGGAACCCTGCAGAAACTTTGTGCAAATATTCCTTAGACATACCCACTGCTTTGCTTGGCGAACCTATAAAGAGAACGGATAGTATTTCCTCTCCATGCTCAGATGGAAAAAGAATACAAATTTTAAATAAGTTCTCTAGGCACTATTCAAAGCAATGTTTTTGAAGAACACATCAAGGCGAGAAGTGAGAGATCCCAGTCTCTGCATTTGAAGGTTGTTGATATTGATGTGAAGGTTTGTGAAGGCTTGTTAAATAAGAGCAATGGTGATTTATTTGTTACACACTTAAAAATATCTTTTTGTACCTTTTTAAAAACTGTCTTGGTGTGGTTCTTATTTGCTGAATAGCACAGTGATGGACAACCCTCAGTCTCACACAGCTATCCTTAGGGGTTTGAATTTTGTCAGAGGTCTTTGATGCTCCTGATGGAAAGACCATTTGGTGACCATTCAATTAATGCACACTTTTATTCTGTATAGATGAATTACGAATTGTCCAATGACTGGCACACTGGATGTGCTGACAATGACCAAGGTGGGAGCAAATGCATTGCAACATCATTTGTTTTCACTTCTGTGTTAAATTAAATCCAGAATGACACCCCAAGACAATAAAATAGATCACATCAGTTGAACTTTACCTACCGCAAGACAGTAGTTTTATAGCAATAAAAATAAATTCTGTGTGTTATTAGAGCCAACTATACAGTTTGCTTCATATCCTTCTGCTGATATCAAGCATGATATTTTCATGAATTTGCTTAAAAGGTTTTTTCATTAAATTTATATATAAAGAGTGTAAAATTGAGCACGAGTTTGGGGTTTATCTACTCTGTGACACATTTTATGTAGATAGCATCAATTTGTACTGTATATGCGTTGCAACGCTGTGTGATGAACATCCGATATGTGGTGGGTTTTATTAGAAGCTGAAATGTAGACACAGCCAGCAGATCTAATAGCTCACTTTTCCACTTAAAATATCTATTACTTAAGTACTAACAATCTGAATTACTCATCAATACATATCTAGCAGTATACCTGGTTGCTGGAAAAAAATATTACAAATAATAACTAAATATACTCATATATTCCTTACTGACAGCAGTATGTTTGTTGGCTTATGGCTTGTGTGTTTGAATGGCTGCAGGGGTCAAATTTAGTCTTCCAAGGAAAACTCCCTTATTTCATTGGCTGGTCCGCTCATTGTATCATGGCCAGGGTTCCCCAGGAGTGGGGAGTGTGTATCAATATTCTGTGAGATATGGATGGAGCCATGCAGAAACTTTGTGCAAATACATCTAGGAACACCCATTGCTTTACTTGGTGAACCTATAAAGAGAGCTGGTGGTGTTTCTTTACCATGCTAGAATGAACATGGAATACAAATTTTAGATGTGCTAATGCAAGCTTACTTAAGTACTAAAATATTTAATTTAGTTGTTGAGAATAGTCTTTACTGACAAAAAACACGTTTGCTAGTTATGCTGAGCTATGCCTCCAAGATTAGTTTTTCTCAGGCATTAGCTTTTGATTTGTAAGTTTACTGAACATGGAGAACCCAGGGAGCCAAGACTTGTTAAAGCTTTGTGGAAGGGAGAATCTCCTTGAGCCTTGTGATTGGTGAGAAAATTGGTGATAAACATTTGACCCACGATTGAGACTACCTGGTTTACACAGAAAGAGTACACCTACCAATTGGTGGACATGGATAATTTGTACATATATTATGTGTTCATAGGTGAATTGAAAGTGAAGTGAAAGTAACCTTTTGCCATTGTACAGTAGAGCAGTGAGCAGTTATATCCAGTGTCCAGGAAGCTGTGATATTATCAATTGTCAATACTTATGCCTCTCTGCTAGTGCACACTGACTTCAAAATGAAAAGTTGTTTTAGAGGTTAGTAAGTAACTTGATTTTAGTTGAAGATATTCTTTGGTATGATGAACTATGACCAAGGCTATTAACCTAAAAGAGGTTTATTGATTTCAGGTTGACTTTTAGGGGTTAAAAAGGCAAAGCCTGAAACCCACATGAAACACAGGTTGAATTTCTCAGAAGGGGTCACGACCCCGTCTAGTCGTGTTTTGGAGCTGCCAGAACAAGCTGCTGCGTCTGTCACCAATGACAACGGAGCCGCCTGTCTCTCGCAGCTGCTCCTCTCCCTCTGAAAAGGACCCTTGATGCAAAGAAACCAGCAGCACAAAATGGCCCCCTTTGTTCAGTGGTAGAGGGTCATCAAAAAAGTGAAGAGGAAGCAAAGAAGAAAATAAAGGTTTCTATTGAAAATGACAGAAAGCAGACTGACGGGATAGCCCATCCATAGGATGTCACATCTGTGAACTTGATTGTGAAAGCTTATGTAACTAAAGGGTTTGGTAAAGAAACAGAGCAGTGGACAAATAACAAAAGCTCTTATCAAAGGCCCAATGAACCAGCATTGTCTTAAGCAGTCTATTCAATGGAGGCTTGCCAGGCATTTGACAGGTACAGAAAAGAGTACATTGTATGTCCCAAAAAGTATCAATGTCAAAGTTCTAATAACTGAGTATCAATGCAGACCTTCTAAAAAGTGAGTTTAGTTATATTATGGTGCACCCCTTGCCCTTGAATGAAAGCATTCAATTGTGCAATAGCTAATAGAATATGACACTTAGAAATGCCCACCAAAAACCTAAGTTCACAGTGCTAAAGGGAAAGCCTCAGCTAGAGGGCAGCGGTGGCCTAGTGGTTAGGGAGTTGCTCCTACATCGGAAGATTGTGGGTTCGATTCCCCTCACCACTAGGGAAGGTACCTTCCCTGTCACTGCTCCCTGGGTGCTTTCAATAGCTGCCCACTGCTGCATGGGTTAAATGCAGAGGTCCAATTTTGTTGTGGTTCATTGTGTGCTGTCCTGTGACCACACAACTGTGACCTGACAAGGGTTGTTGTTTTCTTTTTTTTCTTTCTTTTTTTTTTTAGAGCCATCTAAAGCCTTCCCAGCAAGTGGAACTTTGATGCTGGACCTTACATCCAACATGAACAAATGTCTAAATAGGTCTGGATGTTCAGCATTGTTCAGTTCCACAATAGGTGCAGTGATCCACAACACTAGAGCAACACTGCAGAGCTAGCTAGTTGTTCTCGTGGTCTTACCTGTAGCATTTATTTAATGTTAAGCTCTGTATTGTAGAATTATAGCAGTGTTTTAGAAGCACAGAGGGTTGCAGGTCCATGGTTGCATCTCATTAGCCTGACCCCAGTACTTTTCTGCAGATCACAGCATAGCCACACATCTGTTTTCTTCAGCCATGAACATCTTCTGCTGATGAGACTACTGATGAGCTTCTAGCCTTGCTATAGACATGAGGGAAAAGGCATTAATGGTTTGTCTAGAGTCCTTAAATTTGTCTTTTACTATGAATTAAGGGATGTTTAAATATTTCTTTTTCTTGTTTTATTCTTTTTCACCAAAAGTGTGATATTTGGATTTCTTCTACACTTCATCATAAAAATGAACTAAAACAGCATCAGATTTTTATACAGAAGTCCATATAAACAATACCAACATATTATCCAAAAAATATGAACTAGAATGAAAGTTCATTTGAAAAAGTTAATTCTCCCATTAAATTTAAAATCAGGGGTCAGTTTAAACCCGATCCTTAAATCATTGTGATTAAAGATTTCTGAACACTTTAGAAAAAGAGTGTTTGATTCTGTTCAGGTTGGTAAATGTTACAATTAAAAGTCAAGACCATTGTTACCCTCCCCAGGAGTGGTTGACCTATAATACGTAATGGTCTGTCACAAAGAAGCATAGGGTAGCTCTCTCTCATTTTCATAGACACTTGCCCAGATTAGGGTTGTGGTGGCCTATCCCAGCACTCACATGGCAAAAGGCAGGGAAACACCCCAGGCAGATCACCTTCTCACTGTGAGTTGACAGCATTACCCACTGCACTACTGTACCACACTTAAAATAATATGCATAGTAAAATTGAAAAGAGAATGTAATTTCCCAAAAAGAACATGACTGAACACATACTATTAAAGGTCATCCAGACAAGTAAAAGGACTGCTGGAAGAAGTTTTGGAAACGTATGGAAACCCATCCTATCCGTGAAACACAGTGGTGGTGGTATCATAGTTTGGTTTGGGCTTATTTTACTGCATCTGAGCTTGCATTCACTGATGGAACAATGATTGAATTCTAAATTGAATTTTAAATACAATGGTAGGTACTTTTCAAAAAAAAAATTTTTGACTATTTTCTTCAACAACTGAAGGTTGTCTGATGTGCTTTGAAATGTTTCTTTTAATTATATTATAACCTACTTTAATGAACCAAAATAGCTTAGCTTGATCAGTTACATCAGTATCTGTATTAAGGGTCAAAACACTTGATGTTCCTGGGTTTAAACAAGCTAGTGTGCTACGGGGACCAGTTTCATTTTGCTAGCTTTATTAGAATTTACTTAAAAAGTCAATTTATAATATTATGTTTTATGTATATATGTTTATATTACATATGACATTTCCTGTAAATGTTTATATTTAAAATGAATCTCATTTGAAATATTCAAATAATATTTTAACTGTTTAAATTTTATATTTTTCGAAAAAGAAATGAATATTTCTATATTCAATTGTTATTCTAATGTTATATAGTGTTGGCATGCATTGTCCAGATTTTTTATTTTTTCCCTGAAAGACCCTGAAAGATAATACTGAAATTAAGCACTTCCTAAAACTCACTCATAATAAGTTAAGTTTGTTAGAATAATGATAACTTCTACATGTGCTCACATCTGATTCTACCCACAACAGCTGCTTGAAAAGGCATCTGTTTTTCTAGAACTTCAATGTCACCTCAGTTCACTCCCTAAAAGCACATACTTAATTGAAAATGTGGTCTGTACTCATTAAGCATTATTAGCACTTATAATTTCAGGCTACACCAGCTTCTCACTTAGTAGTTTGTAATGTTTATATTGCTTGTAAATAATATGTGAATTGTCTGTGTATTTACCATAAGACTAGAGAGACACCAACAGCATAAACAAAATTCATTGTGCAACATACCAATACATTTAATTCTGGTTCTGAATTTGATGTGCTTCTCCAACTTCAGCCCTTGTTTCATCCACATTATTTTTGCTACACTTCTCATGTGCGCATTCAAGCACAAACAGTTCACAAAGCACAGCTGTATAGGTAAATAACCTTAAGGGGTTTTGGTGTAAAGGCATGCATATTGGACAGACTTGTGCAACATGCAAGCTCTGTAAGTAGTGTACAGACAGCTGTAAACAAAACCATCCACACTGATTGGTCATTATATCATATGGAATTTTGGGTAAGAGGCCACTGGTGAATCCACATCAGAGCTGTCCTCGCCGAAGGCTTCAAAAAGGGCGCATAGAGGACACGTGTGAGCGCACGTTTTAACGCCAAAAAAAGAAACGCCCTACAGTCTTGTGTTCCTGTAGTGAATGTGCCATTTGTGACTGGGCATTAAAGTTGTCTTCCAAGCATGCAGAGCCACCCAATTGAATGCTTTGTAAGCAGCAATTGGAAAAGATGTATTGGCTGACTCAGAAAGGTGTGTGCCAGCCTTCACCTTGCCATTGTTGGTGGTGTTATGTGACAGGGGGCAGTAGATAATTGGTGGGATTGAGTTTGACTGAATTAGGAGAAAAGTGGGGGGAAACACATGTGTTTTATACCCTTATCTACTACAGACATCTACAATAGACTGATGTAAAGTGTGTTATCCGTTTATTCTGCTTTATAAAACTATCAGCATTTCACTGTTACTCCATTTATTTAAATATCTATGATGAATGACTCTTTGTTCCCCCAGGTGGAGGCCCTTCTGACATTTGTTTGTTAGCTTTGGCATGTCTTGTGTTACAGCAAAACAACCCCTGCCAAAAAAGTTAGTGGAATGGTCTTAGTGCTGACAACTAAATCAATGCCTTGTTTCACAGGTTTTAAACACACTCAGCTTTAAATAAGACTTTCATCAGATCATAAGAATCTAACCATGCTGTTTACATAATAGTATCTTAGACTAATACTGAAGCATTTGTGTGCCTGTGGACATAGTTACTTTGTGTATGTGCGAGAGACGGGGGGGTTGGAGAATAAAAACTCAAGCAGAAAAGAACAAAGTGGCCTTTTACAGGCTTTTCAAGCTTAAAAGAAAATAAAAACAAAGGAAGGGAGACAGAGACAGAACAAGAGAATGAAAGAAATTAAGCAGAAAAAAGAGAGGGGTAGATGGAGAAAACAGAAGTGGGAGGGGGAAGCAAGAGAGAGAGAGAGAACGAGAGAGAGAGAGAGAGAAGTGATTAAGTTTTTGTTTTCTCAGTAAACCTCCCACCTCTCATGCTTTAATCATGTGTTTGTTACCTGCAATCAGCAACTGTGTGTGTGTGTGTGTGTGTGTGTGTGTGTGTGTGTGTGTGTGTGCGTGTGTGTGTGTGTGTGTGTGTGTGTGTGTGAGTGAGTGTGTGTGCCCGTGTGTGTGTGCCAGAGAGAATTCACCAGGGATACACTCCATTGAGCAGTTGATGATCAAAACCAATTATGTCTCGTCATTAAGCATAATAAGCAAGGAGACAGCAAGAAGGAAAGAAAGTGTGATGAAGAGTGGTACAGAATTATCCAGCACTAGTGTCCTTCAGCGAGGCTTAAGCTATTTAACCACACAGCTCTCATGGGCATATAAAAGTACCAAGACATAATCGTTTCACTTCATTCTGAGCCTTTCAAGTAAAAAGTGCACTTAAAAGTGGTCTTCAAATGACTGCATGGAAAACCTCCTCATATCTATTGCAACACTCTCTGGAGACACCTGCTTATCCAGCATTTGTCCTGAAATCAAGGGTATTAATAAGGGGCTTGTCTCCCCTTTGCTGCAGTGTCGGCTTCTGCTCTTCTCTGGAAAGATGTTCCACAGACATCGCCTTCTGCTCTGGAAAGATGTTCCATAGACATTGGAACCTTTCAATAAGTATTTCATTGTATTGAGCAACATGAGAATTAATGGAGTGAGGTATTGTTGTTGGCTGTTTAACTCTGGATCACCAGCCCAACTCAGCCTAAAGTGGAGTTTCATTACAGCAGTTCCACTACTTCACAGCCAAATGCTGGGGGCCTTCATTCTACTTTGGCTGATGCTTGCCATTGGTTCCATGGTGTCATCATGATCTTGAGCTCATGGGCGCTATAACAGAACATGGCAGAGACAGATCAGGAATCTTATTACAAGGGTTTTGCAGAGATTAAATGATGAAAAGGGGGGGAAAAAAATAAATTAATTGAGGCTTTTCATGTTTCAAATATATTTCAAAGAGGCGTTAGGTACAGCTGAAGCTTAGAGTAGAGTAGTAGAGTAGAGTGATCTTTTATTATCCCACGAATGGGAAATTTGGGCGTTACAGGGCTCTTAAAAAAGACAGGTGTATAGAAAGAGAAGAAAAAAATATATAAAGATATAAAGATATAGAGGGAGAAAAGGAACAAGTACAGGAGAGAAAAAGAGGAGCTATAAATAAATAATAAATTAACTATCTATATATATATATATACATATACAAATCTACAATATACACGGTAATAAGTTATGAATGAATTATACATATAAATAACAAGTAGCAATATATAAATATAGCAGAAATATGAATATAAAGAGGAGAGCAATTGTCTAGTCAACAGGGAGGGTATTAACGGAGTTGTTTTAGAAATTAAATTAAAAAAAATAATTATAATAATAATAATAAACTTTATACCAATTGTGAATAGCCTGTAATATGTCAGATAATTTGATGTGTGAAAAGGACACATTTGGCATATTTTACACATACACATTTTTAGTAAATTAGGACAATAACACTAAATATAAAATTTAAAACAGATTGCTTTTCATGTTATAATTGTGAAAAATCCCTACTATATCTTTTATTTTTGCCCTGTGTGGAGTACTGTACAAAATAAGAGCCAAAAACTTACCTTCAGAAAATACGAACTATTCCTCAACACTACATTAAATAAAAATGTATTTTTTTATTTGTCTGACCTTGTACAATATTATATCAGATGTGCTAAGTACAGAAATTGAATGTAAACACTTGTTTGGTGGGGAATGTAAGCAGATGGATGGTGTATACCCATCATGCCCAGAGACTAAACATACCTACCGGGAGCAACAGTGACCTAGTGGATAGGGAGTTGGCCTGGTGTGTGTGTGTGTGTGTGTGTGTGTGTGTGTGTGTGTGTGTGTGTCTGTATACAATCAATATATGAGTTAATGCATTTTAGTTCAATAATAAAAAGTCATTTTCAATGTGATATTAACTAAAGTGTAATGTATTGCATTTATGCTGACAACTGGCCAAGATTTAGGTTAGTGAATTAGTTTTTATTAAAATCTAATAGCCAAAAATCTAATAAATAAGGATTTTGTTAAATTAGTAATAGTTCTATCGGGGGTTCGAACCCCTTCCCAATAGGTTGCCCTGAGGTACCCTTGAGCAAGGTGCCGTCCCTGTCACGCTCCTCCCTGCGATGAAGTGGCGACCTGTCCAGAGTGTGTCCCTCATCCTTCGCACTGTGTGAGCAGGACTCCAGCACTCCCCCGCGACTCCGCTTGGGACAAGCGGCAGAAAATGACTGACTAGTTATAGTTCTTAGTTTTGATATATAGGAAAACAGGGTTCAGTGTTCAACTTATGCACAGATGTTGAGGAGGAGAGCCCCTACATTAAATCAAGCTATCAATACACTGCTGGCTGTAACAGAATGCAATTAACAGCAGAAAAGAAGAAGAAGAAAAAACAGAAAGATTAAGCAGCTGTATTTCAGCCCATGATATGTTTTAAAATTGAAATATCATTTTAGAGGTTTTGAGAAGAATGACATTTTTGTAATTTTGACATTTGACATTATAATGAGACATATTGTTCAGAACACAAGTTGGAGTTTGTGATTTGATTGGATCTCTATGGTGTTTACACTTGCCCTATTATTCAGCCATCACAACTTTTCTTTCAAGATTCCACCCATCCTTCATTGGACACACAGCTTACTCAATGTGTGCATGATTGTGAACTTAGCTGCCAAAGACGCAGTTCAACAGAGGTAAAGGCTTAGACACACAATAAGTGTGTAAGATGGTGTAAGATGGGAAAGTGTTTATGTTTGTGAGAGGGTATGTGACTGTTTTCTTCTCAGCGGTATCTCTGAGGAGCCCCTGCTTTGCAGGGATGTGTTTTGTTCTCGTTGTGTTGATGAGTATGAGTAATGAATGTGCTCACAACATGATCCCAAACCTTATCAGAGGCCTTGTTGTTCCTCATTTGACACAAGACACTCTGTTCCTCACCGCACACTCCGTATATGACTACCTATGTGTGTGTGTGTCTGCGTGTCTGCGCCTGTGTGTGTGTGTGTTTTTTCTAAATTTTTCAGGACAAAAATGTCCCAAGCCAAGAAAAACAGGTGTAATCTAATCTAAAGCTGACACGATTACTGAATTTGCTTTTGACTGTGAAGTATTAAATTTTTTGCAAAAGCTCATTTTTATGTTTGCCTGTTGTGTTTTTTTTTTTTTGTTTTTTTACTGTAAGTCAGAGACTATTTCTTTATGGTTTTTGAGATGGTTCATGAGTTTTTAATACTCTGTGTCCTGTTTTGCAGTATTTTGTATATCAACACTGTATCCCACAGCCTTCATGTTTCTGTTCATACTCTGTCAGTATCATTCCAGCATGATTTAGTCAAATACAGTCCCCTCCAGCAGTCCTGGAACAGCGAGGCCAAATAATTTTAGTTATCTGGGGTTTGAGGTCAAAAGAGCAATATTTTATTATTAATTTCCTCCTATTTACTTATAGATATGTTAAGATGCATAAAATATTGTGACTTATCTGACCAAACCATTTTTAAAAACTGCAACACTAGCCCAAGCCATTATACTTTCCCACAGATGAAAATTTTATGTTTTGGATCATGTATATATCCACTCCTTCTCCACCCTTTAGCCTTTCCATCCACATTTTAGTCTCTTCACATGCTACATTTTTTGTTGTTTTATGATTCTAAATGCTGTTGAATAGTTTGCTTTTGATAGTGCTGCTTCTGTTTTTGTACTTTCATGGTCTTCTTTGAATAATGGATCATGATACCTCCACCCATGTCCTGGTGAGGATGTTCATAATGTCACTCACAGTTGTTTTTTATTCCCACAGTTTGTCAGTCACAGTTTGTCAGTTCAGTGTATGTTGTTTAGTACACCATTGGCTTCTTTTTTTACCAGGAAATTTCAAATAGTTAAACTGGCTATTCCCAATTGGTGTAATATTGGTGAAATGCTTCAAATGAATTTTCACTCTTTTCTCAGCTTCAGAATGGTATGTTTTTCCCCCAGTGATAATTGTCTGGTTGGTTTTTCCTTTTTATTAACAACAGTAGCTTAATGGTTAGGGAGATGGTTCCAGGATCAGAAGATTGTGGGTTTGAATCCCTAAACAGTGGGTTGCCCAGAGGGACCCTTTAGCAAGGTACCATCCCCATCACTGCTCCCAGGGCATTTTCAATAGCTGCCCCCTGCTGCACATGTGTGAGTGTATGGGTTAAATGCAGAGGTGTTATTTCATTGTGGCTCACTGTGTGCTGTGCCATGGTTCACAATGACAAGAATGGTCACTTTCACTTTCAAATGCAGTCTTCACAGGTGAAATCCAACACTTCAACATGGCAAGAGCTATTATTAGTTCAAACAACCAGTCTAAAAAGACAAACTTTAGCTCACTTGAGTGGTAAAAGACAAAGTGTTACATCTAATTTAACATATGTAGATGTATATATCAGGAAATTAAAGTTTAAAATCTGATCTCTCATCTTTGGGTTTCCAAAGAAGAATATGAAAAAATATGAAACCCAATTGTCTTCAGTGCATATTGAAAACAAATCATTTGCTACCTTAGCCAAGACAGACAGATTTGGTACAGATACTTAGGTAACTTTATCTTTTAGCTTATCGTCATCATGATGATCTGAAGACAGCTGCTGCATTTATACAGCTGTATTAAGATATTTCTTCCACCTTCAGGATGCAATTTTAGTTACGATCGTAAGTTTAGATGTGCTTATCTGCTTAGATCTTTGACTCTTCAAAAGGAACCAATATTTTTAAAAATAATTTGTGAATAAATAATAATAATAGAAAGAGTATGATTCTTAAACATTCAAAACAACATGGTTTGGTTAATTTGGCCAAGTATAATAATACACAAGTTCATTTTTGTTGAACAGTTCTTGATCTATAAGCAACCTTTTGAATGAAGGCCTATTGAGTTATTCAACGGAACTGACAACTGATTACTTCAAATGCCCATATGAAAGTGGGGCATCATTTCTCTAAAATAATGTATAAATTCTGTGAAAGCTATTCACTTAGCCTACTTATGATGTATGAACTCATCCCAACGTAAAGGCAAATTAAACCTCCCTACAGCAGTCACATTACACACAGCTAGCTAGATGTGGAAATGATCAGGTTGCGCTTCAACATTAGCTAGCTCTCCTCACTAGCAGTGATAGCACTGGTCATGTTACTGTTGTTACAGCTTAAAAAATGAACAAGAGACTCATTGTATAATGTGTCAACAAATTAGTCATCCTTACACTAAGAATAAGTAGCAGTGATGTAACAAGTGCAAAAGTTACTCAGACGCAAAGGCCTGTAATATATTTTGTGCATAAATCAGTAATACCTACACTGATAACTATGCATTAGTGATATGACAAGCAAGCAAGACTTGTGTCTAGCTGTTAAAATATGAACAAACAATTGCCATGCATGCATAGCCCAGGTTAAAATGAACAAATCACTAAGAAAACCTGTGACTTCCGAGTTATCTAAATGAGTAGTTTAAAGTGAAATATGAATGATAAAACATTAATCACAGCACTAATGGGTGCTAGTCATTTGGTTTTCTTGTCATTTTAATATACACAGCACACAGTGAAACAAAACAATGCTCCTCCAGGACCATGGTGCTACATGAGACAACATAAAATCTGGCATAGAACACATCATAAGACTAAAGTGGATGGCAAAATGGCATGTCGAGAGGAGAGACGAGAATTATACTGGGGGAAGGATGTAGAAGATGGAGCTGCCAGGAAGGAGGAAAAGAGGAAGACCAAAGAGGAGGTTTATGGACATGGTGAGAGAGGGTATGCAGGTGGTCAGTTTGAAGGAGGAAGATGCAGAGGACAGGATGAAATGGAAATGGATGATCCACTGTGACAAACCCTAAACGAGAGTAGCCGAAAGAAGAAGAAGTCCAGAAGGTTTGGATACATCTACTTACTGTTATTATATTAAATTGTATTATATTATATTATAACTTTGCATAATGCTGGAAGTGCAGGTTTCTGCAAACTTTTGGGCATATAGCTCAATTAAAGCATCCCACCACCAGCACCTCAAGGTTCCTGCTCTTGTTCTTAACCTTCCCCTCCCCCACCCAGTTTCTCCTGCTCTGTCCTGCATTTGCCATGGCTTCCAGCAGCCTCAGCACTGCCTGAATTGACTCTGCTCCTCATTTGCTTAAAAGGGGACTGCACCCACCCACCACTGGCCATCAGCCTTTTATGTTTGTGCAAATATCCGGGTTGCCAGTGTCTTCCCGCACTGTTTTGGCTGCACTTTGACACAGTGCATGCAAAAAAAAAAAAATGTAATAGATTGCATGACCTTCTGAAATCACCCACTCCACACACACACACACACACACACTCACACATACACACACAATACTCAGAGATATACAGACATTCACACAGATTCAAGCACAGAGCTCCCTCCCCCACGTCTCCAGTCTGAGCACAGCATTCTGAGCCACTGGTCCCTGTCCTCATTTTTAAACGTATCTCTAGCCTAATTCACTCAGTTACATAAGAAACAATTATACAACCAATTCGCTCGGCTCCTCAAACTGTGCAGCATCACAAAGAACACTTCAAGCACATAATGATTTTGGAAGGGTGGGGGGCTTATATGACAGAGAGTGAGAGAGAGAGAGAGAGAGAGAGAGAGAGAGATGGGATAAATGCAGGACAAGAAGAGTACAGAACACACAAGGACACGCAATAGAACAATGATAAATTAATAATGTAGAGGGCATGTCCAATGAGTAACTGAGCACATGAGACAAATTGTACCCATAATAGAACTAGTCCTTTCGTTTGCCTGAAAGTGCTTGGGGCTGCAAAAACTACCTATGTTCCTCAAGAGCAAAGGAAAATAAGTAACAAACTCACTGAAAAGTCACTGTATGTCTAGCAATTCTTTGTGTAGTGCAACAGAAAAATTATTTTACTTGCCATTGTTCTAAATGAAAACCTTTTAAAGGTATAAGGAACATTCACAAAATGTAAAAGTTATTTTCATTATTGGGTTCTACACCGAACCTTAAAATTCAACCATGTGATTCACTTTGTGGATCACAGTGCAGTCCAGCATAACCATCACTATCCTCCAAATTCTCAGTCTCATGGCAATAGATTTTTCCTCTGGCTGGCTCCATTCTACTCAATTCATATCTGATTCAGAAGGTACCAGGACTTTCTGGCCTGCCCACATTTGGGAAAAATGGCCTGCATGTCAGCTGTGCTAGGACTTTGGTGCAAAGATTTAAAGTACATTCAAAGAATGGTGAAGAATGTCCACCTTGCTGGTGTACAACTATAGCCACAGCCATTCTTCATTGAATAGCAATGTAACTATGCATTCTTTATTTACCATAGCAAAAGTATTTCCATCAACTTTTCAACCTTTAACCAGTACACCATTCAGTTGCAACCTTGGTTGGCAGGAAGTTACTGCTGTTGGGCTCTCCCTTCCCATCATCTCATTGGAGGAGAAGTTCAGGAGGGTCAGCATTGTTAGCTGTCTGATGACCTGTTCTCACATCTGCCTTCCCTGGCTGTACCCAAAGGCATGTACATGTCCTTAACTGCCATGCTTTTTCTGACATGACCTCTAATTATGCTTCACTCTTTTTTAGCTCTGGATCTATACTTAGAATGGAGCTAAAAGCAAGAGTGCACTTTTGTCTTAAAGATTCCATTAGCCCACAGAACTCTCCAGATATTAATTCATTACTCTTGGAACTTATATAGAGGTTTAACAGAGTGATGTTCTAAGGAAAAAAGCGAGTATACCACAAACCAGTGCCACTTCATCATACTTAATGGCAAGAATATAAGAGACTTGTTAAATACACTATAATATTAAAAAAACGTTCAGCTAGTTTGCAAAGATATAGAGCCAAGAACATTTTCTTTTTAGCTTTGTTTTTGACATATAATAGGACAGGCTAAAGTGTGATTAGTTTGTATTGCTCTGAGACTTGGACAGGCTGGAGTAACACTTAGATGCTGTTCAGACACTATGGAAAGCTTAGTTCTAACAGGCTTGTGCTAATATATGAAATGAAAAGTGAAAATGACTATTCTTGTCATAGTGAAACGCAACAAAACACAACACAATGAAATTCAACCTCTGTGTTTCACCCATACGTGCAGCAGGGGGCAGCTACTGAAAGCACCCAGGGAGCAGTGATGGGGATGATACCTTGCTCAATGGTACTTCAGGGCAACCTACTGGTGAGGGAATGGAACCCACAATCTTCAGATCCCTAACCACTAGGCCACCGCAGCCCATATGACACTCAGAAAGACTTTTGTAATACTGGCTTGTGCTGGTCTGACACTGGAAAAGACTTTTTAAAATGGCCTTGTTCTAGTTTGACAATGGGACACACTGGAGTAACAATAGCTTGTCCTGGTCTGATTGCATTTGGAGACAAAAGGGAGATTACTACAACATTCTGGTACATATTGAAGATGCCTTTCTAGTTTTTTCTTATATACTTAACTGTGCAAAAGTCTTTAACTACCCCTAATTTCTTTAGATTTTATATGTTGATTTACATGACTTATTGCAACATGTGCAAATACACATGTAAATACAGAATATAACATACATAGAGACAGTATAATTTCCACTAGCTATAATGTGACGTTACGGCACACTATGACTCCACCACAAACAAAGAGTATATGCAGTGCTGACATCGAAGTCTTTCTTTTCTAACTAAATTTCTCCTTTTTGAGGGCATTTTGAGCACTTCAGCTATGCACATTATTTTCATGTGCCTATGTATACCTATGTAACACCTTTTTGACCAAATTTGTTATTATTACACTGTTTATTGATTTGTTCTTATTACAGTAAATACCTGAGCTGTTATTAGTCTTTTACCATGTAGCTGGCTGTAGCAAAACCTTAGACAGAGGCTGAGTAGTAGGCTAACAGTGTATTAGCCTACAACAAGTCTGTTTATTTCACATGCTATATTAGTAATTAGTGTCTTATACAACTTCTTCAAGCAATCAAGAACTTGTTTATACCAGAGATAGAGAAGATGAGAAATGGAGCTGCCACAAGCTGGCCAATCAGAGTACAATTGGCTGTGATTGGCCAGCTTTAAGAACAGAACAGAAAAGAAGAGAGCCTTAAAGATACAGCTCTAACAGAGAATTTCAGATAAAGAAAACAGGGCATAAAAAGATGTACGGTATAAGAAAACAAAGGTCATGTTGGAACTTTGAAGCATGTGAATCTATTTTAGGAAACAGTAAATTAAAGGTAAATTAATGGAGCACAGTAGCTTCCCTTTTAATAGTACCCCAAAATCAACTAGGCGTAACAACAGCAAAGCCATGAAGCAATATATCATGCAAACTCAGAATGGGTGCCCACCAAGTACTAAAGAGAACCTTGATCCAAACAAACAACTTTGCGAAGATTGAGACCAAGGCTTTTTCACCCGATATGCCATTTAGATTGAATGGGCACAAATTTCCTCAGACCTATGTAAATACCTTTCCCAGAAGAAGGGAGCTGTAGAATCTATAGAGTCTTTTTTTAAAGGGTGAACTAATTTAAAAACGAAGTGTGTGCAATGTATAAAACATCATGCCATATGAAACAGCATAAATATTTATAATAGCGTAAATGTTTTGTGATTGTATGTTTTCATTATTTTTTTTAGCGAAATTAGCTGCAAAGTCCACAACTACAGCCAGGATTTCTTGACTGATTAAATAAAATAAGTGAAATTAGTTTGAACCAATAAATTACAAATAATTACTAAATAATAAGTCTGCAGTTTACGGGGTCACAAAAAAGCCATTTCAGTCTATAAGCAGTTAATGTATAATAAATAATTAGTCATGAGGGTGCTAATGAACAAAGGGAAAAATTAACAGATCACATTGGCAGACTGCGTGGCCTCAATGACTCAGCCTCGGTCTTCTCCAGGGTTGCAGGGTTGGTAACATCACAGTTCCGTGAAAATTCCCAAGGAGAGATCCATATCAGGCTGACTTGGCATGACTCCCTGCTGAACAGAGTTAGGGTTTTTTTGGCCTTGTGTTTTTGCACGCATCACAGCAGGCCTTAGAAGAGAAGCTGCTGATTTTTTCATTCTTTCCCAGTACATGAGCTCCAGGAAAATGACCAGCTGCTTTCTTATAGCTGATGAACACAGGGAGGTAGAAAAAGAGACAGACATATAGTGAGAGAGCAAATGTAATTATCTCATCTCAGTGCTAAAGGAGCTTTTGTGCATACAGAGGGGGAAAGATAGAGAGACCGTCTGTAACTGAAGGAAAGAAAGAGAAGGGGGGGGGGGACACAGAGCGAAAAATTGAGAGGAAATAAAAAGAAAGCGAGAGAAAATACTCAAGAAGAAAAAGAATGACAGAAAGGAAAAAGGGAGACAGCAACACAAATGTAATTAGCTCATGGAGGAGAATGGTGAAGAAGTCTGGGCTTCTTGTACTTGGGAGGGGCAGCTGGAGACCCAGTGCTACGTCCAGATGACAGGCAGATAGCTCATTGTGTGGAGTGCCTGCTCAAATGTCATCTGTTCTACATAATTAGATAAGAGAAAGAGTCACCATGGAGAAGCAGAGAGAGCCATAAAACACACACTTCCACTTACAAGAATTATCTACCATAAACAACAGCAATGTTCTCTGGTTGGTTTTATGCTGGTATAATGTACTAATACTCTAATAGGATGGTGGTGTGCAGTTTGACCTTGGAGGTCAAGAAGAGGAGGAAAGTGAGGTCAGAATCAAAGATCAAATGGTGGAAGCTAAAGAAGGAAGACTGCAATGTAAAATTCATGCAGGAGTTATGATGGGTGGTAGTGAAGAGTTACCAGATTCAACTACTGCATAAGTGGTAAGGGAGACAGCTAAAAAGGTACTAGATGTGACATCTGGACAGAAGAAGGAGGATAAGGTAACCTGATGGTGGAACCCAGAAGTCCAGGACAGGCTAGTGAAGAAGTGGTTTAGCCAGAGAAAGCAGACAGGAGTACAAGAACATGAAGTGCAGGGTGTAGAAAGCAAAGACAGGGAAGACTAAAGATAGGGAATGTGGTGAATTGTATGAGACGTTGGACAGTAAGGTGGGAGAAAAGAACCTATACCAATTGGGTACATAGAGACAGAGCTGGGAAAGATGTGCAGCAGGTCAGGGCAATAAAGGATAGAAATGGAAATGTACTCAAAAGTGAGCATGTTGAGCAGATAAAAAAGAATACTTTGAGGGGCTCATGAATAAAAAGTATGAGAGAGAGAGAAGATTGGATGATGTGAGGACAGTGAACCAGGAAGTTTAGCAGATTAGCAAGATGTAAATAAGGTCAGTAATGAAGAGGATGAAGAACGGAAAGACTTTTGGTCCAGATGACCTGTGGAAGCATGGAGCTGTTAAGGAGAGATGTCAGTTTCTGACCAGATTGTTTAACACAATCTTGAAAACTGAGAGGATGCCAGAGGAGTTTTACCAATTTTCAAGAATAAGGTTGATGCACAGAGCTGTAATAAATATAGAGGGATAAAGTTGATCAGCCACAGCATGAAGTTATGGGTAAGAGTAGTGGAAGCAAGGTTAAGAAAAGAGGTGAATAGTGAGTAGCAGTATGGTATCATGCCGAGAAAGAGCACTACAGATGTAATGTTTGCTCTGAGGCCATTAATGGAGAAGTGCAGAGAAGGTCAGAAGGAGCTGCATTGTGAAAGTGACTATTTTGTGATTGGCATTCAACAGGGTGCCAAAAGAGGAGGTGTGGTTTTGTATGCTGTCCTACCAAGTGCATTATCAGCCACTCTGTAGGAAGTCAGGAGTGGCAGAGAAGTATGTCAGAGTGGTACAGGATATACAGTACTGTGCAAAGGTTTTAGGTAGGTTTGAAAAAATGCTGTAAACAAGGAATGCTTGTCCAAAAATGTAAGTGTTCATCATTTATTTTCATCAATCAACAAAATGCAGTGAATTAACAAAAGAGAAATCAAAATCAAGTCAATATCTGGTGTGGCCACCCTTTGCCTTCAAAACAGCATCAATTCTTCTAGGTACACTTGCACACCGTTTTTGAAGGAACTCGGCTGGTAGGATGTTCCAAACATGACTGTGTTTCAACCTACGTGTGACATTGATGATCATCAGCACCTGTTTGGTAAAATTGGTTGATTATACACCTGACTATAATCCTACAAAATCCCTGACTTTGTGCAAGTGTACCTATAAGAAGTGATGCTGGTTTGAAGGCAAAAGGTATTAACACCAAATATTGATTTGATTAACATTTTTCTTTTGTTTGCTCACTTTGCATTTTGTAAATTGATAAAAATAAACAATCAAAATTTATATTTCTGAAAGCATTCTTTGTTTACAGCATTTTTTCACACCTGCCTAAAACTTGCACAGTACTGTAAATGAGGGCAGTGTGACAGAGGTGAGGTCTGCAGTAGGAGTGACAGATGCATTTAAAGTAGAGACTGGATTACATCAAGGATCAGTGCTGAGCCCATTCTTGTTTGCAATGGTGATGAATAGGTTGATGGACGAGGTTAGAAATGAGTCCCCATCAACAATGATGTTTGCTGATGATATTGTGATCTATAGTGAGAGTAGGGAGCAGCATGAATATATGCTTTAGAGTAAAGAATATTGAAAATGAGTAGGACAAAGACAGAATGCATGAGTGTGAACAAATGGGAGAACAGTGGAATGGTGAGGATACAGAAAGTATAGGTGACAAAGGTGGAGGAATTATAGATTGGTCGGTTTGAAAACAGAAGATGCAGAGGACCAGAATAAATGGAAATGGATGACCTGCTGTGGTGACCACTAAACGGGAGCAGCCAAAAGGAGAAGATAATGTACTCATACAACTCCTTAGAGAATTTTAGCATTTTAAAACAGCCTCTTAAGTCTAAACCTGAACAGCAAATTTGTATTTTTGATAAGCAAATTAGCTGATAATTTTCATATAGAACTATAAAAAAACAGCATTCTTCACTTAAACCAAAGAGCATTGTAGAGTCTGCGGCTCAACCAATGATGGTATGCTAGAGTGGGCATAAAAAATATTATGGCAGACCGATAAAACTATATTTAACTTTTCCACGCTTTCAAAGCTCAAAAAACTTGGACATTTTTTCAGGAAATATTTTGGACCATCCTCGCTTTTTAAATGATTTAGGTTTCTGAACCCTGAATTTCAGTTTTTTTCCATAATTTCTCAGTGGGATTTGGATCAGTGGCCTGACTAGGCCATTCCAGAACCTTGAACTTTTTGTTCTTCTGGGACCATGCCATAGTTTCTTTGGCTATTTGCTTTGGATCAATGTCCTGTTGGAAAGCCTATCCCTTTTCCAGAACACCTCACTATCCATCTTCCCTTCTGTGATCTGAAGTGCATTAATACCTCCCGACAAGAAAGTGAAAGTAATTATTGGTTAGTGTAAAGATAAACACACCGAAATGCATCTGTTGCATTTAACTATCACAGGGGGGCACTATGTAGCAGGGGGCACTCATATTCAGCACCCAGGGAGCAGTGTTGGGGATGGAACATGTCTCAGGGCAACCTACTGGTCTGGGACTTAAACCCACAATCTTCTGATCATTAACCACTAGTTACTAATCACTAACCATTTTTTGGTACATACATTGTGCTGTTCCTCCAAACCTGCCATCACACTGCCAAAAAGCTCTCCAAGTTTCTGCACTAAAGTTAATCTTTCTGTCGTTGCAGAAATGCTTAACACAGTTTGAGTGACATTAACACACATGGAGAAGGATCCTCTGACCTTTCCACCAACCCTGGACTTCTCTCTCATCTTCCAGGGTTTCAGTGAAGGGCACTTTCAAACACTCCCAGTAGCTTATGTTACAAGAAAGACAAAAAAAGAGCACAAGAGGCAGAATGCCTGCACATGAGAAAGAGAGCATGTGTGTGATTGAAAGAGGAGAGGAAGGAAATTTGTGAGACTGCGTAAAATACATAAAAATTACTCACTGGAAAATAAACCCGACCCAGTACCCGATATTTGGTCTAGCCTCTTCAAGCTCAGGTTGCGCAGCAGACTTCTCCCAGGGCCTTATGCATTTATTTGTTGGTAAAGATCATTGCTGTTCCTATGTGCAGTGTTTGTCCTGCGATTAATGAAATACTAGGTTTTAATTTAAAGTTCAGATTAAAGTTGCTAAATCTTAAAAGTGTGAAATAAAGCAAGTTGTGATTTGGCTAAATCCCCTTGGCTATGACTTAGCATATTGGCCTGCATGTTAAAAGATTGGAAATAATTAAGTTGAAAAATATTTGAAAAAATAATATTATTGAATTTAACATTTAAAATGAAACCAACCACACCTCTGTTATTAATTTTGTTGCAGCATATCGGAAACAAACCTGCCTCCTGTGATAAAAGGCTAAAAGGAAATGTAATTTCTTTTTAACCCATTACAATTGGGGTAAGGGACAATGTGAGATCAGCTGTGAGTAAAAATGAAGTGTTTCTTTAAATATAAGGCCAAGTTCATGTTCTATGGCCAGCTCAAGTCTCATTACAAGTGAAATAAATTAAATTCTTTAAGGTCTGTTAAAACAAATGTTGTTCAGGACTGGTGGCTCAACACAGTATTCCAGTATTTGACATGTAGTTAGATTTAGAAACATTTCCTTTTAGCCTGTTATCTCAGGAGGCAGGTTTGTTTCAGATATGCTGCAACAAAATGAGTAACTGAGGTGTGGTTGGTTTCATTTTGAATGTCAAATTCAATAATATTATTTTTAAAAATATTTTACTTAGTTACTTTTTAAACTTTTTAACTATTTTCAGTTTTGTTTACCTCATGCCATGTAGATATTCTTTGTGTGTCATTATACAGCTCATCTCACAATTATGGCTTTAGCTATTATCTACAGAGCCTCTATAAATGAACCTTTGAGGTATTGAATTTCCTGTACACTCAGAATGTGCATTATTAATACACAGATTGGTTAGACTTTATTTTGATCACCTTTGGTCTACAGAAAGTTTATCATTATCAACAAACTGTTGATAGGTAAGGTTCTGACTATTTATAAACCATCTACAGCACAGTTAGCACCATCTAAATAAAATAAAATTTAAAAAACCTGTTACGCACAGGTGAGTGTGTGTGTGTGTGTGTGTGTGTGTGCGTGTGTGGATTGTAGAGAAAGGTTGATCTCACTGACTGTGGCACTCTAAACCTCATTGCAGCTCTTGCTTTTTTTAATTAGAGGAAATGGCAGGGTTGCTGGAGGCAGTGCTGGTGGTGGTGGAGTGTGTGTGTGTGTGTGTGTGTGTGTCTGTGTGTGTGTGTGTGTTTGAGTGTGGTGGGCTGTACTACTGGGGCAGTTTAATTAAATCAGCCCCGTGGTCCGGGATGAATTAAAACAGTCTCATTATGCCTGAGAGTGGCTGATAATGCACTTGGTAGGACAGCACTATCTGTGGCAATAACAAAGGAATCTTGAGTGGTCAGCTCTTTTTCCCCCCCACTCTCTTTCTCTTTCTTTAAGTTAACTGAGTCATCTCAATCCCTTGAGTGGTCAACATCTTCATTTCTTATCTTCCACACCTCAGTACCAATATCCGTTCTGTTAGCTGTCTTACTTACTATCCTTCTCAATTTGAAGTTAGTACAGCTCAGCACTACAATCTCTCTTTCATTCTTTCTCTCCTCTTTTAATCCCTTCTCCTTCACTCCCCTCTGACCTTTTCTCTCACTTCTCTTTCTTCTAAGAGTGATAGGATTCCCGGTCTTAGCTGTCACAGTTCTTAAACAAAATCTTTAAAAATCTATATATTTTACACAATCATTAATTAATGCTTTTAAAAAGAACTTTTATTTTCATTTCATATTATGACATTTATTGTGATGCCCTGTTAAAGGCCAGGTCTATGTTGCCTATGACATAATAAAGGCAAGAAACTGTGGACTGTTAGCAGACAAAATTTTTATGATTATAATACATAAATTGCTATTTCCATATTTCCAAGTAATCGTTTAGACTGATCAGACAAAACATTTTCTAAAGCATACTATAATGTGGTATAGTATGAGATCACGCATCTTTGGATTCTACTAATTTTGACCTTTTTTTACTCTTTAAATTGATCTTGTGCTTGAGAAAAATACTGTTAAAATAAAATAAGCATGTATACAAAAAGCATATGCTTTGTCATTTGTATTTTTATAGTCATTACTTGAAACCACAATCGTAACAATAACAATATGAGATTTTCAACAGTGTTACATCTGTGAAACCTGATTAATGGTCAAAACAGTGTGTCGTTCAGATCCGAGTGTAAACTCAGGTGGCGGTGGTCTAGTGGTAGGGTACTTGCCTACGGACCTCTGGATCAAGAGGTCCCCGGATGGAATCCCACCTCTAGCACTACTGCCACTGGACTCCAGAGGGACTGTCCCTGTAATTAGGACATGGAAGTCGCTCTGGATAAGAGTGTCTGCTAAATGCCGTAAATGTAAACTAGCTCATAGTCTAGAGTGAGGTTACAAAGGACGTTGCATCCGCTGTGTAGTTGATGAAGAATGGGTTTTATGATGAGATATGGTGTGTTGGGTAATCAAATGGGGAAGTGACCTCTCCATGTATGCTGTTGAACTGCATCTCACCCTCGCACTGCATGGCGCACAAGGCTGTAAGTGTTTTGGACAGATTTGGGTTTGAGTTTATGTGTGTGTATAAGTGTACATGTGCCACACTGCCTCTGTGGAAAACATGGTCGATCCAGTGAATATAACATGGCCCTCCCACATCTTGCTGACAGCCTGAGGGAGTTGCGTTCCTTTTTTTTCAGGGTAGAACTCTGAACACTCCCTCCTCCATACTGTTCCCCTAACCTCCCTACCACACATTGCCATCCCAGAGTGACTCATGCAGTTCACAATTAATTCTGCTTGCCATTGAATCATCTGTTGTGAGTCGTGTTCATATTTTCAAACCAGCTAGTGAAGAGGTAGTGTTATAGAGATAATGAATGAGTCTCATTTCAAGGTCAGTCCAACTGAGATTAGTGCACCTTGACAAAGATGGTTGGAGCAACACTGCCATCTGCTGATGAACTGAGCTATAGATGATAGAAGACACACACACACACACACACACACACACACACACACACCATCCCCCATTTCCAAATATCTGCACAATTTAATGGCTGTGATGTAAATAGGTCATCCTGAGTGGTTTGATCTGAAATGATTCCCTGCAGAGAGATCAACTCAGTTTACTGGGAAACTGAAATATAATTGCTGAAATATAAGTGCGATATAGCCATTTTATTTACTTTCCAAACCTACTATTTTCATGTGTAGAAAAAATTTAAAAAGAGCAGTCAGTCTAAAAAAAAAAAAAAAAAAAAAAATTGTGCTTTCATTGTAGCCTCTCAAACTACTGCATGTACCCTGCCATAAATTAATTTTAAAGGGTACATTTTCACCGTTTTTTTTTTGTTTGTTTGTTTGTTTTCTGAGGGGCATTAAACGTCTGGTTTCCATCACCATTTCTGTGAATGGTTCTGACTGTCAATTCAAGGGCATTAATTCAATTCAATTCAATTCAATTTATTCTTATATAGCGCCTTTTACAACACAGTTGCCCCAAGGCACTTTACATTGGTGGTAGATGGTAGAGAGCTTCCAGAAATTAGGGCATTACAGTAATCTAATCTACTGTATACAAATGCGTGTACTACTTTCGCCGTGTCTTCCATTGACAGAAAACGCCGTAGTTTGGCAATGTTCCAAAGGTGCAGGAAGCATGTCTTCGCAACTGCATTAACATGGGGATTAAATGAAAGATTTGAATCGAAAATAACACCAAGGTTACGTGTCAGAGTACGAACTGAAAACTTCAACCCTGCATCCCGGATATGCGAAATGAAGTTGGCCCTGTCTACATCGCTACTACAAAACAAGAGCAGCTCAGTTTTTTCGGTGTTTAGTGAGAGGAAGTTGTTATTCATCCAATCCCTAATATCACTGAGGCAGCTAATTAAAGTGCCGGTTGATGCTTTATCAAATGATTTAACAGATAGGTATAGCTGAGTGTCATCAGCGTAGGAGCGGTAACTAACATTATGCTTCCGTATAATAGTGCTTAGTGGGAGCATGTAGAGGGAGAAGAGCACTGGGCCTAACACCGACCCTTGTGGGACTCTATAGTTAACTAGTGACATAGGTGAGGGGGTGCCATAATCATCCATTTGGATGAAGTAGTAACAGTTTGTGAGATAGGAGTTGAACCATTTAAGGGCTGTTCCGCTAATGGAGTGAAGCCTATTTACTAAAATGGAATGATCCACCGTGTCGAACGCAGCACTAAGATCTAAGAGAACAAGAACAGTAATGTTTCCTGCATCACTTGAGACCATTATATCATTTACCACTCTAGTTAGAGCAGTTTCTGTGCTATGGCCATGCCAGAAGCCTGATTGGAATTTATCTAAGAGGTTATGGGTGTCTAGATATGACTGCAGTTGTCTCACAACTAATTTTTCTAGAATCTTAGAGAGAAATGGGACATTAGAGATAGGTCTATAATTACTTGGTGAGCGAGGGTCCAAGTTAGGTTTTTTAAGCTGTGGTCTAACCACTGCTGTTTTAAACTGACTGGGGACTACACCTGAGGTCAAGGATGCATTCATGATATCAAGTATAGGTGTTGATAGTACTCCTAAGGATTCCTTCAGGAGCTTGGTTGGAATGGGATCTAACCGACAGGTTGTGGACTTTGCCTTGGTTATAACAGAAATTAGCTCAGAGTTATCGATGAGATTAAAATCACTAAAATATTGTGAGCACTGTTCTGGTAATGGATTAATTCGAGGGCTAATAGGGCACATTTGGAGCCTAATGTTGTTAATTTTATCATTAAAAAACTTAAGAAACCTATCGTTAGTAATACTACATGCTGGCCTTTTATCAGTTTTGTCTGTTAGCTGAGCTAGTGTCTGAAATAAATAGCGGGGGTTATGCTTGTTGTTTTCAATAAGTTTTGAATAGTACTCAGTGCGAGCACTATATAGAGCTTTCTTATATTGTTTTAATTTAGCGAACCATAGAACCTGAGAGGCTTGGAGACCTGTTGTCTTCCATCTGCGTTCTAGCTTGCGGCACTCCCGCTTAGCAGCCCGTGTGTGATCACTGAACCAGGGAGAGTGCCTCATAGTTCTGACCTTCTTTGTCTTAATTGGGGCTACCTGATCAAGGATCTGCCCAACTACTGTATTGTACATGTCGGTGATGTCATTAACAGTTTTGTTACAGGTGAAATCTATCTCTGTTAACCACCAGACCACCCCAGATGTCAGTCAGTCAGGCATTTTCTGCCGCTTGTCCCAAGCGGGTCGTGGGGGAGTGCTGGAGTCCATCCCAGCTCACACAGGGCGAAGGACGAGGGACACACCCTGGACAGGTCGCCAGCCTATCGCAGGGTGCCACGTAACGGTGGTGGCACCTTGCTCAAGGGTACCTCAGGGCAACCTATTGGGAAGGGGTTCGAACCCCCGATCATACAGCCAACGCCCTAACCACTAGGCCACCGCTTCCCCCCACCCCAGATAATGTTGTTAATATCTGATTAAACCATTTTAATATTAAGTTAAAGAAATCATCACAGGATTTTCACTTTAAGAGCAATGTTTATTTACTCTAAAGTTCAACAATCCTCTTAAAAATAAAGGCAACAATTTGTTTAAAAAAAAAAAAACACTTTTTCTAAATTAGATGTCAGTGTGAAAAATGTCTACATTATTTTAAAAAAATCTATACTAGTTGTCTCTGATTGGATATCCAAGCCAAGAACCATTTAGGAAACTTTCCTTTCAATGGTGTGTGTCTGTGCATGAGCTTAGCATGTACAGGATAATGGACAAACCAATTAATAATTCGGAGAAATAAACTGGAACAGCCACCAATTTTGCTATTATGTAAAAAATATCTACGTTAAAGCACCACAGAACACAGCTGATTTCAAATCAGTAACCTCATCCATTGGCAGTTTTTAACACAGTCACTGGTGACACTATTATTAAACCTTTGATCACTGTACGTATGGTGTTCTTTTTTATTCTGAACTCACCTGATGGAATAAATCTTTTATGGCTGCTTCACTGCAAAACTCTCATCTCCAGCAAGAAAAGTAAGTAAAAGTAAGTCTTCCAGTTCCTAGCTAATGGCTCCATATGCTAATCAATAGAACTCATATGAGCAACTTTGTGTCACTATGACAAAAATCACAACCATTTAATCTATCATGCTCATGGGGCTATTTTGCCACTTTTTGATGGATATCATTGCTCCAGATGCGTGTCTCTGTGTTTTGAGTTTAGAAGAAAGAAATGTTTTTCTCTCTCAAACAATCCTATTATTGCATAAATACAACTGTAATCGTGGTGGTCTAGTGGTAGGATACTTGCAATTATCAGCCAATAATTTTGGTCAAATCAAACATCTGATCTAAGCATTGACCCTATCATCAGGAGATTGCAAACTCCAGGGATGCTGCAGTCATCAGTACTCAGAGCCCAATAGACCACAATTCATATTATACATATGACATCACACCCTTAAATGACTGTCCAAATGGATAGCAAAAAGAAGCTTTCCTCCTATGCCCACCATTTGTTTTATGCATTTGTTTAGTCAATGCTGGCTAGCTATTTTCTAAATGGATGCATCAGCCAATAATGGATGTACTTTGACATAGTCCCAACAAATAGTCAAAGACACAATGATAAGATGGTGGATTTCTGGTATTTGTTGCGCCTCTCTGATGAGGGAATAAAAGAATGACAACCAGTCATTTGAGCATAATGAAAAGTTTGCTGTTTGTACCTGCCTTTTTCTTCTTCAAGTGGAACAAAACATCAAAATTTTGGGTCCATGGCCAGCAAACTCCCCAGACTTCAATCCCATTACTTATGGTCAATCATCAAGAGAAAAATAAACCCCACACATTATGACAAACTCCATGCATTGATTATGCAAGACAGGCCTCCATCAGTCAGGATTTGGGCAAGAAGTTGATTGAAAGCATGCCAGGGCGAATTGCAGAGATCTTGAAAAATACTGACTCTTTGCAGAAACTCAATAAAAGCCTTTGAATCTTATGAAATGCTTGTAATTATATTTCCGTTTACAAAAGAAACATCTGACAAAGATCTAAAACACTGAAGAAACAAACTTTGTGCCATTCTCAAAACTTTTGACCATGGCTGTACTCTAGTTCACTTTTTTTGGATTATTTTGGTCTATAGCTTTGAGGGGCTGATAAATGAAGAAAATGAGAGAGAAGAAAGAAGACTGGATGATGTAAGGATAGTGAACCAGGAAGTGCAGCAAGATGAAGTATGGGCAGCAATGTAGAGGATAAAGAATGGAAAGGCTGTTGGTCCAGATGGGAAAGAGTAGTGGAAGCCAGGTTAAGAAAAGAGGTGAGCATTAGTAAACAGCAGTATGGTTTCATGTCAAGAAAGAGCACCTTTGTGCCATGCAATGTTTGCTCTAAAGGTCTTGATGTAGGTCTAGATGAAGTAGAGAAAGGTCAGAAGGAGTTGCATTGTGCCTTTGTGGACTTGGAGAAAGCATATAACAGAGTGCCAAGAGAGGAGTTGTGGTTTTGTATGAGGAAGTCAGGAGTGGCAGAGAAGTATGTGAGAGTATTTCAGGATATGTATGAAGGCAGTTTGACAGTGGTGAGATCTGCATTGGGAGTGATGGATGCATTTAAGGTAGAAGTTGGATTACATCAAGGATCAGCGCTGAGCCCATTCTTGTTTGCAATAGTAATGGACAGGTTGACGAATGAGATGGAAGAGACAGGAGTCTCTGTGGACGATGATGTTTGCTGATGACTTTGTGATCTGCAGTGAGAGTAGGGAGCAGCTTGAGGAGAACCTGGAGAGATGGAGATATGCTCTAGAGAGGAGAGCAATGAAAGTGAGTAGGTCAAAGACAGAATGCATGAGAGTGAATGAAAGGGAGGAACATGGAGTGGTACTACCTAGCAGGTAGTCGAAGTAACAAAGGTGGAGGAGTTTGAATACTTGGGATCAACAGCTCAGAGTAATGGCGAGTGCGGAAGAGAGAAGAAGAGAGTGCAGGCAGGTTGGAATGGGTGGAGATGAGTGGCTCTAGTGATTTTTGACAGATGGGTACCAGCTGGAGTAAAAGGAAAGGTTTACAGGACAGTAGTGAGACCAGCTATGTTGTATGAGTTGGAGACGGTGGCAGGAGGCGGAGCTGGAGGTGTCAGAGTTAAAGATGCTGAGATTTTCATTGGGTGTGACATGGTGGACAGGATTAGAAATTAGTATATTAGAGGGACAGCTCAGGTTAGACGCTTTGGAGACAAAGTGAGAGAATCAAGGTTGCGTTGGTTTGCACATGTCCAGAGGAGAGATGAGGATTAAATTGGGAGGAGGATTTTGAAGATGGAGCTGCCAGGAAAGAGGAAAAGAGGAAGATCATGGATGTGGTGAGAGAGGACATGCAGGTGGTTGGTTTGAAGGAGGAAGATGCAGAGGACCGGAAGAAATGGAGACGGTTGATCCGCTGTTGCGACCCCTAAACAGGAGCAACCAAAAGAAAAGGAAGAAGTACTAAGTTCATCTGTCACATCACCAGCAACATTACATCAAACTGGTCAGCACCATTATATACAAAGCTTCAATCTTTGCGATGCACATGCTGAAAGAAGCATGAGCCTTACTGTTTTCTCATCTTATTTCTAACAGTAACTTTGTCTCTAGATACCTTAAACATGTCTTTAAAAAGCCTCATCTAAATCCTTCACCTATACATACATACACACACATATACATATACACACACACATATATATATATATATATATATATATATATATATATATATATATATATATATATATACATACACACACACATATATATATATATATATATATATATATATATATATATATATACATACACACACACATATATATATATATATATATATATATATATATATATATATATACATACACACACACATATATATATATATATATATATATATATATATATATATATATACATACACACACACATATATATATATATATATATATATATATATATATATATATATATATATATATATACATACACACACACATATATATATATATATATATATACACATACACACACATATATATCAGCTAAAGGGGTATTTCAGATTGTGGCCGAGTTAACATCAGTCAGTGCCTCACTGTTTTGTGGCGAGCCTCAGGGTTCTTTTAAGCATTTTTGTTATCATTGTTATGCACAGTCCCCCCTTTTTAAAGCCCCAACAGTTACACCAGTTAGCCCTCCTTGATGCATTACGTGCTGGCGAGAGACACGTGGCTTTTAACTACCAGCATAAAACATAAATGTTTAGAAAACTTCTCGTTTTAGCTTCTCTTCACCTGTACACAGCAATTACCCAATCGCTTTGTTACTTTCCAGCTTCTGATTTGAGAACCTAGAGAAACTGGAAATCATGTGTGAGGTCTTTTGTATTTTTAATGTGTTACGATTTTAAAGTCCTGTTGTGAGGGCCAAGCATCCATGGTAAAACCACACTTGCTGGCAGTGTGTTCCGTGTGTTTTATGGCGTCTTGAAGCGTGAGAACACTTAAACACAAAGCAAACACACAAACGCAGGCACTAGTACAAGAATAACACAAACTTTAAGACTGAGTGTAATGTGACGAATGAGGACTTTTATTTTGAAAAGAGGCCGGTCGTATGTCCTCAGAAGCACATGTACGGGTCTCGCAGCGTGATGCCCGGGAATTCGCCAAAGTTTCCCGGTTTTACAAGACGGTTTTGTCTCGCCAGCAGTCTATAATTTGACTATAACTGAAACTGTCTTTTACAGTGTTCAGTAAAGGGTATTCAGCGAAGGTGAGTGTTATTTTCTCGCAATCCGTTCTGTTCATTTAGCTATATTGGTGCTCAATTTTACATTGTAACTGAAATCACGAGTAGCCGGTGAGCTAGCTGGTGCCCTGCTTAGAAAACTGACATGCATAAGCAAAATTCACAACTTTTAGTGTAAAGGAAACTCTCCTTATATGATATATAAGACCGTCTTTGTTGCTTGTGTTTTTCTTTTTTTTAGTGTTTGCTGTTTGGACAGCTGTTCATAGTTAGTTAGCTGGTTGATGTAGCCACGTGGTTAACTGTAGTAAACAAACCAGCAAATAAAAGCAGCGCACGGGCCTGGCGCTCTCTAAAACAGTTGTCTGTCTTATGTTATAAATCTAATGCAGTCGTCTTCACAGTGTTTTACCGTCTGGAAATGTCACCAGTACAAGTACAAGAGACTGTTCTTGGAGTCATTCTCCAAAATGATGGGCTCTGGTGCAACAACATGGAGAAGTCTGCGCTAGCCCTGGTCAAAGAATAGAGGCTTATCTACGCCCTTTAAACGACCCGGGTCTTCACGTGATCAAACCTTGGGCCAAAACAATCAGATCGAGTTTAAATCGACTAGTGTTCAGATAAGATGGCGCATTGACAGCCAGAAAATGACAGATCTGCATTATTATCTCAAAAAAGGACCCACACTGCTGATTAAAGTCAGCTATTCGAGGTGCATCCTTTCCTGAAAGATGATCAATTCACCAAATGTCTATAATCCTTGCTGGAAAACATTGCTAAAAGAACATTGCTCAAAATTGGTAAACACATGAGCCTAATGTCAGTGAGCCTAATGTCAATGCCCAATGTCAAGCATTGGCTAGAGCGTGGTGCCCACTTCTGATCAAGATGGACCGGTGGCAGCATAAGTTGGAGTTTTCCCTACACAAACGCTCCTGGTTCAACTCGCCTGTTAGCTTCCGGATTTAATGAATGGGAAACTATTGAACTTTGCTGGAAGCTAAGCCTCCTGGACAGAAAATGGGCATACCAGATCATTAGGAATTTAAAGTTTTGGGTTGTACCGACCGAGGGCATGATGTGCAGTGTTCTGTGGAACAATCTGCGTCTACCTTTGTAGTATTGTTGGACTGATTAAGAACTAATCCACCTTGATGGACATCTTATGATTGCAGTGAGGATGTGATTGTTTTGTTCTCACATTCATTGTAAAGTCTTCATACTAGAGCAGAGGTAGTAGGAATAACTGCTCGTTTAAGCCATTGATTTCAGTGGAAGCAATGGATAAGTGGTTGACTTTAGGATCATGGTAAATCTCCATGCATTTTCTGATTCTTGTGACCATATTCTTCTGTCTTTGCAGTGTATGACAGCCACAATGAAGTATATCCTGGTCACAGGCGGTGTGATCTCAGGGATTGGTAAAGGCATCATTGCCAGTAGCGTTGGTACTATTCTAAAGTCCTGTGGCCTCCATGTCACTGCCATTAAGATTGATCCCTACATCAACATAGATGCTGGCACCTTCTCACCATATGAGCATGGTAAAAATCCATCTTTTCACTTTCAATATAATTTCTTGCTAGATTCAAATACCCAGTAGCCAAATTTGCAAAGCTTGATAAATTTGACAGAACACTGGCAAAATCTCATTTTATCTTGGCACACAACACTGATGTTGTGATGTCAAACCTAGTCAGTTTTGGAACAATATCAAAGTTTATCATAATACTTGTTTGTATTTTTAATGTTATTATATAGTTGTGAATGGCACATGAATTGCCATAATAAACCAGTTATGTGTGCAGCAAAATAAACAGTTTCCTTCAGGACCAACATTTTTTTTTTTTTTTTTTAAAGCTTCATAAAGTTAGAATACCTACCTGTTATGCGTTATTGTATATGAGTTCCTTTTATACAATGACACAATTATTGAACTCAAAGTTTCCTTTTTATGAAAATGTTTAGGTGAAGTGTTCGTGCTAGATGATGGAGGAGAGGTGGACCTTGACCTTGGGAACTATGAGCGCTTTTTAGACATCCGTCTCACCAAAGACAACAACCTTACCACTGGCAAGATTTACCAGTCAGTCATTAACAAAGAGCGACGGGGAGACTATCTGGGCAAAACTGTTCAGGGTAAGATAAAGGATCTTTGGAAATAGTAAGACTGCCTGCCAAAGTAGATCAGACTAAATGGTGTTGCATGGAGTCTGCGGTATAGGGACTGTAGTTTATCAGTTTTGGTATTGTTACTCCTGATAAGCATCCCAGTGTTTTAACGCCCATAAACCATTACGATCTGTCATGAATTAACCATTTTGATTAATTCTAGGAAGAACCATGAACTGCATTTTATTTTTGGCAAAACTTTGACAAACTTTCATTGGCTTTAAATGTACTCTAAAGGCTTGAATAAACTGAGTGTGGTCTATGGCAGTTCTCTTATGTCTATGAATTATTTGTTCTAGTGGTGCCACACATAACTGATGCTATTCAGGAGTGGGTGATGAGACAGGCCAAGATCCCTGTGGATGATGATGGCATGGAGCCTCAAGTGTGCGTTATTGAGGTAGGTTTGTTATAAAAAATAAATAAATAATTTTATAATATTTGTTATTTGTAAAGCTTCTTTTGGGCACATTTTCAACCAATTGAAATGTTTATTTGGGATCCACAGTTGGGTGGCACAGTTGGAGACATTGAGAGCATGCCTTTCATTGAAGCTTTCAGACAGTTCCAGTTTAAAGTGAAACGGGAGAATTTTTGCAACATCCATGTTAGTCTGGTTCCTCAGGTGAGATATCATTTATGTTCATGCCGTCCACTTTACTTTGTGTTAAAGAGTAGAATCTGATCATCATTGTTCCTTGCCAGGGTGGTGGGGGTGGTCTAATAGTAGGATACTTGCTTAAAGACCTATGGACCAAGCGGTCACAGGTTCGAATCCTACCTGTTGCATTACCGCCATTGGGTTCCTGAGTAAGACACTTAACCCTGAGTTGCCCCAGGGGGGCTGTCCCTGTAACCAGGACTTGGAAGTCGCTCTGTATAGTGGGGGAGAAAAAAATTAACACAACAGTGTTTTTCATTTTTATCAGTGTATTGACTGTTTGTCTGTGAAATGTATAGCTGCTCAAAATTGGTTAAATGAGCAAAATTGGATAAGCATTCCAAAATGTTATTTCAATGATATATTGTTTTTGCTTCGTAGCCTAGTGCTACTGGTGAGCAGAAGACCAAACCTACCCAGAACAGTGTCAGAGAGCTGAGAGGGCTTGGGCTTTCTCCAGACCTGGTGAGTGGTTCCTTTGCTCTGTATTTCTGTACACTATAGGTCAAACGTCTGGACTCAAGCAGCAAACTTCTGACTGTTTGTTATTAACACTTGATGCTTTAAATAGCTGCCCACGTGTGTGGGTAAAATACAGAGGTTGAATTTCATTGTCTTGCTTTACCAGCCAGGATTAGTAACTACACTGCTTCATGAGTGATTGAGCAAAATGAGTGTTGTTTTTTTTTTTAGATCATGTGCCGCTGCTCCACTCCCCTTGATAACTCAGTGAAGGAGAAAATTTCCATGTTCTGCCATGTTGAACCTGAACAGGTGAGTTTTGTCCTTTCAGTCCTTCACAACCCCATGTGAGGCAGTCAAATGTGTAATGCAAACTGAGGTACACTCATTTTGTGGTTTAAGACTTCAAGTTTGGCTGCATGAACTTGTGAACTCTTTATAAATGAAAGCTTTCTGCTACCTCGGTATTTATCATAAGCAAGCTGATTGCAAACCTTGCGAATAGACATTTTAATAATGGAGTAGCTTAGGCAGTAATAAACCAGACAATATCAGCCCAGCATTGTTTTCCTCAGCAGAGTATCTGTTTTAGTCTTAATTGTTTTTTACCTTCCTTCTTTACTCAGGTGATATGTGTCCATGATGTTTCGTCCATCTACAGAGTGCCCCTGCTGCTGGAGGACCAGGGTGTAGTAAAGTATTTCTGCCGCAGATTGGACCTCCCCATTGAGAGCAGGCCCAGGAAGATGCTTACGAAGTGGAAGGAAATGTCAGATAGGTGTGTGAACAAGTGTGTGTTTGAGAACATTCTTTCTCTACTCTTTAATATTGTATTTATCTTTCAATTTGTGTGTCTCAGATCTGACAGACTGCTGGAACAGTGCTCCATTGCCCTTGTTGGGAAGTACACAAAGTTCTCTGACTCATATGCATCGGTCATCAAAGCCCTGGAGCACTCTGCCCTCGCCATCAGCCATAAATTAGAGGTTAAGGTGAGTGTACAAATGACCTAATGGCAGCGGTGGCCTAGTGGTTAGGGAGTTGCCCTGGATTGGAAGATTGTGGGTTCGATTCCCTCAATCAATCTGCACGTGGGTGAAATGCAGAGGTTGAATTTTGTTATGCTGTGCTGCGTTTCACAATGACGAGAAAAGTCACTTTCACTTTTCAAAATTAACACTAGGTTACTTGAATACCCATCAGATGAGGAATGAGAAGTGAATCCAACATGCATTTGTTGCCTAGTCTTAGGGTTAAATTGTCTAAAGCAGCCTTGCAGACTGGTGCATGGTATAACAGGCCTTGATTGATGTCAGGTAACTTTAAAAATGCTGCCATACCTTAGGGTATTCAGTAATACCCTATAAATAAATTAACCCAAAGGAAATTTAGAAAGAATGTTTCCATAAAAGAAATTTACAAAAGTATCTGGCTAAGTTATATGGACAGACAAAAGAATAGAGACACACCAGTCATAATTCTGTAAGATCAGTTTTGATTTATTTATGAGAATTTGGTTAGTTTGTCATCTGTGTACACTTCAGTTTAACTCTCTTCTGTCTTCCATCAGTATGTTGATTCTGCAGACTTGGAGCCTACTACTCTGCAGGAAGAACCTGTGAAATACCATGAAGCCTGGCAGAAACTCTGTAGTGCCGAGTGAGTAAAAAATTGTTAAATTAGTTGTTAAAATGAATAAAGGTCAAAATGTAAAAATGAATAATGGGTTCAGGTCTTCAGTAAAATCTGTTCCTGCTATGATGCCAATGTGAAGCTTTTTAAATTTAGTTAAGACACTTACTGTTTATATTTAAATAAAGACATGAAACTGTGTGTTGTGAAAAGCACAGGCAACGTAGGTGCATGGGTTTAGTGTGTGCTACATTTCAGGATCTGCAAAACTGCAACTGTACTCATGCATTCTCCAAAGATATATCTAGAAACATTAGCATGTCTGCTTGTTTATATATTCTGTGGTTAAAAGTTAATTGTTGCATGTTTAATAGTAGAGCTGAAGAATTATAGAAAGAACCTCATTAACATTTTTTTATATATATTATTGTGTGTCTGCAGTGGTATTTTGGTACCAGGTGGTTTTGGAGTGAGAGGAACAGAAGGCAAGATTAAGGCCATCCATTGGGCCCGGAAACAGAAGAAGCCTTTCTTGGGTAAGATCTAAGTTTAAAAGGGAATTCCTGATCAAACAACTTGACAGCTCTCTCATACTGATTTACCTGTGCTTTGATGTTTTAGGTGTGTGTCTGGGAATGCAGCTTGCAGTTTGTGAATTTGCCAGGGACGTGCTGGGTTGGGCAGGCAAGTGCTACTTGCTTTTGGTTTAAACATAAACTCTCCATTTAATGCAATCCTAATGCACTGTAAAGGATTTGAGAGCCTTTTTGTGTAGCTGGATGTTTCAGTGTCTCTTTTACAACATAACAGATGCCAACTCTACTGAGTTCGACCCAGATTCAAAACACCCTGTGGTAAGTAGCTTTTTCATGTCACATTTTACAAGGCCAAATAATGCCTATGGGGGGCTATGTTTATATTCAGTAAGAGAAGGGGTGCTTTTATCTGTAAACTGGGCTTCTACCAGCTATAGGCATTTCAGCCAAAAAAGTCCTAAATTGAAAGGCAACCTTTAAACAAAATTAAGTCTTTCCTTTTCCAGACTTTTAATGAGCTGTAGGTCTCATGATCCTAGCAAGAGCTGGAAAATGGAAAAAATAGGAAAATGGAAAGGATTATTACACTCATTCAAACATGAAATAAAATCAGTCAATCAGTCACTTTCTGCCGCTTGTTCCAAGCGGGGTCGCGGGGGAGTGCTGGAGTCCATCCCAGCTCACACAGGGCGAAGGACGGGGGACACGCACTGGACAGGTCGCCAGCCCATCTCAGGGAGGAGCGTGACTGGGACGGCACCTTGCTCAAGGGTACCTCAGGGGAACCCATTGGGAAGGGGTTCAAACCCTCGATCCTCCGATCATGCGGCCAACGCCCAAACCACTAGGCCATGAAAAAAAAATCATTTTTCTCAACTATATCATGGCTTTAATATATACCAGAGGTTTAAAAGCACAGAGAAGCTTAAGCCTGATTTATAGTCTGATTGGTTTTGTATTACTTGAATCTAAAATGTATTTATTTCTAATCTTCTTGTCTTAGTTATATCTACTTTTAGACAGCTACGGGTGCTTTGTTCATGTGAGCATGTCTATAAATCAATGTCTTTGCAGGTGATAGACATGCCTGAGCACAATCCTGGCCAAATGGGTGGCACTATGAGGCTAGGGAAGAGGCGGACCATTTTCAAGACGAAGTCCAGTATACTTAGTAGGAACTGTTTTGGTAAAACCTGATTGTTAACACTGGAAAATAATACAGCATAAATCTGTTCTAATTTTTATTATTATTATTATTGTTAAAGGAAAACTCTACGGAGATGCAGACTATGTTGATGAAAGGCACAGGCACCGTTTTGAAGTATGTAGTTTTATTTTGATACTATTATGTTTAACTTTAATGGCAGTCTTAGCCAATACGCACTGTTTGTTGTGTTTCTAATGGAATGTGAAGTGATTGCTTATCTCTTTACCTGTACAGGTGAACCCAGAACTGAAACAACATTTTGAGGAGAAAGGTTTCCACTTTGTGGGGCAGGATGTAGAGGGAGAGAGGATGGAGGTCATAGAACTGGAGGGCAAGTAGAACTGCTTTCAGACTGGAATGCTTATCCAATTTGTCTCTATGACCATAAAAGATGTCATGGAGGTTTCATCTCAGAAATTTCTTTAGTATAGCAACCCAAATCACATTTAATTTTTAAATCAGCTTTATTTCACTGTGTCTTTCTTTTTGTGAGGTGGTGGTGGTGGTGGTGGTGAAGTTAACTGTTTACTTCCATACACTGTGGCTGCGAAGTGTCAAAATTGCATGACCAAGAACCAGTAGTAAAACTAATAACAATGATAATTAAATTGCTTACAGATAGGTAATGTTTTAAGCCATTAAAAGAAAAAAAAAAAAAGACCAGTGTCTTAGATCTTACATCATAAGATCCTACTGTATTTTCTACAAGCTGGAGTGCTCACTGTTTTCTTAAGAAGCCCTGACACCACTACAGTAATCAGATTGTTGTTTTTATAATTTTTACTTTTATTTTGATCTGGGAAGGGCTAGGTTTTTTTTTTTTTTTTTTTTAATGGATTTTATGACTACTTTTGGATGCGAGAGAAATTACTTTCTCATTCTTTATGGTATTTCAACCTGCTGTGGTAGTCATGGAGTGTAGCTGACTAGAGATTTTACATTCGTCATTCACAAGAGGAACACGATGTTTTATATGAGGAATACTAGCTTGTGCCTTTCATCCTGAAAGATGTTTTAGACATGCCTGGTGCAGAACATATTTATATTAATTAACATTTCACTTATTCACCTGTTTGTGAAACAGATGTGAAATTTTAAATATTTTGACCTTTTAGACCATCCATACTTCGTGGGAGTGCAGTACCACCCGGAATTCACATCCAGGCCTATAAAGCCATCTCCTCCATACTTTGGCCTGCTACTGGCTGCAGCCGGAAAGCTGCACAGCTACTTCCAGAGGGGCTGCCGCCTCTCACCTCGGTATGGACCGTTCAATTAACATCTCAGTTGCTGCATAAAATAACCTAATATAATAAAGCTTCTGTTGCTTATATAATTAAGCCAAACGTAGACGGGTGGCAAAATTCAACGCATTACTTGAATTAGTTTTAATAAAAATAAATACTGGCTCTGAAAGGTAGTGCAGAGTAAAGTAACTACTGAGCAGAGCAAACTGAACCTCATGCCCTATTAATATAATTTTAAAAATATTAAGCCATTAAAACAATCTACTGAAGGCCGAGAACATTAACTTTACTGCTTCACTAGCATCAGTCCCTTCTAGTTTCCCTTTTTGAATGCACTTTTCTCTTGAATCTTTTTGTTGGGAAGTTAGTGTTTTCAAATATAGCAAAAAAAAAAAAAATGCAGTAAATGAAAGATGGCATTGCTATAAACCGAATGGTACGGTTGAGTAAAAACATAATAGGGGAAGTATGTAATTACCCTGTAAAATCTTTCTTTTCTGAAATTCTGTTGTGTAAAGAAATGTGAGCATTTGGTGTGCAAGTTTGCAATTTAGCATAACAGTAGCTTGATTCTGAATAACCTTTTTCTGCATCTTCCTCTTTACAGTGACACATACAGTGACTGCAGTGGTAGCAGTTCTCCAGACTCAGAGATAGAGTTTAAACTGCCCCATATCTCTCAGGACTGACCAACTTCTCAAAGAGTATGTTCTTCATCCTAGCAGTGCTATTTACGGTTCAAGTTAAACACCTTGTGAAAGTGTATCTGGTATTTTGTCAACTTCAGCCTTGCACTGGTAGAGTCTGTTTAGTCAAGTTGTGGTACAAATTGTGTATAGAAAACCTGAATAAAAGTCTTAAGTTACATTATGTATAAAAGACAACCTTTGAGTGATTAACAAAGCGCTGCCATTTGTGTTCCTAGTGCCAGTACATGCTGTAGTTTTACAAGCATTTCTTAATTAGATGTAAAGAAATTCTAGCTTTTACCCCTCAGCATGAGTTTTTACTGGTTTACACCTGCGCTGTCCCATGCAAGTATCCCCTACAGTTTGCAATAAATTTTAGCTAAAGGCTAATTTCTTTACCCTACATGCTTATAACCCTTCTCTTTTGCAGGAATGCAGGATTTACTCCCCAAAGTGAGATGCACTGACACTGCCACAGCAGCTGTTTTCATCCAAAATTAAACCCTGGCAAACTGGGGCCTGGGACTACTTTTAAATGCTGTGGTCAACCTCAGCCAGTTCAAGTTGCAGCCTAATTTTTCTTTTAAATTAGCTTTCCACCTGTGTAATTTGTTCTGCTAGTTTGTCTTGTATGCCTTGGACAGACATGTTTATAAATTGTGACTTTCTGATCATTGTAGCAGTAACTTAATTTTGAATTGTATTAAATATGGTTTGATGGGTGAGTGAGGAGAAAAACCACATTTACCCAATATTTGAAAACCCTAGCTTTGGGCTTAATTCTGTTCTGGGCCCTTAATACTAATGTTTTCCAGAGAACACCAAGCCTCCCACCCCTTATAACAATTATCACTGAATTTCCACTCCAGCTTTATTCTAAAGACAGTCAAAGTGTTATTGCATGGTGTGTAAGTTTTAATAACTGAGTAGGTCCAGTTTATTACAGCAGTGAACAAATCAAAAGGAAGGCAACAGTAAACATGTTCACAGTTCCATCCATTCCTGTGACAGCAGTCTGAAATTCCAGCACATTTAAAAAAAAAAACCACCAGCTGCAAACCTAAATGCTGCAAATTCTGACTTGGCAAACCCTTGCCTTTGAATGATGGCAGCACCACAACTCTTCAGCACATAGCAGGCCTACAGGAAATTACAAAAAAAAAAAAAAAAAAAAAAAAAAAAAAAAAAAACACAACCATCAATACAGTACCAAAGAAGCAGAGAAGTATAAGTTGCATGGCGATCTCAGTCCCATATCCGCAAGTTTCATCCAGAAGTCACTTCAAAATGGTATCATCCTTGATCAGTTTTAATTTTTTTTTTTTTTTTTTTTTTTTTTTTTTTTACACACACAAGTTAGTTGATGCATACCTGCTTAGCATATAGACCTTTGCATGAAGTCTTCATCCTTTATAAAAAAAAAATAAAGATCACTGCACAGACCCAAGTTGCATCTCTAATATTCATCAGAAAGGGGTAACCACAGGATAATCAAATTACCCAGGTCTTCATTCAGCACTAGAACAGACCAAATTCTTAAGTCTGAGTAAACTGACAAGACAAAGTGCTAGAGAAAATGATTTCTTAGAGCAAAAATGAATGCCATTCAAGTCCGACACTGGATTTTGCATGTGGGGCAGTCAAAATACTGCCACAGGCACAAAAAGCCAGGACAGTGAGTGTCTCCCCATTGTTTTAGCATGTAGTTGGAGAATTTGCGCTATTGAATATTGCACAGACTCTCAGGAAACATGCATTTAAAACTGAAGTGATTTTTGCCCTTACCCTTTATTCAAGATGTGCATCTTTCCACTGAGAAAGACCCAAGAAAACCAGGACCTGGAAGAAACAGACAGCGATCACTGCGTTAATGTAAAGACAGGCTGAACAGAAGTGCCAAGTTACAAATCATGGCTCAGGAAAATGAGGATTTTTGATTGTCTCATAACAGAGCTTCTCTCAGATAGGGCAAGTTGGGTCATCATAGCCAGGCTCACATTTCTACAAACAAGGCCTAGTCATTTACCTTTCTCCAGCAAGACTCGACTTCACAGGATCAACTTCAACAAGGGGATTTCACCTAAAAAGAAAAAAAAAATTTTTTTAAGTGACCATTTCTCATTGCCCTCAATTTCATTTTCAATTACATGCAACCTCTGCATTTAACCCACACACATCAGGGTACAGTGAGTGGGACAGTACCCTGCTCACGGTTACCCCAGAGCAACCTTTGCAGGATTTGAACCCACAACCTTCTGAACCTGGTGCCTAGTATCAGGCCACATGTACCCAGATTAACTTCAGATGCTACAAGTATAAAACCACTTGATTATTGCTAAATGCTTAACAAGTTAAACTGCTAAGTTGGTTAGAAACAAAGTTCCTAAGCTAGAAAGGTAATCCGACAACTAAACAGAAGTTACCTGTATACTTCAGTCATTTGTTAAGGTGGTGTTGACCACTGCAAGGATGCCACAAAACCTGTAAGGAGGAACAGGAAGAGATCAGTAAGCAGTTTGGACACGGTGAAACTGCTCAATTGACCAATCTTGCACAGCTGTCCTTTTCCTTAATGTTGCTGAAACGGCTACCGTTAAAGCCAAACAGCGACCGTCGGTAAAAGTGATTCTTTAGGCTCCTTTTTGACCGTGCCTGCTACGAGTTAACAGGAACGCCTTCGACAAGGGCCACACTAAAGCTGATACACAAGTTGATGTAGAACTTCATCCAAAAAAGAGTCAAGTATTGGCTCATATCTTGATTTCACATCCACCAAAAAATAAAAAATAAAAATGACTCCTTAAATAGCCAAAAGTTGAAATCTACTGCTGAAAAAACACCCACACACCTGGAGAGCTGTACTCACCTTTACTGAAGTGTCCCATTACGATGAGACTCATTTTATGCCTCAAAAGCATCTGTAACCAAAAAAAAAAATTAATCGTTAAGTACTTCAAAAAAAACGTCACGATCGTTATCTACAAGCATCTTGAAAGTGATGAGGATTGTTTCCTTTGTTTAGTGATACTCTTTGATTAAAGTAACTATCACAGACCACCGGTCCAGCTTTCTAATGTAGGCCCCTCGCTCAATTAAACAGCATCAGAAGCCAGGACCAAACTCAGTTCGGTCAAATCTAAATCTGCACGTTCACACGCTGCTGAAGCTGCTTGAAAATATTAATCGAACGCGTGCTTAAGCACAGCGAACTAATAAAAACCCACTACAAGATCAAGAAACGCAACTGCAGCGAGGAGACCGTGCAGGCCATCTCAGTAGCCACCGGGCTCAAATATACTTGAATAAACCCTTCAAGCTGCTATAATCCTTACTAAAAGCTGCTTCCATTCCAAAGCAGAAACCTAAATTACATAATTATAAAAATTAATAATACGAAAACCATCCCGAAAACACAGGATGGGTTTAGATTTCAACAACTCACCAGCGAAGCCCAAATGTGGAAAGAGAGGGAAGGGACGGCGCGGCGTTTACTTTTATGCGCTCATTTCCTCGACGCTGATTGGCTGGTCTTTTAGCGTCGGCTCATGAGGAATTGTGGGAAATGTAGTGAGAAATAAAGACAATGAGCTATAAGTGAGTAGATAGATAGATAGATAGATAGATAGATAGATAGATAGATAGATAGATAGATAGATAGATAGATAGATAGATTGACTGACTGACTGACTGACAGATAGAAACACAGCGCCGCACACAGTGAACCACAACGACATGCAGCCTGTGCTTTTCACCCACACATGCCACTATTTACATACTTACATTCTTTGTGGTTCGCTGTGTGCTGTGTACTCACAATGACAGGAATAGTCACTTTATCATTTAAACCACCCAGGAAGCAGTAATGGGGTAAATACATAAATAAATCAACACACAAATAAAAAGCATACAGCATAAAGCATTTGTAATAAAGTTGTGTAATAAAGAACAGATAAAATCAGTTCATAAAGAAGACTGGATTCATCAACCTTAATTTTTTTTGTATTCTATATTGATAATTTAGCGCCATGAAGCAATGTTTGCGCTGTGTAACTACAGACAATTTCTACTTTGGTAATTGTAAGAAAGAAAATTAAACGTACACGGCACAACTGTACCTCGCATTTGGATCAACAGGGGGCAGTCTCTCTTATCTGCGGGTGACACGTGAGGAGTAATTTAAAGTTAGTTAGTTTAAGATAAAAAATGAAATGTTAGGAAATTAAGATTATTTGACTATGATTTTTGAGTAGTTGTTTTATGAAATTGTTTAATATAAATATATTTATTATATCATAAGCCACCAGTATTTTCACTGTTTTATAGAAATATTTATAGAAAATCATTTAGTCACAATAACCTACAGGCTTCCATATATTTCCCCACTGGTTGGTGTCATTCCCTGCAAACTGGTGCCAGTTTCAGTACCACGGACAGGGCCACATTCCGTGTAGCCGGAATAATAAGGTTGATAGTGTGGAGGGGGCAATTAGACTACCAGGCCACTATCATGTTACTGTTACTGCTGTGCTGACAGGCCCACAACCTCAATAATATTTGCTTAAAAATGATCAACTAATGCAAAATTTTGCCTACCAATAAGATAGAAGGGTTGCATAAAGTGAACAAAAGTGCAAGGTCTGCGGTCCTAATAAAAGTGAAACGTCTCATTGTGAAACACTGCACAGCACAGAGTCAAAATTCAACCTCTGCTTTTCAGCCATACACACCGTGCAGCAGAGAGCTGCTGTTTAAAGCGCCCTGGGAGCAGTGATGAGGACGGTACCTTACTAAAGTTTACCTCAGGGCAACCTTTTATTAAGGGATTCATATCCATGACTGTCCAATCCTGGGGCCTATTCCCTAACCACTAGGCCACCAGCTAATAAAGTTGCCAGTGAGTGGAAGAATAAAGCAGAGTGTTTTTGATAGAGTGAGCAGTGAATGGAAGAGCAAGGTAAGTGATTCTAATACAGATGTTCCCACAGTTTTGTAGTTCTCCTCCTCAAACACACTCACTAAACATGGCAAATAACAGGTAAATGAAACTGATGTTAAAAGCAATTTCCTGAAGTGAAACTGCTACTTTGTCGTTGTAAACACCACAGCGCACCACAAAAAATCGTTTCCTCTGCATTTAGTTCATACACACAGTGTATCAGTGGGCAGCCATACATCCAGCACCCTGTATGTTTGGGAAAGGTACTTTCTAAAGGGTGCAAGGATACATTTTCTCAAGGGTCTCATGGGACTAAGTGTCTAACCACTAAAGCACCTTGTTATATTACTAAAATCCCAAACCTGTGCTGAACCAGAATCAGACATTCTTGTTCTAATAAAACACAAAACAGATGGCCTGGTGGTATATTAGGTAAATATCCCCATGATGGGAAGGTCAGTGTGTTTGCATCCTGAACTAGGAAGTTACCCTAAGATACCCCTGTGCAAGGTACCATCCTCCAACACTGGATGTCAGTGTCATTATTTTCCACTGTTTCACTTGAACGAATGAGTCAAATGCAGAGAAGCATTATGTTATGGTTCACAAGGACAAAAATGTCATGTGGTGTGATCACAATGACGTCAGATTTCCTTCACAATCGGACGAGGCAGATCTTCCAAATAAAATGTCAGGGTAGGAGAGGGGTTTCTAATAAAGTTGCCAGTGAGTGGATGAGCAAAAGTAGATTTTTCTAATTCAGTAGTCTGCAACTGAAAGCGAGGTATGTGTTTCAATTGAAATGGCATGTCAAGGGAAGGGATTTCTAATAAAGTGGCCAGGATGTGGAAACAGATGGTAGGTGTTCCTAATAAGGTGGCCCGTTGGAAGGGCGAGACTGCTGTTTCTAATAAAGTGGCAAGTGTGTGGCCGCAGATGGTGTTTCTAATAAAGTGGTCAGGAGCGTAGAAGTAGAGGACAGGTTTTTCTAATAAAGTGTCCAGGGAGTGGAAGTAGATGGCAGGTGTTTCTAATAAAGTGGCCCGTATTAAGAGCAAGACTGGTGTTTCTGATACAGTGCCCAATAAGAGTATGTACAAGGCTGGTAACTGTAACCCCAGGGTCGGAAGAACCCCTTGAGAATAAGCCATGTGGTAGGAGACCACACGCGGGGGGGGGGGTGTTGGTGTAGGTCTACCTAGAGATCAGGAGATGCGCCCGTCACGTGACTGCAGCAGAACCGCGCACACGCGCCGCCCTCTTCCTCCTGGCCGTCGCTTTGGATGTAAACATCGTGTCTGTGTGCTTTTGTTCGCCTCTCCTCGCCATGCCATGGATATCCTGTGGCAATACCAGTTCAGGATCATCTTGCTGGGCGACTCGACCGTGGGAAAGTCCTCGCTCCTCAAGAGGTTCACGGACGGCGTGTACAGCGACGTAGCTGACCCAACGGTCGGGGTGGATTTCTACGCTCGCTCGCTGGACATCGAGCCGGGGGTGAAAATTAAGCTCCAGCTGTGGGACACCGCCGGCCAAGAGCGATTCAGGTCGGCACTGTAACACCGGGCTTCTGTTTACACCGACGATATGCTTATAGATTAATATGGATGCGGCGTTTTAGGATTATGGCATCTTTCCCCCAATGAGGCGTTTTCTTTGCACCATCACTTCAAACGTCTGAACATATTTCACGTCTGGCTTTCCATTCACCATACTAGCTGATCTTTCTTCTGTGGTTGTCAGTGCGTTTCTTCAGGCTCATGCCATCGTCGCCACGCAGCAACTTGAAATTGAGCAAAATTAGGGCGTTCATTCATGGATGCCTCGATTGGTTATAGTCAGTTATATAACATTGCCACTAAGCTTGTCAGTGTTCAGGTGTGTGGAAACGTCGACAAGCCCATTTGGGGCTCACTAGTGCTGAAGGTTTCCCTCGATGCGGAGTGAATGGAAGAATGAAGTAAATAAACAAACCTGCTCTCCATTCATTTGTGCCATCCCTCCCTGCGGTGCATCTTCCTGTGCAAGCAGCCTCTGATCTGGTGTCTTACGCAACTGTCTGCTCCCAGAAGCTCATTTCTCTTCTCTTATCTTCTCTGGCTGATTTCAAAAGCACCTTAGGGGTTATGCAAATACACATAGTATTCAAAAATGTCCAGATACTCCCATATGAAGCATGTCCTCTACTTAAGGTGTACTCATTACTCACGCAGGTACTCAGTTGTGCCTGCACATCTTGAATACACTCCATAGGAAAGCATTACCAAAAGAAGGCCCCAAAGTATAAAACCCCCACCTTTAGGCTCTGGGTATGTAGTGTAGTGACAGCTAGGTTGCTAAGGCTAAGTAGGGCTCTACATAAGAACTGTCACATGGTCAATTATTTTCTAAGCTATTACTGGCCAAGCTAGTCCCATGCTTGATGATTACTATTATTATTATTTTTTTTTTTTATAAATAAACAGTTATTTTGTGTTATACATGAAATACTGTAAGAGCTGATTGTGTCTGTGTTGACTGATTACAAAGATACTTGATTTCAAAACTTGAATCATGATAAACCGTGAAGTCTTTCAGCCTGTCAGGGGTCATAGAGAGAAATACTGCATCGGTTTTGCATAGTAAGCAGTTCTTTAGACAGGTACATCGGCACAAACGCTGCTTTTGTCAGAGGTTGCAGGAACATATTTGAGCGCTTCTCTGCAGACTGGCTATGAAGAGGATGTGCACACTTAAAAATAGAGGTGTCAGAATGTTTTTTTCTTGAATTCCACTGGTAGCATTTCTGTTACTGGTATTGCTGTCATAATTTAAATGACCATTTTACAACTTTAGAGCCCTTTAGAGTTGAACAGAATGTGTCTTTAGTTTTGTTTAGCCTGATCAAAGTAAATGACCTTTGTTCTGATAGATTTTCCTTGTTTTGTGCCTCACTGAAAAAGAAGTCTGTGCAGAATAAAATGTTTTGACAGATAATACACTGCATAAAAAAGGGAAGAAATTTCCAGTTTTCAATGACATGGGCTGAAATAATGTAACTTTTTTTTTTTTTTTTTTTTTTTTTTTTTGGCTTTTGTCACTCCAGGTCCATCACTACTTCCTATTACCGCAACTCTGTGGGCGGGCTCCTGGTATTCGACTTGACCAATCGTAAAACTTTTGACCATGTGCGTGAGTGGCACCGTGAGGTCAGCGAGCATATACTACCACATCACATGGTCTACATCCTGGTGGGCCACAAGAGTGACCTAAGTCGGGAACGCAAGGTGTCACGGGATGAAGCAGAACAGCTGGCAGCAGAATTGGGTGTCCGCTATGTGGAGACATCAGCCAAGTGTAACAGCAACGTGGAGCGTGCCTTTGAGCTGCTCACACGTGACATCTATGAGCTGATGAAGATGGGCGAAATCTCTACTCGTGATGGTTGGGACGGCGTCAAGAGCGGCTTAACTGCAAAGGTTCTGTACCCAGCCGAGGAGGAAGCAGAGAGAGAAAGGAGCTGCAACTGCTGACTTGGGCTGTCCGCACTTTTCCCTTTCACCATTGTGTATGTGTGTATGTGCATCAGTCCATTGTCTTTGTTGCAGAGTCCTGCTCACTTTCATGCTTTCAAAAATCACTTTGCATCAAAGGCTAGATGAGTGGGCATGAGCCCAGTGATATCATCATGCTGCTGGCACTCTCCACTTTTTTGTCGTCAGCCTACATGGTGGAAATCCAGCTTTGTAAACAAGAGCTTATATTAGCTGCACAAAGAATGGCCACTTTCTCTCTGGATGGACTTCAGGTTGGATACATCTGATGGACAGAGCACAGCTGTGATCCAGGGAGGCTTCTTATAATGTGGAAGTGTTAGTTGAAAAAGTTGGCACCAGACTCTATTTTTATGTTCATAAGGTTCCACTTTATGTGTATAGTGATGAATCCCTGAGAATCCTTGCTTAAAGGCTATGGCACACTGACCCAGCCATCCATGTAATTAGAAATGTGCATTCTGTCTAGTGTTCATTTTTACATATGACATTCTATGTAAAATTGATTTATCATTGGTAACAATTAATACACAGCTACCGACATATAGTTTTGAATTCAAATACTCAAACCAGGTAAACTGTTGCAGTGGTGCTAAGACAAAGACTCCAGAAGGAATTGTTTAAATTAGTAAACAATTAGTAACTCCTTTATCTACCTGCATTAGAAATCATATGTACTGCAGCTTATGATTTAAGAGTTTTTTTTCACTCCTCAGTGAAATGTGTAGGGGTGTCACATCACAGCAAGAGGGTTCCATGTTCAAAACCTGGCTGGGGCAGTATGGGCAGTTTCTGTGTGGAAAAAACTTCTGTGCAAGTTCTCTGGTTTCCTCTCACATTTCAAAGACATGGCAAGTGTATTGGAGATGCTAAATTGCCCCTGTGACTGTGTGTATGGTTGTGTTAATGTGTGTATTTGCCCTATGATGGACTAAGCACTTCTGGTCCACTTAGATCAGATCATTTAAATAATGAATGGATGGACGGATGGATCCAAGCCCCTGTTATTACAGCAGTTCTTATAGTTGTTGCTTTATTATGTTACAGAGTAGATTGGCCAAAGGACCCAGTATGGAACATTCTAGTATAAAAGGGTTTTTAAAAGCTTTGTGGATGGGGCAGAACATTCTAGAACAGTGTGAAAGGAGGTCTCCCAGAATCATCTGAGTGGGAAAGAATGCTTTAGAACAATGTGAAAAGAGGGGAACATTCTTTAAAAATATGTGAATTGGCAAGCAACATTCCTGAAAAAGTGAGTACAGAGTAAGAACATTCTAGAACAGTGTGAACAGAGGGAGAACCCTCTACAAGTGAGTGAATGGAAGAAAATGCAACTAGAAAGTCTTACAGTTAATATGAAGAGTACAACTGGGGAAAACATTCAGAGTGCCAAGGAGGGAACTTTCCAGAGGGTTGGGAATACATGAATACATTACATGCAAGCTTAAGGTGTCTGATTTTTAATGTTTTGCAAAAAATGTTGGGTCAGTGTATGATGGCCTTCATTGTCCTTCTGGATAGTTGAAAATCTCATCTCAGTAGAAGTTACCTTTTTGCTTTTATGATCTGCTTTCATTTGGCTTTGTTTTCATTTGAAAGACACATTTAACTGTAAATATTTCTATTTTTTCCTGCAAAATGATTGACACATGAAATTGTTCAATTTCAACTAGAGGACACACTTAGTACAGTTAAAATGTAGATGTACCGTGGAAATAGACCATGTAGAAAGTGGGCTAGACATACTTTTTTTTTTTTTTTGTGTAACATGTTTACTGTATACACATATACACATGTCCAAAGTGAAAATGTTCTCTAGTTCTCACTGTATCTGTGTCTGACAATAACAGCTCAAATTCTAAGCTGTTAGCCATTCAATGTGCATATTGGCCAAAATAGTCTACCAGATGGAGTACTATATGCATTCTCTTGTAATAGCTTTGACATTACTTCATTGCAAAGATTACATTTTCTTATTTCAGAATGAGGCATAACCTAGCATAAATCTGTCCATAGTAAAACATTGACTCATAAAATAATCTCATTGCCCATCTGCTCTACTTGACTTTTCCATCTCCACGTTTTTCCTTCTCTGGCAGGTCTTTGCAAGCTTGCAAAGCTGTACTACTCTATTTTCAGTTGAAGAGCAACCAGACAGGCAGATAAGTAGGCAGAAGAACCCTGACCTGAAACCTTAAGAACAAAGGGCGATTACAATCTAAATCCAATTTTTGAAATGTATTTTTCAGTTTTTCTTTTAATCCTTTAATTAAACCACTTCCTATAAGAAGGCTGTCTGAAAGTATGGAGTAAATTAGATTTTTTAATTATTTGTAAGAATCAATTAATGGATTTCTTGTTAATCACAGGGAAGAGAAAATATTTGACAACCAAAATACTGGCTTACCTTTTAAATGATAGTGCTGATGTTAAGTGGCAAAAAATGGTTTAAGTTTTAATATAATAAAAATTAAAAAAAAATTTTAATCCATAGAATCCAGTCCTTGTGTACCAGTACACGTGCCTATGATGAGTTTTTTTTTTCTGCTTTAATCCAAATTAAGAGAGAATGGTGCTATCTGCAGTATTTTTCCTTTATTAGTCAGCGTGTTGCATTCTGGGTATGCATTCAGGAACTCACAGTATAATTTCTATGCACCTTGATATTGTCCCCATATCTCACAGAAATTCTTTAATAGTTTTTTTATTGTTATTTGTGAATATAATTCACATAAAGCTCCTGTATCTTTAATGTTTGTTGACAAAAATATATATATATATATCTTTCATTTTAAATGACAGAGCAGTAAGTTTTTAGGTGTTTTTAGTTTTGCAAGTCAAAGCGCTACTGATCCCTTTATTGTGAATCTGGTTTCTGTCCTCTGCTTATCAGGACTTAACAGAATGTCAGACACAAATTTCTGCTTCTTAAAGGTTTGTTGACTCCATTTTTAAGGGACCCAAGTTACTTCATGTATTTAAAGTTAAGACAATAGATTCTCTATTAGTTGTTTATGGGGCTTTGTTCATTTTTCTATTTCATAGCCGTTACAGTAGAACATTCTGCTTTCCATACATCCCAATAACAGTTTGCAGTGAGTTTCCTGACTGATTTTATTTAACAACCATGATCTGCCCATTGATATGTAATTTCAGAGCTGCCACAAGGATGGATAAGGTATACAGAGTGGTGTATAAAATAAATTAAGCTGAGAAACTGATCTTTGTTCAGAGGCACTACATAACATTGCCACCATACTGTTGTTATTATTAATTAAAACCTAATGGGTTTAAAAAAACATGCATGCAAATTATCATGTCAAATGAACAACACACCCAAATCATTGAAAATTGCAGTTTTTCAGCTGGTTGAATGATGCCTGTCTTATGTAAAACGTCACAACCAGAGCTTCAAAAAGAACAGATTTATTGGTGCTCTTGCATAGGTAAATTAAACCAATTTTGAAGCTTGGGTTCAGTAAAATGGATTTATTTTGTGCATTGATTGTAAACAAACAAACAAAAAAAAGTAGTAGGCATACAAGTCCATTTTTTGGAAACATTTAAACATCAAAATAGATGTAATATATAGTTAGAATCCTGGATTTTACAGTTTTTTTGTTAAGGCATTTTGTTAGCCCATGCAATTAATTTTTTCACAAAATGTTTTGTGACATATGAACACATTCCCCTTTTTTGTAAATGTACAGTTAACCTAAAAAGTATCTGGACTATTGTACTATACTTAATTCATTTACTTCAACGGACCAGTCATTTTCTTCTGATGAAATTGTTCTTTCAGAAGGCATCGTGCAGATCGTTATCATGCAGTTTCTTCTGCAGATTTGCATCAAGCATGAACACAAGCTCACCAGCACAAGTGTAACAAAACAGCCCTTGACTTAGCAGAAAGAACTGCTAAAATTGTTTGTTCTGAAACTAGTTTTAAGAAAAAACCTATAGAATGTCTTTGAATTTTACCAGTGTTCCAACAATTAAATTGTCCTTTAATATTATTTTAGGATCACCGTAGTAGCAGCAGATACAGGGTATGTACCAATAAATGGGACTGTGAAACTGTAGGCCTCATGTTGGAATTATAAACAGATTATGCTGACTTGTATGCAGAAACTGAATGTACCGTATACTGGTGGGTAGTTCTAACCCCATTGCCTCACACACAGTGGTTCAGTTCCTCATCTAAGAAGAAATGCCATGTTAATATTAATAAGTCCTCAAATAAAAAAAAAAAATTGTTTACAACAATTGTAATGTGATTTAGCTATGTCCATAACTAGATGAAATGAGTCACTGATCCGTTTTTAATCTGTTTTATGCACATTGCACTTCATACATAGATAACGGTGGAAACTCGTTTTAAAATCCAAAATATAAATTAATCAATTAGGGCTGTCACTATTACAGTCAATTATAGTCAATTAAAGTATTTTTTTAATTAACTGGATATATTTATAAAAAATATTTTAAAGGTGAAAAAAATCTTCAGGTAAATATAAATCTGATCTATCATATGTTGTCTGATCATTCTACACAAGGAGGTACTTTAAGACCTCGAGTTACTTTTTATGTGCATCATTATTATATTTTAAGGAAGGAAACCCACAACAGCATAACTGCATAAGTGCTTATACATTTCTGGTAACAAATGTCATGAATAAAAGTAAAATTAAACGCTTGCTGTTCCAAACTGCATGCCTGTAATTATTTGATTATTCATCAGAAAATATTACTAACACAATTGATAATGACTGCTCTAGATACGTTATTAGTACTAGAATTTGAGTTAAGTATCAGTTCTTGTTTTTGGCTAATAGATCATGCATCGATTGTAATTGGATGAAATTTACATATTTTGTCAGTTTTGTAGATTTTATTTCAAAGTGATATTTGGAAGATGTTTGTCCTGAGAGGGAAATCTTATTCATTATGGAACTTCCATTAACAAGAATAAACTAAAGCTGCTATTCAAATTAGGCCAGGCACTGATCACTCACCTCCCTTTGATACAGGGTTACTTTTGACACGTTTCTTCATAAAAGATTGCATAATATGCTGTAATTGCTAATATATGAAGCTGATCTTATTTGGAGCCCACCTGCTCTTTCCAGCTTATACATGGTTCATGTGAGGCTCCAGCATGTTCACTTCAGTTGGCACAAGCTGTGTGTATGCAATTATCTTAACACAAATTAGAAGTATCAGAATATTATTGGATAGTCCCTCTTTTGGTGGCATTATACATAGCTGCCATAACCTGCTTACTCCACATAGGGTACATTTTATATATATGTGTGTGTGTGTCTGTGTGTCTGTTTTTTTTTTTTTTTTTCAGTTCTGTTTCTGTGGTCCAAATTTAGAGTACAGAGTAGAAAAACTATTTTCAAGATTAAGGGAGAAAGTCAGTGATGAGAGCATCAGTTTCAAGTCAAGTAGGATTTTATTGTCATTTCAGCCATATACACGGTACATAGTGAAATGAAATAATGTTCCTCCAGGACCCTGGTGCTATACATATGACAACAAAAGTCTTCAGCTCCCCTGCACAGGGACTTGAACCCTGGACCCTCAGATTCAAAGTCTGACGCTCTACTGACTGAGCTATCCAGGTGAAACAAGCACAAATTGATCAATTAGAATCCCAAAATTATCTTTCTGGAAATGACTGTTTGAGAAATATGTGAACTTATATTGCAGATATTAGATGTTATCGCTGAAGAATTACATGCTTCAAGCTTTAAGTCTCTGTAAATTGTCATATTTCTTTTGTGATTTGAGATGTGATGTAAAATAAATTATTAATGATGGTCTTCCATTCTAGTGGTGTTTGTGCCTGTGTGTGAGTGAGAGAAAGACAAAGACAGAGAAAGCACTGTGCAATCACTAATCTGCTATAATGCACACAAAAAACTGATAAAACTGTTCAACAAATTTAGCCATTTAAAAAATATTATTTATTAAAAAAGAGATTTAAATACAGTTTGATTCCTGCAACTAGGGATGCATAAGCCAGTGTATTTATTTCTGCTGTAGTGAATACATTTTTTAAGAACCTGGAAGAGCACAATGTGAGAAATTCAAGTGAAGGAAGGTGCAATCAAGGGGATTACTTCATTTACATTTACATTTGCGGCATTTAGCAGACGCTTTTATCCAGAGCGACTTACAACAGTGCTTTTTTTTCCACATTAGATCATCGTCTTGGTAACCAGCTCAGATCAGTAACTGCTGGTTTGCTATTACAACCTAAGTAACAAACCAAGGGCCCTTGTGACAAGTATATACACTACACTTTTTTTTGACATGAAAGAGAGAGTTCCTCCCCCCTTCCTTTGAAAAAGGATACTATAAAGTAGTGATAGAGGAACGTGCAGCATAGGATTGTGGTATGTAGGATGACCTTGGAAGTTAAGAAGAGGAGGAAAGTGGGCAGAATGAAAGGGGGTAGTGATATGTTAACAGACTGCTGGGCAACTACTGCAGAAGTCCTTATAGAGACAGCTAGAAAGGTACTTGGTGTGACATCTGAACATCAGAAGGAGAAAAAGGAAACCTGGTGCTTGAACACAGTAGTTCTAGAGTGTATACAGAGCTATTAAGAATTGGGATAATCAGTGAAATTAAGAAAGTAGACAGAAATACAAGGAGTTGAGGCAATGGGCAAAAAAAGATTAGGTGTATGGTAAGTTGTATGAGAGGATATCTCTCTACATTTCTTCTCCACTATGAAATACGCCAGCCCGCAGCGGACCAACGCTCTATGGCCTCAAGAGCTGTGAGCGCCTGCTAATCCTAGTGATCGTAAAAAGAACGGCTCTCTTCCTTGCAAATCCAGCAAAGAGCCGTGCGAGCTGAGCGACAGTGACGTGACTCGCCGTCTTCGGTAGGATCAGAGTG